>JAWNNP010001457.1:0-116556 GCA_035044805.1 Leucophenga maculata | reverse complement strand
ACAATCAGTACATTGCAGTTCGTCGTCGGCCGAGTCACCGTCCGACAGCTCAATATATTTGTTTGGTCTTTGCCACCGATCTAATTTTTTCCCCCCCGCAGAGATTTTTCAGTTTCGACATAGAAGTGAAAGGCAGCAGAAACTCGGGTGGTTCATTGAAATCGGTGATTATGAGAGTATGCAGTATTCTTAGTCAGCATATTTGCAAGTGGGAGTTGCCTGCCACTAATCTCAATCGTTTCAATACTTGTTGCTTTCGTTGCAAGAATGTTATAAAATGCCTTTGCCACTTCTTTATGTGACTTGAAACCGTCACGAATCACAATAAGACGCCGCAGGCGAGGCAGTTGCAATATACGTGATAAATGAGGCTCCAGCGTTGAGAAATACAATTTTAATGTAGTCAGACCATTTAAATGGTCCACGCAATTGTTCAAATGCAGGTTGAGCGGTTCGTCTGACCTTATACTGAGCACTTCTAAATCTTTTAGTTCGCGACAAATCTCATTCGAATAATTTTGTTTTAGTGGTAACTCACTCATACCATAATGATCGTAGAACAGCAATTCTTTAAGATATTTAAATTCAGATAAATATTTGCCGGTTGAGCCATAAGGCATATACAGTATCTGCAAATTTGGTAACAACTTTGTCAATTGTTTCATTTTTGCATCATGACATTCTTTCTCACTTGTCACTTTCTAGTACTAAAAATAGTCCATATTGCTCAGGAATAATGTAACCTTCTAATGGGGAATGAATTTTTTAAATCATTTCGTTAGTTTTTGAGTTTATTGAGTTTAAAAATACAAATCTTTTTCTAATATTAGTATAGATTGATCAAATTTATGAAGAGAAATTAAGAGAAAAATAGAATCACACAAATTCAGGGCACTGTCTACAACATTTTTACCATAAAACAATCAGTAAAACAATCAGAGATTTTTCAGTTTCGACATAGAAGTGAAAGGCAGCAGAAACTCGGGTGGTTCATTGAAATCGGTGATTATGAGAGTATGCAGATTTTTTATATTCACCAACATTTTTGTTCTTAGTCAGCATATTTGCAAGTGGGAGTTGCCTGCCACTAATCTCAATCGTTTCAATACTTGTTGCTTTCGTTGCAAGAATGTTATAAAATGCCTTTGCCACTTCTTTATGTGACTTGAAACCGTCACGAGTCACAAAAAGATGCCGCAGGCGAGGCAGTTGCAATATACGTGATAAATTAGGCTCCAGCGTTGAGAAATACAATTTTAATGTAGTCAGACCATTTAAATGGTCCACACAATTGTTCAAATGCAGGTTGAGCGGTTCGTCTGACCTTATACTGAGCACTTCTAAATCTTTTAGTTCGCGACAAATCTCATCCAAATAATTTTGTTTTAGTGGTAACTCACTCATACCATAATGATCGTAGAACAGCAATTCTTTAAGATATTTAAATTCAGATAAATATTTGCCGGTTGAGCCATAAGGCATATACAGTATCTGCAAATTTGGTAACAACTTTGTCAATTGTTTCAATTTTTCTTCATGACATTCTTTCTCACTTGTCACTTTCTAGTACTAAAAATAGTCCATATTGCTCAGGAATAATGTAACCTTCTAATGGGGAATGAATTTTTTAAATCATTTCGTTAGTTTTTGAGTTTATTGAGTGGGAGTTGCCTGCCACTAATCTCAATCGTTTCAATACTTGTTGCTTTCGTTGCAAGAATGTTATAAAATGCCTTTGCCACTTCTTTATGTGACTTGAAACCGTCACGAGTCACAAAAAGATGCCGCAGGCGAGGCAGTTGCAATATACGTGATAAATGAGGCTCCAGCGTTGAGAAATACAATTTTAATGTAGTCAGACCATTTAAATGGTCCACGCAATTGTTCAAATGCAGGTTGAGCGGTTCGTCTGACCTTATACTGAGCACTTCTAAATCTTTTAGTTCGCGACAAATCTCATCCAAATAATTTTGTTTTAGTGGTAACTCACTCATACCATAATGATCGTAGAACAGCAATTCTTTAAGATATTTAAATTCAGATAAATATTTGCCGGTTGAGCCATAAGGCATATACAGTATCTGCAAATTTGGTAACAACTTTGTCAATTGTTTCATTTTTGCATCATGACATTCTTTCTCATTTGTCGGCATAAAGGTGAAATTAATTACGCCCGGAAGCACTGTTATGTTGGCTTTCTTTAAGGCGGAAAGACATCCACGGACACAAATTACGTTTACCATCATGGAAACGAAGTTTGCCTGCATAATTCGCAAATAAAATACTCGATCTTTGAAGGACAATTCATTATACAATTCTACGAAGTCAAGCGTATGACCATCTTTTCGCCACTTCTCCATTATTAATGTCTCAAAGCGGATGCAGGAACGTGCTGCTGCTATTTGCGTCCGTAAATCGGGCATATTGTTGAAAATTTCACGTAGACAATCGTCGTTAAGTATTAATATTGTACCTGTAAATGATTTAAAAGAATATTAAATAATTGAAACCGCATAACACAAACATTTTTCATTACTTTTCATTCTGATATATGTAATTCGAAGGCGGATATGTGTGACGGATATGTATGATTCTGACAGTACAGCGGGTTACGATAATATCTGGAACTACACAAAATTCAATTTTTACGTATAAACACAGGCAACAATCTTTCGGCACTCGTGACTCGTTTCAAACTTAGAACTCAATCTTTAAAGAGCTCAAAGTGCATGTAGTCTCTTTGGTTGCCTTTTACAGAATGACAATTTATTTGGAAAATGTTGAGGTTTATATACAGTTTTCACTTGTACTTAAATATTATTTAACATACAGATGTGTGCATGTATTGGTTTTTCTAAGGGGTAGTCAGGGGTAGGGGGTTGTCAGGGGTAGTCTCTAGGAATTTAACCTCTGTGACGAGGTCCTCCGGCCCTCGCACAACGCAATGGCCAAAACTACATCGGCCACAGACAGTTACGGTTATACATACACAAAAGCAACGATACGCTACACAAGAATACAAAACACCTTACAAGACAAACATACCGAACACAATATTAACGATACGCTACACTTGGACATAATATAAAACAAACGCGCAAAAGAAACCAACAACACTGAGGTAACGCAAACGAGAAGGCGCACATAAACGTCCAAAAGTCCCACAAGCAACGGCACCCGCAACAACAATCATACACGGTAACGGTACGCACATTGGACGAATGTACAAGTTGGACGACAACAACAACAAGGTGTTCAGCGCATTGGACCGGTGCAGTTGGAAGGAGCCAATAGACAACGGGCGTTTGCTGATTGCCGTTAATCGGTTAAATGGAAGGAGCCAATAGGCAACGGGCATTTAACCGATCGACGCGAGGACAGCAAAAATATTCTGGGAGTCCAACTCGGATAGCGAAGCGGACCAGACAAAACCAGAGACAGAGACAGCAGACATAGCAACGACAACAGCGGTGAATACAACGGCGGTGACAGCATACGAAACAACAGCAACGCCAGTAGTAGCATCAGCGGAGGCAGCGGGGCAACGGCAGAAATTAATTTAGTTATTAAATTTACCTAATAAAAGCTGCGCTCAAATCCGAGTTAGGCCATAAGCATCTGTTTGTACAAATAGAAATAATAAATTTGAATTCCTGGTCATTCCTGGAAATTTCTAACTGCCAGTGGTTACTGAAATAATAAAAATTTCTGTAACGAACGCCTGGGCATCCGGCGAGCATGCCTCGGCCTGTGCCTCGTTACACATTCTTTTAACTTCTATGCGGGACAGTCATCCTCCTTAGCTAAGGCTGTAATGTGCCGGAATAACTGACCATTCTCTATGGTGTAATCCGGATAAGCTTCTGTGTTGCCTTTCACTTCCGTTTTTCGTCGTACTAGCCAGCGATATCTTAATTGTTCCCTGACTATAACCCCAAAAGGAGCATCGTTGGGTTCTCTGGATTAGGTATCCGCTACGACATTAAATTATCCTCGCCGATATCTTGCCTCGAATGTAAACGTATCGAGTTCTTTGCAATTAGTTATTCCTCCTGCCGCATCATTTTGTCGTTGCTCGGTTAGGTTTGATGGCTCCAGCATGATTCGTTGGCCTCCACAGCTAAACATAGCTCGACACCCATAAGAACATGGTTTCTTACTCCTGATAAAATTAAAAATGAGGTTCGGCATGTGTCCCCTTCTAACCATACATCCGTGTTCAATACTTGAGTTACCATCCGATCTGTGCCTTCTGCCAGGTAGATTGGGCAAGCTTCCTCCATTAAATCTGCTTGTTTGGAATGATTCGATGCATACTTCTGGCTCACAAGTCCCTGTGTCAAAATGACCTTGACCAGTTTTTCCGCTATTCATACTTCCGCCAGAGACCAGATCTGGTCTGTGCCTTCTGCCAGATGTATTGGGTAAGCTTCCTCCATAATATCTGCATATTGGGAATGATTCGACGCGAACTTTTGGTTCACAAAGTTTCTGGTTGCCCCTGTGTCTATAGTGACCTTGACCAGATTTCCCGCTATTCATATTTCTGCTATGAGCCGATGTCCATCGAATTTTAGTGCCTGTTAGTCTAGCGAGACTCTAGTCCCATTTACCCGAAGTCTACTCGACGTAGCCTCGTTGTTTCCCGACCTCTGTCATCTGCATTCACATCGCGGAGAGCGTTGTCCGCAGCGTTTGCTCTACCGTACTGGTGGGCTCCTGCATTCACACTTAATATGTCCTTCTTGATCACAACTCCAACATCGAATCTGGTCTCTGATGTCAGTAGGCATAAAAGCGACCTCTGCTAAGCTTGACCTAAGTGTGGGGGTCGTGGTATTCCTTGGCTGACGAGTGCCACCTCGTAGACTCTCAATTTCTCCCAGCCATTGTCATCAGCGCTGTCAGCGTTGAGAATTCTCTCCTTTTAATGAACAGCTGGATGTCGGTTTGGCGGTTGCGATAAATCCGTTCGAGTTGCTTTTCCGGGGAATATTCGGCATGCCTCATCATAGTCTTTAGTGCCAGTACAAATGGTATAAATTCTTCAATTCTCCCTTGAATACGGCTCTGAATCAGGTATCAAACCTTTTATAGAACCGTTGAGAGTTCAAGTAGTTTCAGTTCTATCATGCGTGATCTATACGCAGTTCCTCGTATATATAAAAAAAAACATTTATATGGAACAACTATTGAAATTTCGCCCTATGCTCCAACTAGGAGTAATACTTTAAGTTTTTAAAAATAAAGTATTAAGGAAATATAAAAAACTATTGAAATAATTGTGGGTAAATCTTGCTAAACTTAATTTTTTATAGCTGTTATACTGTGGAAGTTAATGCTTAGCCATTTTTTGAAGACGCTTTTATGCTTCACTCGATCCGGCCATTCATAATTTTTCATTTGCTTCGCAGATATTTTGAATTTCGCCTAACTTATGTTGCTCAGTGCAATTGTAGCCACACGTAATTGAATGTCGTAGATAAATAGGAGCACGAGCATACGCACAAATGTATTTTATTGCTACAGCATATGACATAGAACTATTATTTTATATATAATTACTGACACTTGTTCTATGCTACAATTCAGGTTAATTTCTCAATTTCCAACACATATTGAAGTAATTTGTGAGCATAAAATTTATTGACACATTGCTGGACTGCTTGTTTTATGGTTTTAAATGCAAATAGGTTGACACAGTGTTCAGAAATCAGCGAGCTTAACTGTAAACAATTATCATTTTATTTAAATTAATTTAAATTTGAAATATTTTTGCATATAATTCACTTTTAAAATCGATTTGAAAGACTTATACCGTTTCGCGCTTACCATTTACCTTTTAATTTAAAAAATTATGCACAGAAGCTTTTCTGCTTATGCTATTTGTGAGCTTATCTTAAGAGCGATCTACTCAACACATGACCAGATAGAGGGCAGCACTCTCGTTCTGGTCATGTGTTCCATTCATGAGTTTGTGCGAAATAAATTGGCATGAGTGCGGTATATATGTGCGTGATCAACGAGCTCGAATATAACACATGACCAATTGAAAGAGTTGCGCACATCAATGTGCAACTCGTTCAATTTATTGTAAATTCTTATAAAACGCAAAATAATTTAAATTTAATATCTTCTACGGTCTTGATACTCAAATTCATAAATAAAAATATTATCGCCAATTTTTATGTAACTCAGTCTCGTTAATTTAAAGAAAATATGCACTTAAGCAGTCTCATTAATTTAAACATATAAAGCACTCTAATTGCCAAGCAACAAAATGATTTCTTTCACAACGTAACTAATTACCTTGAAGCCTTTCATCGTCTTTCATTTTTAAACATTTTTATTTCTTTTTTATTTTTAAGTCGCACACATGTGTTTAAGCTTTTCCATTACACTTTTCAGCTACTTTTCCACAACATCAATTCCCAATCAATCAATGTCATTTCACAATAAATCATGCGCATAAATAAAAATAAAAAGATGAAGTACCAGACACAGTCTCAGTCTCCAGGCGCAATATATTTATAGCATGTGTACACACACACACACATACATACAGGATATACTCGCATAAGTTTTGTGCATTCAGCGACATAAACAGATGCTGCATTATAAGTTGCCTTCTTATTAATAAAATACAAGCGGAAAAGTGGTAAAAATAAGCAAGAAAAACTATTTTAAATAAGGAAAAGCGTAAACAAACTTCGTCTATGGGTAAGCAATTGAAAGGAGTGTTTAATGTCTCCCAAGCTTGTTGTCTATAAGCGCAGACGAGTGGTGCTATCATGAGGACTGCTTCTTCAATAAAAGTCGTCGTCGTAGTCGTCCTCGTTGTGACGCATTTTCAATTAGTTTCAATGACATACTCCGCACGCTATAAAATGAAAATGAAATTGCTTTGCTGCAATGTGTACCGTTCTATTGTATGGTTGTAGAACTTCACCCACCCAGCCCACAGCGTACTCCAAACAATTGTTGAAGTTTACAGCAGCTAGCAGGGGCTACACGTGTGCTAGAGGAAATGTATCATCGTCAGTAACATGTAAGCATTTGCTGAAGTTACGCTGCACTTGGCAGCTGTTCGATTCACTACCCCCCCCCCCCCCCCCCCTACGTTGCTCAACTTGACTGCCACGTAAATAGATCGACAATAAATGCGCTATTAAATCAGCTATTGCCGCTGCTGCTACTATTTCCTACTTGGCATCTCAAGTATGTCATTTGCTCGTGAAAGTTTTGCATAAGTAATGAGCCAGTCAGTCTGTCAGTCTTCAGATAGCAGCATATGGAACTTCTGCGGGGAAAGTTCTCAAAGTTGTTGTAAAGTTGTGCTTCTTGTTGATATCTGTGACTGATTGCTTATGAAGCGTTTGAGTGATATGCTGATGAATTAAATGGATTCGATTTATTATGTACAAAAATATTTTGAAACAAAGAAACAAAAGCGGATTTTAGTAGATTACAATTTAAGCTTCTGATTTTAGTCTGTGTAAATAGAAGTGAGGGATGTGCTTAGGTTTGCGCTTAGGATTGGTTTATCCTAGTTAAACAAGCTGTAGCTTCATATCAGCCAAGGGAGCGAGTCGTAATGTAATCGATGGCAGTTAATATTACAAACTCGATTATAATCATGCCACATGGTATTTTTAATCTTCATTTGGAGCTGACTTTAAAGAAATGAACCATTATATAGACTATTAGAGAAACAAGGCTTAGTACGTCTTAGTGCGACTTCGAGGATACTCCAGTCTAACTGCAATATAAAAGACAAAAAGAAGCACCCCTTAGCATTGGAAACAATTGACTAATCAGTCTGCTATGAACCATAGCAAAGCTCTTCGAGAAGTGCCTACTAACAAGGCTATTTGCTATCGAAAGCTAAGAAGTGATTCTCCATTCATTCAGTTTGGTTTCCATAAATCGCATGAAAGGTCGGAATAGCTTAATAGTTCGAAAAACTTTATACTTGATGGATATCAGACGAAGAATTATGTTGTAGCGGCTTTGTTAGAGAGTGGCATGCTGGACTTCCATAACCTCCATATTGTTTCTTGTTAGTGCAGACTTACTTGACCGGCAGAACCTTCGCCGATATTCTGGATGCAGCGGATGAGAGCAATCATTGCGGTGTGACACAAGAAAGCGTATAAGGGCCAAAGCTTTACACACTGTTCAACAGCAATACGCCCACAGGCTCTTCTATTCCTATGGATGACCCGCAGAACCTCATGATTACTACGTTTTCTCACGATGCAGCTATCCTAATCAGTGACAAGTGTGTCTACAATGCTACCGATGAACTCCAACTATATCTTAGGGAGTTTGAACAATGAAAAAAAAGCAGGAATATCGGTATAAACCGGGACAAAGGATGACAGGATCAGTTTCTAAAACCAGAGCCCGATAAGCGGCTCACATTAAAAACCCAAAACAGCTAAATTGTAGAATCTCGCAAGGATACGTAAACTTTGCTGGCTCCTCAATAGCAGCACAAGTTTTCGCTATGGAATCATGTGAATGTGTACAAGTCCATAATTTTACCTAATTGCCGCTACGCGATGCAACTCCTCGGGCATAAGCGAATGGTATAAGCGAATAGCGAAGTGACTTAAAAGTTTCTAAATTTGGCGAACCTAGAGTAAATTAAACATATCCGTCTTCTCGAGATATATGTGAGCAGTAGAAACATTTCACCAGCTCCATGGATAGGGCTGCTAAGCAGGTCATTGGCTATACAAAACCTGTGAAGAATTCTTGGTACGACGAGGAATGTCGCAATGCTACTGCAGAGAAGAACGCTTTCTATCGGCAAACTCTGCAGTCAAGTTCGCGAGCTGTTACAGAACGATATCGAGAGAAACGGAGACAGAGAAACGCTTTTTTAGGCGCAAGAAAAAGGAGCAAGAAAGGCGGGAGTTTGAGGATGTTAAGATGTTACGTGACAGAAATGAAACTCGAAAATTCTATCAAAAGGTCAAGCGTCTGACTGAAGGTTTTAAAACCGAAGTAATTTTCTGTAAGAATGACAATGGAAATCTGGTAACGGATGAACAGGAATCATTGAGATTATGGAGGAGTCATTTCTCCAACCTACTCGGAGGCGATGAAGCGCACAATACCGCCGATAGAGAAATGACATCGGAACCTCCAGTTAATGATGGCACTATTGTAGAGCCACCGGACTCTAACGAGCTCGATTCAGTTATCAAAAAGATGAAAAATAACAAAGCGGCAGGCTCTGATAGGCTGCCAGCTGAGTTATTTAAAACCGGCGGCAAAGAGTTGGTTAGAAGTATGCACCAACTTTTATGCAAGATATGCTTCGATGAACGCATACCCAATGACTGGCATCTCAGTGTTCTCTGTCCTATCTTTAAGAAAGGAGACCCCGCTGTTTGCGCCAACTAACGCGGAATAAGACATCTTTCCATCGGATATAAGATTCTGTCGCGCGTATTGTGTAATAGGCTGAAGCCATATACGGACTCACTGATAGGACTTTATCAGCTTAAAGTTCGACCAGTGACCAAATATTCACATTACGCCAAATCTTCGAAAGGACCCGAGAGTACAACAAAGATACACACCACCTATTGGTCGACTATAAAGCCACTTTCTGCACTAGACATCCCGGCAAAAATCGTTCGTCTTCGTATGACGATGCTATCTCACACACAAAGCGTTGTCAGGGTGGGGAAAAACCTCTCCAACCACTTTGATACCAAGAGAGGTTTCAGGCAGGGCGATGCTCTGTCGTGCGATTTTTTCAATCTTCTAATGGAATCATTCTACGGCAGTGCCCGTATATACAGAGTATGAAGGGCTCGATCTTTCAAAATGAAGTGATGCTGCTCGCTTACGCCGATGACATCGATATCATCGACACGCAGGAACGGCGAGTCAGCAAGGCGTTCTCAGTGTTTGAAAAACAGTCTCGGCTCATTAGTCTAGCGGTGAATGAGAACAAAACGAACTACTTTGTGTCTTTTCGAACGCCGACATAGCGTCTTGGACGGTCAGTGACGATGGAGAATTTCAACTTCAATGTTGTTGAAAACTTCATCTATCGTGGAACAGAGATAACCAGCAAAAACAACGTCAGCATGGAGATCAGGCGAAGAATCACGCTTGAAAGCAGATGCTTTTTTGCGCTGAGCAAGCAAATAAGAAATAAAGCCCTCTCTCGACAGACTAAAATAAAGATCTATAAGACGCTGATACTCCCGGTCCTACTGTATGGCGCAGAGGCATGGAACGTGATTGAGTCGGACGAGACAGCGTTGGAAGTCTTCGAGAGGTAGATTCTTCGCAGGATCTTTGGTCCCATTAGAGTCGGAGACGAGTTTAGGTTCCGTATGAACCGCATGATGTACGAACTATTCAATGAGGTTGACATAGTCCAGTGCACTGGGCTGGTCACCTCATTCGAATGGATGAAAGGGAGCATGGTTTACATGGGAACTCAAACTTGATTGATGGACGACGTAAAAGAGAACGACTGGGAACGTGTTGGAATGACCATGTATAGAGAGATCACTCCGTACTTGGCATTCAAAACGACGGCATCCAAAATGCGGCCATGATTGGAAGACAGTTGACAGCCATTTAAGTAAGTAATTTTTTTTTAATTTAATAAGGTTCGTGTGCGCGATTCTTTATTAAATTCTATTTGCCCGGCTTAGCTAAATATTTTTCCACAATTTTAAGAACTTTAAAACGCTGCACTTTAGTGCAAAGACAATCTAAATATGCTTCATTCCATCACACAGACTAATCACGATCTAAATGACACAACTATAGCCAAAATCCTGCCAATTCACACTCATAAGTAGCTGCTACTCTGTTGGCATTCAAGGAACATTTCAACATACATAAATAGAAATAACGACAGAATTTAGTTGAGCACATTTTTAGCACGTATTTCTAATTAGCACGCTGTGCATGGCGAGCCAAGTTGAGCAACAGACTCCGGGCAGGATATGTATGAGTCTAAAGAAGACAACGAACTGTGCGAAACGAGTTCATTTCGAACTACATACGTCGTACGTATAAAGTTATCCTGTGAGAATGTTCTGCGAGTAGTGAAACAAATGCGCCAAAGTACGCCAACTGGCATTAGCTTCATTTTGTGCAGTTTGTAGCGGAAAATATATAGAAATGGAGTAAAGGCGAAATTATGGCCTAAATGAAGACGAAGTTTTGATGCGCTTTAAATGACTTAAATACAAATTGTTCAAATGAGAAATATAGGAAATGAAAGCCGAATTGTCTTTGCAAAGGAGATAATATAATGCTTTTACTTTGCTTTGAGTCGGTAGAGAACTAGGCAATTCATAAAACAGAAAGAAAGAAGTAAATGGACTTTGTTTTACATAAATCCGGTTTCTTTGTATCTCATTCAGATCTATTAGAACGCATAGAACTATTCGTTTCCATTACTCCCTTCAATATGTTACCAACTTTACAGCAGAACCAATAATACCCTATACACACCATATGCGTAGCGTACTAAAAATTACTATAAATTTTTTGACATTAAACTGCAAAAACATTGAAAAACAGGAAACGAGTGAATGAACTGTGTGCGCAGACTAGAATTTTTAAGCGTTTATTAGTGGAATGCTGCAAAGGGTATGCGGGTCCAGAGAATGAGAATGACGTTGGTTGTTGCAACATGTGCCACGGTCATGGAGTTGAGAAAGTTCTGCAGTAGTACAGCGAGACAAGGCAGTGAGTGGCAAGAAAGGCAGAACGTGCTTTAACGCTTGTCTCGCAGCTTTCAAGTTTGTTTAACGGCAAATTGCAACAGCAAATGCTGCTATTCGTACTTGCTCCTTCCGCTGTTTGGTAGCTAAGTGCATTGGGTTTAAACAGCAACTGGCAACAAGGAGCACATCGACAGCACGGCTGACTAGCAGCCCAAGCAGCACGTGTCGAAATGTCAAGCAATGCAATGAGTAGCAACAATATGGAGTAGAAACAAGGCAACATTTGAGTACTGGGCTTGAGGGCGGTGCACCGCCTTCGAAAGCCATTAACTGCTCAAGCGGCTGATGCTGACAACGTTGATGGTAGCTGATGATGGTAATAACAGGAGTGTCAGGCATTAAATCAAAAAAAAAAATATGTATTTATAAAAAAACGCAGCATTTAAGCAAACGTTTTTTTAAAGCCTACTTTTGAGCGCAAATTGACCTATAAATGACTGAGTTCCGCTTAAAATGGAAAATTATTATATTAAAGTGCAGCATTTACTTTTGCTGCACACTCAATCGACATTTTTTTTAAATAAATATAAAAAAAAAAAACTTATAAAATAAATAAATGTACGCCGTAAATACCGCGCTGTACGGCGTAGAATTGCATCTTCTTTTTTAAAAGTATAAATCAAACTGCCATTTGCAGTGCTGTGCTGTGCTGTGCTGTGCTGCTTCGGTGTTTGAGTGCGAAAAAAGTTAATGGAGAAACTTGCAAAGGGTACCACCGAAATTTAATGAAATGTAAATAAATAACTACAAAATGGCGGCATCAGTGATTGACAAGAGTGACAGACGAACAAACGGATATGCGTTCGAATGCTGCATAAAAGTCAAATGTGAAACTGACAGCAGCAGTCGAAATATTGCTTTTATAAGTCTATAATTGCGTCGCACCCACCGAGCGAGAAGTGTGAGAAAAAAAAAAAAAAACGTTCGTTGATAAAATATTAAAAGTGGCAAAAAAAACTGCCGGATTTTTAAGTGCACTTATGAAATAAAGCAAATATTATATATTATTTCGGTTAATATTGACGTGAAATAAGGTCGAAAGATTTTTTTTTTTTAAACTTCTTTGGCGGTATTTGAGTAAAAAAAACTTTGGCAGTTAAAGGTAAACAGTGACAATCTTGCATTTAAAAAATTATAGAATAAATTTTCATTCGTACCAAGTCAATTTAGATGCTGCCTTTGAAATTCGGCTCATAATTAAATTCAGTTCAATTCATTTTGAAACGACATGCAAGCAATTAGTTGATGTGATACTGCGACATCATAGCACAAAGAAGTGACAGACAATATTAAATAATGTGTAATGTATTCTATCTCATTCTCTCGCCAACTTAATTCTATATATTTATGTGTTTCTTTCTTTATCGTGACGCATTTTCGTTTCATCGAGTTTTATCGAGTAAAATACTAAGTTTAAATTCATTTAAAGACGTGAATGAATACAGGATTTGAAACAAAACATCTAATAATATTGGATAAGTGTCATAGGTCTAAGCTAATAATAAAAAGTGCACATAAAGAAACCTTGTATGGCGGAATTAACCTGATGAAAAATCAATTTCAAAGAAAATATTGGATATTTGGGCTAAGAAATTCTTTAAAAAATTATATAAATGAATGCGTTATTTGTGCAAGATGTAGGCAAAATACAGCGCAGCAAATTATGAGTAATCTGCCAAAGCATAGAGTCACAATTTCATATCCATACTTGAATACAAATATAAAAAGTATAAGCAGTCATATCGAGCTGAACCCAGCAATAAGTAACGAAATCGATATTGAAAACTCTGTCAGTGCCCTGAGTTCTGTTCTAACTGCTGCAGCTCAACACAATTCACACCACAACCATACACAGCCAATTCGATGAAGCACAGTTTAGCCAACAGTCACATTGAACAGTAAGTTTTGACGAAACGGCGTTTAAGAAGGGAATGGCAGTGTCTAAGATCTCCAACCTCTAAGCACAATCTAAAGATTGCTTCACGTGAGCTAAGCAAAGCTCTTAAACTCGAGGAAAAACTCACTCAGAGACGATACATCGAACGTCTTTCTCCAACAAGCTCTAAGTTTCCCCTGTGGAAAGCGCGAGCAGACATTAAACCACCGGCTATAGTCTCAACACCCATAAGAGACCACACTGGAAAGTGGGCACGCACGGACATAGAAAAAGCGGAAGTTTTTGCAAACCATTTAAGAACTGTTTTGTTCTTCCCTCTCCTTCGAACACGAACTACTCTGAACCCCTCAGAACCCCACGAAGTTCATAAAGTGATAAAAGCCCAGCTCAATCCCAAGAAGGCTGCAGGTCAAGATTTAATTTTCCCAAATATGATCATGGAGCTTCCCAGCCCAGCTGTGACATATATCACAAAATTGTACAACGCGATTTTTAAATGCGGATATTTTCCAACTCAGTGGAAGAAATCGGTCATAGTCATGATACCGAAACCCGGAAAGGACAAAACACAGGCAGCGTCATATAGACCCATAAGCCTACTATTCTGCCTATCGAAACTACCCAAACCTACCCAAACTGTTTGAAAAGTTGGTTCTCTTAAAAATCAACTCAGACATGCAGAACGTTATTCCCACCCATCAATTTGGGTTTCGTGAAAACCATGGCACTATCGAACAGGTAAACCGATTAACCTCAGAGATTCGAACTCCGTAAATAGTGTTCCGCAATCTTTCTCGATGTAGCTCAAGCATTTGATCGCGTTTGGTTCGATGGACTTAAGTACAAAATAAAAGTATTGCTACCCCTAAATACTCATAAAATTCTTGAATCATATCACAGCAATAGAGCATTCACAGTACGTCAGAATGACTACATAACACAGGAGTCTGAAATTAAAGCTGGAGTACCCCAAGGCAGCGTTCTCGGTCCTATGTTATATGTTCTATACACATCAGACATACCAACGGATTACAGACTCACAATATCCACATTTGCTGATGACACAGCAATCTTAAGTAGATCTCGTTGCCCAATAAGAGCAACTAGACGACTAGCAGACCATCTCATTCTTCTCGAGGAGTGGCTAGCTAACTGCCGTATAAAAGTTAATGAGCAAAAAAGCAAACACGTCACATTCACTCTAAACTGAGGTACTTGTCCATCGCTGACTCTAAACAACATTGTGATCCCACAGGCCAATGACGTCGTGCATCTCGGCATTCATCTCGAAAGACGGCTCACTTATCGTAAACATATTGAAGCCAAGAAAACACAGATAAAGCTAAAAGCCAACTCCCTATACTGGCTTATAAACCCGCGGTCCCCCTTAAGCTTGGACTACAAATTACTTCTTTACAACTCCGTAATAAAGCCTATTTGGACGTACGGCTCACAATTATGGTGCAATGCGAGTTCCAGTAACGTGGATATAATACAAAGAGATCAATCAAAAATACTTAGAACTCACACTGGAGCACCTTGGTATTTTCGCAATACTCACATTCACAAGGATCTTAACAACCCAACTGTGCTAACTCAACTCTCACCCTAATCCACTCGCAAGATCTCTAACACTACTCCATGTACAAACACGACTCAGGAGAAATGACCTCCCAGCCCTGTGATGTGATGTTAGGGCTGCTGTAACTACATAAGTCTACAACCGGGAAGCTTAGTGTAATACACAAATAGATTTAAGATTTTAAAAATTATTGTAAGTCTCGGAAGAGAAGATACAATAAAAAAAAAAAACAAATATTTAAAAAAAAAAAAAATGAATAGAGGAGTTTATTATGCAGGACCCCGTTAAATGTTCTATAAAATGTTCTAAGAATTGCGGACAAAAAACATATAAAGGGTGCATAGCTGAGCATTTAGAGGCTGTTAGTGATTTGACTTCAGATGCCTTTTTAGCAGCATTAAGAAGAGGAATATATATTCTGATAATGAAACAAATTTTTAGGGGGTGCAAGGAAGCTAGATCATTAATTTAAATAAAAGTAATTGCTCCGCTGTTGGAAACAGATCAAGTAAAATGGCATTTTATTCCCGTGGGAGGACCTCACTTCGGAGGTATTTGGGAGACTCCGGTAAAATCAGTAAAATCGAGTGGTTGGGAATAGCCATTTGACTTATGAGGAGATGTTAACACCAGGTCATTTTCTTATTGGTCGACCAACATTTGATGCAATTGAGTCAGTGGCAGAAGAACAAATGTTAGGTGGAAAGTGATCCAGAGACTAAATGATGATAAATGGAAAATAGAAAAGCAAAATATTATTGAAGGACAAATATGAGAAAATGAGAATTGTGTGTGGGAAACTTCATAGTTTTGAGGACCAAATGCAAAAAACATATTGCAACACCTAAAGAAAATAATAAACTCTTCATGACGCAAAGTAAATCCAGATTTAGGCGTGCACCATTTCAGTTCATGGGATCGTTATATCATATATTGTTTGGAATAATGAATGAAGAAGGTAGAGAAGAAATGGAAGAAAATATGAAAACTCTGTTAAGAAATCAGAATTATTTAAACGAACTTTTTAAAAAACAAATGTCAGTGATAGATTCTACAGAAAATATCCTTAAAAGAACTATTGATGAGATAAAGGTAAGAGTGCTAGGATTGAAAATATGACTGAGATTCTCAAGGAAAATTACTACGTCTATAAAGAATCAATCTACTTCTTCATGATAATAAAATAAGTTCTTTGTTTGAAGAATGCAAGAAAATTCAAATTGGAATAATAAGTCTACTGATTGACATTAATCATGGCAGGCCAAATCCAAACATCTTGAAACCAAATCAATTAAAGGATGAACTAACACAAATTAAAGAAAGATTGTCCGAAAAAATTACTCCTATCAGGCAAGAGAACAGGTACTAAGTTTAAACAAGTATATACAAGGGGAATATTTGTTGACCACAAATTAATCATTAATGCCAAAATTTTGTTATTCGGTAGGCAGCCATCTCAGTTATGCAGAATTATGCCAATACCAATAGAATATGAGAATAATATGGGAGTAATGGAAGATCTTACCTCAGATTGTTAAGTGTATAATTTAGAGTTAGATTCATATCAACTAATGACAGAGTCAACATTAAACCGATGTAAAAAATGGCAGGTCAATAATCGTGTATGTAAAGGAAATTGGCCATGTAGTACCACAATTGATAGAACTTGTGAAATTACACAATTTCAGTCTAATAGGCAGTCTAAATGTTTCTATGAAATGTTGCGAGGATCTAGAACATACTGGGTTCAGTTAGAAAACAGTAGAAGTTGGCTTTTTAAGGTTCCCAAAAACATCTTTTTTTTTTGTCAAAAATGTGGACCAAGTTAAAATTTTAGGTTGACGAAATGATTGGCATAATCTGACTAATCAAATTTTAAGATTATATTCGTTATATTAAGATCTTGTTAATCAAACTGACAGCCAGACAGATATATGGTTTAACGCACATTTCTATATAGACTGATATTGAACCAAAAATATGTATGAAGAATATGTTCCTATCTAGAGCCGTATGTGATTTTTCATTAGGATTTAGTGTAAGATACACCAAATTTGTCGTTTAAGAATAAACTAATACAAAATATTATGTTATTCATACAAAATCCTAAAAAGAGGACACATTTGATTGAATCTTCAATTCTATTCTATTGGTTCAAACTGGATCTATATGTTTAGGTATTTTTCTATGTTCTGGTTTAAAACATACCACTCTGCGTTTACAAGGCAACGAAAAATTTTTGATTGTTGTCTTTGTATTATATCTATGAATGATTTTTCTTTGATGTATAGAGGCTGTAAGAAAAGGGTTCTAAGACACTTCCTTGTGTAACTCCAGCTATAAAGGTTGCAGCGATGTATATTTGCAATGATATTTTATAAAGAATACTCTCTCATTTAAGTAATTTTTTTTATATTATTGAGTTGGTTTGGTAATTTTTTTTTAATTTGTTTAATAAGCCTTCATGCCAGTCCTTGTCGAATGCTTTTTCAACGTCAAAAAAACTTGTTAGCTTCTAGATCAGCTCTTATTTAATTTGTTACTCTGTGAACCAGTTGAATCGTGGAATATTTCCGAATTGGTGGTCTGGAATACAACGTTGAGTTCCAATAATTTGTTCAAGACGAACTAATAAATATTTTTTCGAATATTTTACAGAGTATGGGTAGAAGGCTAATTGGTCTGTAGAATGATGATTGTGTCACGGGTTTCGCTAAAGGCTATTTTTCACAATTTTGGGAAATGTTCCATTCTTAAAACTGAATCAAATATTAGACATATAATTTGGATAGCCTTTTTTTGGGCAGTTCTTTGATGATGCGTTCTCTCAGCATGTCGTGGAGATTTTTTGTTTATTTTTATTTCATATTGTTGGAGTTCTCAGAAGCTTTGTTGAATATTTTCAGCTATTGAGTGAATTGCTGAAAATGTTCTTAAAGTGATCCGTGAGAACATTGGCTTTGCCGATGTCGGTTCTTGTCCAGGTACCATCTTTATTTTTTATTGGAGGTTGATGTATCACTTTATTGTTGAGGTTTCTTGTTGCTCTCCTTAGCAAGTGGTTTGTTTCAGAAGTGGAATTTAGATCATTGTGATTTAGATTCTTTGTGACAGCCTCGTTTTTAAGTTTTTGTAAAGCTTCTTTTAGGTCTTTCGCTGCCCTCTTGAGGTTTTTTTTAATGTGCGGTGATTTGCGAAGCTTTTTATTTCTATCTGGCGTCGGATATATGGGTGCGAAAGTTGTCAATTGATATTAATTTGAAAGCAGCCTCGTTAATTATGTCATTTAGATATATTATTGAGCTTTCTATATTGTCTGGAGTGTTGAGCGGTATATACATGTCCAGAAATAAATTTAAATGCTCGCAAAAAGCATCCCAGACAGTCTTGCGGTTAGTCATATGAGATGAAGCAGGTACGTGTTGTGCTGTTAACAAGTGTTTTATCTCGATTGGTGAGTGGTCTGAAGACAATTCCAATCTTGACTTTAACTGAAAGTCTTTTTTATTATAGTTTCTTATTATACAGAAGTCAATGAGGTCCGGTAGTTTATTTAAGTCTGACGGCCTGTTTGTTGGATCTCCCGTGCTTAAGTGCATACTTTTTATTTTTATCACCAATTTTTGCCCTTTGTGTTTGCTAGGCGAGATTCCCATTGTTGTGTTTGGCGTTAAAGTCCCCTGCCACAATGTATATATCTCCAAGAGAACCAAATTAATGTATATATTGGTCAACAATATGAAAACAAGACTCTTAAAGAGAAGTTGGCATATTCGTTGAATACTATTTTTCTAAAGAACTAATAGGAGAAACTAAATATGTTGCCGTTTTTATGGTGTTACCTCTTTCAATAACCCGAATTGGACGTTCATAAAATATTTTATTAAAATTGACGTAAAATATACAAATTTTCATGATTTTAGCTGAAAAACATTTATTTTCATATTAAATCCGAAAAAGGGACAGATTTGTATGTGTAGTAGTCCAATCTGAATATATTTGGAATATTATGAGTTAACGAAAGATAGACAAAATTTGGCATTTTTTACAATAACAATTGTAAGATGTGTATGGTAGGCGGATAGATTTGTAGGGTCAATGCTACATCAAAGTATTTAAATAATACAACGAATCATGTCTGGCCCATTCTTATAAAAGCAATGAGCGAGTTGTGTAATTAAATTTAGTGGAGTCTCCTTCCACAAAATTGATTAAAAAGTCAAGCAATTAAAATTAGCTGCCTGCTTCAGCTTTTATTTGAAAACATTTTGCGAAAGTGAATTCGATAAAATGGTCAATTTACGATTGGAAAGGAGTTTAAAGTTTGAATTCATGCTGAGCAAGGCGGAACTATAGTAGAGTGAAGAAATTGAGAACCAATTTCTCGCGCTTTGAAAGCAAATACGTTTAGAAATAAAGTTTAATGAAAAATTCGAACAAATAATTGTTTCATTAGCACCTACAGCTATCGTTAGCAACCTAAAACTTTGAAATTTAAAAAAAAAAAAAAATACCATAGCACCAGACTGAAAGGTTTAGAGTAATAGTAGTCAATTAAGCCTATTCCCTAAATAAAGTCTATAGACGCACATTAATTAAGCAAATATTTTCAAAGCATTAATCGAGAATCGAGACTGTAGAAAATTTAAAACAAAAATTTGCTTGATTTCATGTCTGTCGTTGCAATTTGTAAGCAAATAAAGGAGTAAAATTCTTTAGAAATACCTAGCAACAGGCGAATAGCTATACATGCCGAGCATTGTAGCCAACATTTCCATGGCATTAAAATAGCTTAAAGAAGGAAAAAATGAGTAAGATTAATTAAAAGGCTATGCCTTAATTAGCTTTAAAAATTGCTCAATATTGAATTTAAGGTAAATGATTTTCAAATACATTCTTCTTGATTGTGTTTTCCTTATTTAATCTTAAATGCTGCGGGCATAATTCTAAAATGGCGTCCACATTGATTGCATGTGTGTGTTTCAAAGGCATAGAAACGCTTTGCCGCACAAGCTGATAATAGATATATCATAAAAGTATTTGTGCTTGTGTAAAAGAATTTAATAAAAAAAAAAATCGGCAAACAAGCTTAAACGACGCTTAAATTTTTCAACGTATATAATATATATATATTAAGTAAATAATATACCCGTCATTGCACAGATAATTTGCTGCATAAAAGTTGCTACAACAGTTTCCTAAGTCATTTTAATTGAATGAAAATTTTGTAATACAAGGAAAATATATGCCTCTTCCCATTTAGCCTATATTTCAAAAAAATTTAATGCTTTATGCTGTATTTTAATTAAAATGGCTTCATTTTAGCTTCACGTTGTGTTGATTTTAATTATTTACTTATAAGAAATAAGCCACAGTTTTTTTGTAGACTACTTTCATAATACATATTCGATACAAGCTGACTTTTATATATATTTAATATCTCCAAATCCAGAAATACGCAAGCACTTACACGTATGCCATATAATATTAAATATGTCTATATATAGCTTATGTGTCTGTGTGTTAGTGCGCTGTGCAAACAAAATGGCGTTTAACATGTTCGTCAGTTTACCTGTTTGTCTACGCTTGTGCGCTTAGCATACTTTTAGGCGCTCACTTGTTCGCTCGTTCGCTCAATCGCTTGCGTGCGCAAATATTTTGCTATTTCCGGCCAAAGTGGTTTTTGATAGCCGCATTTGAGTTTGTGTCGCCTCGTTTACCTTCTGTAAAGTCAGCTTTGATGCCTTTTTAAAGCATACTTGAAAATATCGATTCGTCTTGTATTTTTATTCTGTTTTTCATTCGATTTTACGGCAGTGGAAGAGATTGCTGATGTTTTATATATGCTAAAAAGATGTTTGACTTTAACTCTTAGAGTCATAAATACGGGCTACCTAATAAAATGTACTACCTAAAGCAAAAAAAATGTAATAAGGTAACATCTAACCGTTCAAGATGTCAAGAAAGAATAGGAGTGAACATTATTTGTCTCAAGCAATTGTGCTGTTCCGAACAATTGTGCTATTTGAGCACTTTTCCGGTGGCATTATGTCTACCCAAGGCTCAGGGAGATCGGCTATAAACAACAAGTACAGAAGCGGACCCAACAGGCTTCCTTGTAGGACAACATATTTTACAACATGCATGTTGTACAGCTGATCTCGCACTTTCACCTGATATCGGAGTTCCTCCAGATAAGATCGAATCATCAGATAAAGGGTGCTGGGAGTAGCGCCTTGATCTTAGCCAGTAGTCCGGCATGTCACACTCTATCGAAGGCTTCAAGCACGTCGTATTCTGGTTCACCACACTATGCACTTACTCGATTGCACCATGACCAGATCTAAAGCCGAATTGGTATTCAGGGAGGGCTGTTTGATAGCCTAACAGGCTGTTTGTATGATCCTCAGGCTTGCCAGGCTTGTGGATTATCGTTAAGCCGGCTATCTTCCCTGTGGTGTGAAAATACTGCATCCTTAGCATAGCATTAAAGATTAAGTTATATAGAGGAGCGCCATCATTGGCAGAACTTTAAGTGTTTTATAACATATATTGTCGTGTTCTGGGGCCTTATTTGTGGACAGTTTACTAATTGCTTCAGCTACTTCCACAGGTCGAACAGCATTAATTGGGAGGTCCATTTGGAGATGAGTCTTGAGAGCCTAGAGCACGTTATCGACGTCGCTATTATCTCTTAAAGAAAAGGGTGTGAAGCTATCTCCAAATGCGTTGCAAATATGTTGGCATGCTTTAATTCTGGAGTCATTGACTGTAACTAGTCGGAAGCCTGTCTTTTGAAAGCTCATATTGCTTTCCACAGCGAGTAGTTGGCGTCAGCTGTGTAGACTATCTGCTTCAGTTTTTCCTCAAAGAACTCTTCCCTTTAGCGTCGTAGAATTTCTTTCAGAACAGAAGCAACCGTTTTGTCCAAGGGCTTTTGCGTTCCGAGGAATTTTTGGCAAAGTCTTCGCTTCATCTGCAACAGCTCTCTTGAGGCCGCGTCCAAATTGAAAAGTGTCTGCTAATGTTCATGCTCGGGCGTGGGAAAGCAGGCTATTGTTGCTTCGTGTAGAAATATCGACAACGTCGTCAATATCATCCCCAGCGACCAGATCGGTGTTTAAATTGATTGTAGCTTCCAGGAACTTTGTGATGTCCAAGTGCCTTGGCAAGAGTCTTGTTTCTCTTTTCATGCTGGTAGGTGCCGCGCTGATCATTGCTATCAGAGCCAGAGGGTCTGAATGCAATTCCTAGGAATCGCCTATACTAAGCAACGACTCAAGGACACCAATATACTGCGTAAAGTCGAGGCATGATGCTCTAAAACCTCTTCTTCTGGGGCCGGTAAGTAGGACTTCAATGTTGTCCGAAGAAATATAGTATGCTAGCTCCAGTCCTCGGTGATATTGCCTCGACGTCGATCTCTCCTAACGCAGTACTCACTTTAACCATACGGAAGAAGATTTCTTTATCCACACAATTTTTGTATGGGGTTACTTTTAGTGGCTACCTTTGGGTGGTCCGACTTAGATCTCTTTAATACAAATTGTTTGTAATTGAATTGAGGTAAGATATAAAAAATTTAAAATTTTTTTTTTATGTTTTTTTTATTTTATGAAGGTACACAGGTTGGTCTTTAAACCTTTTATAAACTTTTTTCTATGATTTCTGCCCAAAAGGGCTCGCGTTCATGTTCAGTGAGAGTGAGTTCATTCGCCTTAATCTGGTTAACCTGGCTCTGGGGATGCGCAGTATTGGATCTCGGGGCTGGCGCCATTGCAGTGGTTGGACCCTTGACAGATCATTGGTTAAACGGTTTCTATGGCGTTCCAATCTGGCCAGATTCAGTCTTTGTGCAGCAGAGTGTTTCGAATAAACCACTCCCAACGGGTGATTACTCTAGTGACTACATTTTCGGTCGCCTGTAGTCTATTGATTTTGCTGTCACTTGCTATACCCCAGACTGGACAGCAATATTTCTAGATCGGCGCAATGATCTGTTTGTAAACGGTAGCGCGGTTCCTAAGCGGCAACTTACTGCGCGCATTGAGGAGCCAATAGTGCTTGACCACAGCAGCTCTTACGCGAGAACTAACAGCTGTTATATGGGCAGCAAATGTAAGCCTGTGGTCCAGGATGATACCAAGGTGTTTGGCAGTATCATTCCGCTGAACGGGCACCTCTTTAACTAATACTTCCGGCGCTGCTTAGCGTTAAGCAGACATTGGCCGACTTATGGCTGCTTAAATTTATGTTTCAGAATGTCAGCCATGTACAGGCAGTGTAGTAGCGGATCCAGCAGCTTTCCTTGTGGAACACGTGCTTCCACATTAAACTTCGCAGAAATTGCCGAGTGGAAGCGAACTGCAAACTGTACAAAAAATTGTGCATTCAATATTCATCATTCGCTGAAAAAACTAAGTTGAGTTGTGGTTCGACTGGGCGCGAACAAACTGGATTAACAACATCAAAAAAAAAAACTGCTTTTCATACAAAAAACCAAGATAGGAGAGTCAAATTTATATGTGAGCTACGCCTTTATACTGGTTCGAACAGAATCTACTAGGTTTCTACAACAAAAATCAGAGTTTTCAAATTTCATGGACATCGATCAATTTTTCTAATTTTCCGAGAAGATATTATTGTGAATGCTCATCCTGGACCGATGATAACAAGGCCATACCAAAGATCATTTTTCGTGTTATGCTAGGTTGTACTTACTCTATAAAGTCGAAAGTTTTAGATTCCAATTAGAAAAGGACTTACCTGAAAGAAGAGAAGAAAATAAGAATTAGTTATGAGTATTAAGAAATATTTAAATTATTTTTATTTAGAAAAGCATACAAAAACAACAACTTTTATTCGCAAACATTGAAGAACTATAGCGCTAATTGTTTCGGCTACAGCTTCGCACCTTAGCACATAAAATATTCCCTTTAAATATTTTAAAACGCTTCGGGAAAACTCCAATACAAACGGAAATGCCAGCAGTTAGTTTAAAGCATTGTCTGTTAACATTTTGTTAGCTGTCTGTCAACAGTTTATGCCATCTTTTTGTCGTTCAAGAGCACCGATAGAACTTTTTTTTTTAAACAAAAAATAGCTGAGTGACAGCTTCTTTTGTCACTTTTGATGCGCACACATCCCAAGCCACAGAAAAAAAAATGAGACAAAAAACAAAAAGAGTAACAAGCTAAAACTTCGCTTTTTATATTTAAAATTATTTCACTGCATTTTTTGCTTTTTATACATTTTGCTGCATGATGGCGGGTTTAGTTTTTACTTTGTATTAAGAACACATGAGAAAAATTTTATATGTATTAGTTTTGTATATTTGTATATGCTTGCAGTCAGTTTGGTTTGTTTTATAGTGTCGAGTAGGCAACTCTAGACACTGACATAGAGTAGAGTTAATGTGTGTAACAGAGTGCCAGAAGTGTGTCTCTTTATATATGTGTGTGTGTGTGTGTGTGTGTCTGTGTGACAGAGTCAGGTCACACTCAAGCACTTCCGCGCTAATGCATGCTAAACGAAAGCATACACACAGGCGCAACGAGTAAAATAAGGCGCTTTGCCTCCGTCGCTGCTACTTTTTTTATATATGCTTGGCACATTCACAACTTTGTGTTTGTGTGTCGCATTTTTTTGTGTGTAAATTATTTTGGTACGTGCTCACACACACACATACTCTTGCATATCCTTTAGTTGCCTGCAAAGCTAGTCAGAGATGACAGCTGTCTGGCATGATGGCTTTTAGTGGTAATTAGATGCAGGATAAGGCATTCAACAGCACAGCGACACAGACCAAAAAAAATACAAAAAAAAAAAAAAAAAAAAGGTTACTCAACCCGACACAACCCGCCAGTCAAGTAAGCCAACTAAATTCTAATGCCGCAGAGTTGCTTTTATTGCTGTTGTTAATTTGATGCTTCCTTTTATATATCCTGTACACATAGTGTAAAAAGGGTATATTGAGTTGCAGCAAATGTTTGTTACAGCCAGTAGAAACGAGTGCAGAGTTTGTTAGTTTGTTTAGCATGACAAGTTGTAACAATATGGAAATGTTCTTCAGTAGGGTATCTCACAGTCGCTCTACATGCAATGCCACGTGCTGTCTGTTTTACTATTTTTTTTTTTTTTTTTTTTTAGAGCGAGTGTGTGCTACATTCGTAAAAAACAAAAATTTACTTGATTTAATTAACAGAAAAAAAGAAGCCTGAAATTTACTACTTAACTTTATTTTCAGCTAAAGTTTTATGCGCACACGCCTAATTGGCCGCTTTAACTTTTGGCTTGGCTTGGCTTGAAAGTTGAAGTTTTTTTTGTGTTTTTTCCATTTTAGTAGGCCGCGTTGAGTTGGCATAATATATTGTGTGATAATTACTCGGTATTGTGTGTTGCACTCGAATGCTTGAAAAGTAGTTTGAGGGCGTAACTTCATTTTTTTTTTCTCCTTTAAAGTGGTTTATAAACCAAACTGAACGAACACGAGTAGGCAATACTTTTAATTAAGTTTTAAGTGTTAATCATTTAGCACAATGCAGAAAGCGTAAGTAACTCGCTTACAAATATATTTACTAACAATACAAATCTTAAGGATTAAAGATACTTGAAGAAAGGAAGAACGCCACAGTTGAGTTACAGTGCAACTTGTCGAAGACTCTTTATTTTAATTTTAGATTTGTAAACGTCTACGTACATTCTATATTTATCCAAACTAAAACAAAGTAGAAAATATTATTATGATTGACGTAAGATACACTAAAGTTCGCGACTGTAGCTTAATTTAAGCTGTAGTAGCGGAAGAACACTCGTGCCAACACTCAGCCCCACATGACATGCTTTTCTTTCTAATCAACAACATTCGTGTAAAGACTTTGGGCTATGCAGACAGAGGCAGCTGCAGATTCAAGCCAGACATGATCTTAGCTAGGATCACCTTGCCCTATATATCACTGTCGATCTGTCACGCCTGCGCTGTGAGCTACATTGATCATGACACGTAGTTAGAAATATTCATACGCCTAACGAGCTAGAGACTGCTTGATATGAAGCTGCTAAAGTAGTTTATAGAGTATATGCAGATGAAGCTCTTTCTCCCAAGAGCCTAACCTCAGACTTACACATGTGCTCCGCAAAGTATTAGGTTACAAAAGTCACCTTCGCTGTTTTTATAGCCTCTTCGTGATCTTTTATAACATTTTTTCTATAATTTCAACACAAGTGGGCTCGGCTTAATATTAAAATTAATATTAATTCAAATTAAAAAAATATTAAACAAAGTACATTTTGTGTTAGGTGTTCGGTGGTGAGGGTGAGTGCATCCGCCTTTATCTGGTTGACCTAGCTATGGGGGTGGTAGTATTTGGTCTCTCGGCTGGCGCCTTTAAAGCCGTTGCAATGGTCGAACGCTTGACAGTTTATTGACCAAACGGTCAATCTCATGATGCCAAGGTGTTTGGCAGTATCAGTTCGCTTCTCCACCTACTAACATTGATCTTCAATGTTATTGTGTAGAAATACGCAACCGTAACGAAGATTTATAAACTTGGCATGCTAGATCATGATCCCGAATGCTACCGGTAATGAGCCTCCTAGTATGGGAATGTATGGAAATATTAGTCGCCGCCAGATTGTAAAGGACTCCCGGTTTATACGGGTCGAAGGCTGGGATAGCTCAGCTATACCAAGGTCCGCCTATATAAATTTATTGATTCGGAAACCGCGAGGAAAATGAAACAGTGTTTGTTTTGGGTTTTATTTATTTTTGTGTTTTTATTTCCTAGTTTCCACTCCACTTCCGTCTATAAACTAATACTCACACACTTTTCCACGTGCTGATGTTATGTTTATATATCTGATTTGACGCCCAGTATTCAAATAGTTCCTTAACTTTTGCTTTGAAACCCTGTGTTTAAAACCTTATTTGAAACCCATTGTTTAAATCTTAGTCTCTCATTCAGTTCAAGACCCAAAGTCAGACTGTTCCTTTGGTGTAAAGTGCCGCGCCTTTTAAACTATTTTTGCTAATGAGCCGCAACAACACTGCTAACAGAATTTCCATATGTTACGTGCTGCTGCGCCGCTCAACAGGAAGGACCACCGCTACTTTTCAGTCGTTCTGCAAAAATTTTATATTTGACTTTCGCGCCAAATCGCTAACAGTGCCGCTGACTCGGACCACCGCTACTTTACAGCCGTTCTGCAAAAATTTTATATTTGACTTTCGCGCCAAATCGCTAACAGTGCCGCTGACTCGGTGTTAGGATTCTGTCGGCCAATAACCCCGTCGCTCGGCATCTATAACAACATTTCCATTCATCCAGGCTCCATAATAACCATCTTAAAGCCAACAATCTTCCTGTTGCGAACAATAATTCTGCTGCGCTAAAAGTTATAATTCATATCCTCGCCACAATAACACTGCTGCAAGCATTTTAACAGCGCGCCGTTAACATTTTTAAACGTTGCAGTCTGTTAACGCGCCGCTGTCACTTTGGTGCGTCGACCACCCTGCCATTACCCGATAAAGACCACCCGATGTAGACCATCTCCACCAACGATTATGGACAAATCCACATCGGTAAATCATACTCGCTTCCAGTGGTTATCCCTCTCGCACCAGCGCGTGTGTGCGGCGATCGTCAATCGCATTGGGGTTAGCGATCGACAACTATGTTCGTCGATCATTAAAATCGGTGGTGTGAGCTGCGTGGCCCGCTCACAACAGCTGTTACTGTAGTGAAATTCTTTGTGAGGCAAAATTACGTACTAATATTATACCTTCACAAGATTTAAATGCATCGCTGAGTCCCGGAATTTCAATCCGGACTACCTGTTTGGTTGTAATCTGGAGTGGTAATATAAAAATCTTTAATCAAAAGATGCACTGCAACGCAATGTTTGTGGTATTAATTTTAGACGCATGACCCTAGATACTTCGACCACATGCTTGAAAACATCGATGAAGGCAACGAGAAACATTAAACGGCAACCAATAAGGCTTGCTCTTATAGAAGATGGCAATGACAGATGGTGTCGCTACCATGAACAACATGCAAATGCCTTTGCTTCACATCTAGCGAAGCGCTTCAGATCCCATACCACTGCTACCGCTAAAGGCGTAAGAGAGACAGAGGAACCACTGACAATACCACTTCAAATGGGAAAGAACAAAGCTCCTGGCTATGATAAAATTTGCAACCCGCAAGCTAGGCGAGCTGGATCAATCTCCTGCCTTCTTTATTGAACGTATGAGAAAAACTAATCGCTGCCCGGATTGTTGATATGGCGGGGCATTATGCCAGAGGAACACGATACCACCGAACAGCTCAAACAAGTGGTCAACAATATCCTCGAAGATTGGATGCAAAGAAGAACTGTACTGATGTCTTCATCGACTTACTTCAGGCCTTTGACCGAGTTTGGCACACTGGGCTATTAGTCAAAATAAGAAATGTACTTTACAAGCCCCGCACCCCCCTACTTCGCTTCTACTTAGAAGGGCGCCAATTATGTGTGAAAGCAAGAGCACAGGGCAGTGAACTGGAACCGGTACTGTACAATACATACACAATCTATGCAGACGTCCCTACCCCGGACGCAGAGGCGATAGGCAGCGCACCGGAACTCATTTCAATGTGAATATGAAGCTAGCGCCGTACTGTAAGATTACCTGCTCCAGTTTGAAAAATGGGCGAAAATATATCTGTTGACCTTTTTTTCACCCTGAAGAAGAAAATTCCGCCGACAATCCACTTTGGCGCAAACTAAAAAGGTAGCAACTGCATAATGCGGCAACATAAAGAAGCTAACTTGGCTACTCAATAGCAGACTATCGCTGCGTAATATGAGAACAATCTTACATCAGATGGCTATATGGTATTCAAGTCTGGGAAATCGCTGCTGTATTCCAACACAAAAAGCTACATGTTCTTCATAACAATCACTGCCTCCGAGTGGTACTTTTGAGGCTCTTCAGCATCGTGATCTCAACTTGGCTACTGTCGAGTAGGTATAAAGAATGATTGCTTTGCCCATTAGAACCGGCTGATGAGACCTCTGGCTACAGCTACAGCCCCCATATGCAGGCTCAAACGCAGCTGGAAAGTTAAAGCTTTATAGATTCTATAGCTGAGTTTATTTTTAATATTTTTTTTTATAATATTGAATATAAAAAAAAAATACACGAACTTAATAATTAACTACTTACAATATTTAATGAAAATAGTTAATTAACTCAGAATTATTAAATCTGCAAAAACAAGCGACAACAACAACAACAACAAAAATCCGAACAACCACAGCAGCTGTGAACATACAAAACAAAACAAAAAAAAGAGAGAATTAACCAATAAACACAATTTTGATAAGCTGCCAAATTAAGCTGAAAAAAAAAGAGAAATTAAATCTGATTTTTTGGTATGTGGTGATGGCGGTGGCGGAACAAAATCAACATCAACAAAGACATCATGAACAACCACGACACATGATGGCGGGCGGGGCGGTGGCATTAATAACAGCTGCCAACAGCAGCAATAATAATTACAGCAAGAACAAGGATAACAACAATACACAAGCATTAATACCATGACACAAATTCCTAATCAATCTTCACGACTTATTCATGCATATATGCGACAGGAAGCACAAATACACACACACACACACACATATATATAAATATCAATAGGTGGTACACCTATACATAGGTACACAACAGAGGCACTACAAACGCAAATAAGCCACATGTTATTATGTGTTAGTATGAGTCAATCTGACTATATATACATACTCCTCGCTGTACATATTTGTTTAACCTCTTCTATAGACGTCTAACGATGCGGCAGCGATTACCTCGACGCTGTCAAAGTTCGAAAGGACGAAAAGGACCGCATATGAGTATTTGTAACGAAAGTGCCTGTGGGTGGTGCTGCGCAACTTGCGCGGTATTTGAGTTTTGCAATTACAACTTAAGCACACAATCATTATCATAATCCTTAATCGATATTATGGCTTACGATAACAAGCGCAGCAACAACACCAATGACAACGAGACGTGCATGACAGCGGCAGACATCGCTGAAATACACACATGAAAGATTTTGCCGTACACATCTATTTATTTACGCGACGCAACGCGGCTTTTAACCCACTTCCGTTGCAAGCACAAGAAGCCGCCATCTACATCTTCATCTTCAGCGCCATCTTCATCTACGTCAGCAGCAGCAGCAGCGACAACTTGGCGCAGCACTACTTCCGCCTTAAGCAAGCATATTGATAAATAAACGTATGCACAAAAACGAGAGTGGTTTAAATAGTATTATTTTATTGCTTTAAATTTATAGATTATGGGGACTTGGAATGCTTTATAGATAGTTTGACAATTTCAGATAGTTCGATAAGTTATCTTATAAGACGAAGTGCTTACTGAACAACTTCCAGCGAGTAACCTCTGAATATGTTCATAAAAAGAAAAGTCAAAATGAATTGGGTGTTTAGCTCATTCCAACCTTTTCTCCAGAATAAGAACTAATTATATTCTCCGATAGAACTAATTACATAAGTCCTTTAATTATGAGACAAATGGCTTAACTTGCTTTATTAGGAATATCTTCGGCTAAATCACATATCTAACTAATGGATACTGGAGAAGTTTATCTTCATTCCCAAGACTTGTGAAGCATTGCTTACAAGCCTCAAACACGCTAGACCAAAAGGTTATCCTTATTATTGTTAAAGACTTTTGAAATCCTTCTTTATTAGGCACTCCATCTACCAAGCAATCTCAATCTGTAGCTCGCAACATGCATACAACAGTTGTTGCAGAGAATTGGTTGTCGCAACGAATGTCAGTTTATATGAAAAGTGCTATCGATGTTGAGTATATGGACTGTCCAGCATTCATATATGGATCCATTATTATGAATGCATCCCTAATATTGCATATAGAGTCCCAATAAAAAAGTGCCAAGGCCGTGAAAATATAAAAAAAAATTTAAATGAGTTCAGAAAACAAATGGTTCTCTTCGATCATATTCTAGTGGTTGGTTAAGGAAACACGAACAATGGGAATACAATTAGGTAGTTTCTCGAGCAACCATATGCTGCATCATAAATACCGGTCATCAATTTTTTTTAATTTATAAAAGATTTAGCATTATTTTCCGTTTTTTTGACATTGCTCCCATAGGGTCAAAGGGTATATTTAGTTTATGCAAATGTCTTGTTATCTCACGTAAGCTCCCTTCTCATAGACCAGGTCATATTCTTTAACAGCGTCAAAAGTCGAGTCGAAATAGTTATGTCCGTCTGTCTGTCTGAATATCCTCATGAAAATCGATGTCTTTATCTATAAGTCAGTTGTATGCAATAAAAAGCTAACCTCCCTTCTCTAAGAGGTGTTGGCACTTATCATTCAAACCTACTCCACATTTTGATTCTTTGTAAAAATGAAAAAATTTTATTATATAAAATAAAAATTTTTCATTAAATTCCATATCGGCACACAAAAAGTGGTAGACCCCATAAATATATCCTCAAACTTTCTGGGATTATGAATGAACAAAACTATGTAATTCATTTAAATTCAATTAGAAACGCTGTATTTGGTATACTTTGCATCAATCCTAGTAAAATATTGCATTAGGATCAAAATCGAGTCACTAAAAGAAGTAGATCCCCTACAAAAATTCTAGTTGACATAGACATGAATAACAACAAGTAAGGAAATTTCAGTCGGGCGTAACCGACTGTAAGAGGCCCTGTACCAGTTCAGGTCGCCTAACAAACACATTAAATGTTTCCCGAGCATATGACCAAACACATGACCACTTCTCACTGCGCGAATATGAATGAAAAGAAAAGGGGGGTCGTTCAAATTCAATTGCTTATAAAATCGTCATTTATTATCCGATTTTGATGAACTTTTTTGATTTTGGTTTAGAAGGACGCTAACTTTATACTGGTATACTAAATTTTTTTTGTGCCGAAGAAATTTTTACCCTAAGGGGTGATTTTATGGGGAAGGGGGGGAGGGGCAAAATTTTAAAATAAACTTGTGAAATTCCGGAGCAGTCCTAGTCGAATGCAAAAAACACGAAGTCTCTATCTATTACCGTTTCCGAGATCATTTCGTTCATACAGACGGACGGACGGACGGACGGACAGACGGACATGGCTATATCGACTCCGCTATCACTACTGGGGGTAACTTTGGGGGGTCTCCGACAATTAGTTCTTCCTGTTACATATATTTGCACAAAACCAATAGGCTCTTGTACCTTCGGTACAGGGCCTAAAAACTGGGAGATTATAAAATATAGATTTTTTAAGTTTGTACATTCAATGACTTCTGTTGCTTAATAAACGTGCCCACCCCTGGGATATTATCTATAAAAAAGAAGCCCATATTTTCTGAGTTTTGTTGGAATCTTTTTTTTTTTTTTTTCCAACAAAATTTTTTTTTTTTTAAAACGGTTTGGGTGTTTTAAAGACTGAAATCTGTTGAGTCTGCGCGGAATATTCAAGTTGAAAAGTTCAGAAGCCAGATCCTTTGGATGCAGGGTCAGTCTTCTAAGATAAATATTGCTGTGATGAGCAATTTCTTCTATAAATGTTTGGGTTCTTAGATCTCTGTACGTGTAATCGTTTCGATTTGTAAAGCCCTATTTTGTTTTCGATATCAATTACAGTTAGGGTTAAATTAATTAAATTTTTTCCATATGAGGTTCTAAAGATTGAACACATCCTATCTTTATTATGTGGACAACTTACAACCGTTGAATTTTATAACTGTTGCTCGAATTAGAAATGTTTTGGAATCAAGGTATTCGTAGCGGAAGCGGGAAGGCATCACGACCAGACAACAACATCTGAACTTACCACAACTGAGGCACTCAAAGCGTTCAGTTATTGCTAGGAATGTTGGTATAAAAAAATTTACATAAAAATAAAACATTTTTTCTAACAAATAAATTAAAAATAAGAAATTGTATATGCACATTTGGAAAACGACTCCACCTATTTAATTTATAGTCCTTCGGTTATGTAAACAGTTCCGTTTAACGAATAGATTCAGACAGAGCGAATTAGTTCATATAGCCGAGCGGCTACTCTATTTTCGAGAATATTCCCACCAGACTAATTTCTCAGTATGGGTTTGCAGTCTAGGAATATAGCTAAGCCTAAATCGAACATTGAAGATTGAGGACAAGCAGAATATGTACTCTTATTAGTAGGGCTTTTAAAGTTTTCACATCAATTCCATCATATCCTTTTGATTTTTCGGATCAAGTCTTTTAATTTGAGCTTGATTTCAAAAAGTGTAGCTGGTGACATAGGAAGCCAAAGTTGGCAGTCGGTCTCAAAATGAGTTAGTCAACTACAAGAGATGCACGACTGCATAAGCATATTTACAGAAGGTTCAGTACGGAACAGCCAAGTCAGAGAAGGAGTTCATATCCCATAAATCATTTCGATTTCCAAAACATTACAGTACAGAACTGCAAGCTATGCGTATCCTGAGATCGTAGCAGATCGAACAAAATGCCATATTTTAGTACTTTGATAGTCAAGCAGCGTTTAATGCTATAGAATCTTCTATATAAATATGAATAATATGGAAGTGTATGACTGTGATTTAGAAATAAACGATTTTCCTAAGCTCAAGTGTCCAAAACACTGTCACTGTCTTCCACTCTATTTGTCCGGAAAATGTTGGTATTCAACATATCTCACGAACTTTTCAACACAAAACGATGAATTTCGATACATATAGCTAGGTAGAGGTTTGTATGCTAAGTGCAAAACACCCTTAGGAAAGGTTGTTTGGTACTAACATTAAATCAAGTTATCCGAAGAAATAATAGAAGAATCAAAATATTCAAACTTCAAGGCGCTATCTTTTATAATTTTCAAGTTTTCGTTATTCAAATGAACAGCTGAACAGACGAACATGTCGATACCACCTACAACTGCCTCTTACGTACATTTGCAAAAAAAATATAAATTTTTACCCTAAGGCCATGTGGTCTTAAAAGATAAATACTTCTGGAACACAGCATAGGAAACATCTTCAAGAACACAAAATGAATATTTCTATTCGTATACAACGCGAGTAGATCTACAAATATACGTCCGCTTGCCTTTCTATTGTTCTGTCTTAGCAAAAAGTTGTCTGACTTAAAAAAAACTTTAAGAAACTTTAAGCAAAATAAAATATTTTCAAACCACCCTACTTGCCGCAGCAACTGCCAACATCCATTAGATGTGCATAGATGAATATGAATTAAAATTCAGCATACGCAGCAGAAGCACAAAAACTTTACATACAAAAAAAAAAAAAAAGGAACTCTGACATTTACCACAGAAGCTTCGATTACACGACAATGCTTTATTTTTCTGATGTCATATAAAAATTTAGTGGCATAATCGATGGAATAAGCATGAAACGGCTTATTCCATCGGCAGCATACAGCAGCATGCATGCGGCTTATTTTTCTTCATCCGCTACATGAGATGCAGCATGCTTTCTGTAGGCAGATTTGCTCAATGGAACATAGCGTAATCCTTGTTAATGGATGAGCTATTATACGTGAGTGTGTGTACGCCGCTGGCTGTCTGCCTTTTGCTGTTACCGCATTCACTTACGTCCTTGAAGTAAGCTTGACTTTAGCGTTGCTTGCTTTCCGGACTTTTTGCACTGCTTTTTTTTCCACTCGTTAATAGTTCAAATTGCTGTTTAACAGATTTAATATGCTTAAAATTTATTGGCCCCTTAATGCTATAAGGTAAGTAGTGATGGCACATTTGCACGGTTTACCTTGCATAAAATATTTTTATTTTTCCTTGCTGTCATATTAAAGTTCAACAGCAAAAAGGCTCAGCGTCCAAACAACCAACTACGAGTATCAACAAGCTGTTGGCGCTTTTTCACCGTGTTCATCATCATATCGCACGGCAGCAGGCAGCAGGCAGCATTATGCTCATTATTGTGTGCTCATCGTCACATTTTGAGGCATAACATCCTTACAAGTATTACCAATGGCAACGCCAGCAGCCAGTTTGCTGCCAGCATAATAAGCCAATGTACTGTGTACGTATTCTCTGTATTCTTTGCGTTTAATGAAGGTTGAAAAATTTGATTTTAGATTCTCCATTTTGCTTTGGCGAAGCTCACCGAAATAAAAGCAAGTTGTAGAAAACTTGTCTGCATTGTCTTGTAATCGTTTGTGATGTAGTGCGATACTTTGTAATCGTTTGCTGTAAGCTGCACAATGGGGCGTATGATTGTTATGGCATTTTATGGGGCAGTTTAGTTTTAAGCGTTGAACGAATGAAGAATGCAGATGAAGTGATTCGAATATGTATTTATATAAATGTTGGCAGGGTTTATTCAAATTTGTTATAAAGCAGAATAAATTTTTATATATGCTTATTGTATGCAAACAGAACAGTTCAATAATTCTTTAATAGCTGAATATGAATTTGCTGAAGAAAAGGGAGCACCTTTCTAGGCATGTTTGTAAGCTACTTTGTGAGAAATATAATGAAAATAATTTAATAAAGCATTTGAAAACTGTGTCAGTAACGAAATCTATCTAGTAGTAAGTAAGACTAAATGTTCACAGTTACATAAATAGGAATTCTAAACCCTTTTTGCACGGATCCAACGATTTGAGTGCATCCTTTATATTTAACACATAATTGTAATAAAACAGTGATAGGCTTGTGTAAGCGATAAAGCAATTGTTTGAAGTATAAAACCACAAATTTGAAAGAAACTTCAACAATAAAAATTTCTCTTGGTTGATATTTAATGGTTGTCCCGGGAAACACAAATAATAGGAATAAAGCCCAAATCTTGAAAATAAAAAAACAAATTTAGTATTGTTTTACGCACCATAGCTCGCGACTACAAATATAATATTGAATCTTTTCACCCTTCCGAAAATAAAATCCCGTTTATTTATATGAAAAGAAGGTTTAGAAGGCAATACTGTCGCACTAGAGATCCCAATGTGGATAGAGTCTACCGTAGAGTAGCAAAAATGGTTAAAAAACTTCTGGCAATACATAAACAATGCGAAACTGATGCGGAGATACAAGCAGCAGAGGCACTTGCTGACGACTTAGAAAATCGCTTCCAACAGTTTGGTGTTGCATCAACGAGCTTAGCACGTGAGGTCCAGTCGGTGCTTGATATACCAGTAGAAGAATTCTCGGCTCACATTAAAGCTCTGAAACCCAAAAAGTTCCTAAAGAAGATGGGCTGCATAACTTTACTTTAAAAGTATTGCCATTCAAAGCCGTTCTCTTTTTGGTGCTCATCTTCAATGCTGTGCTGAGGTTGCATGATTCATAAAGCTGGAAAAAGCCCGTCTAACTGGGACTCGTACAGGCCTATAAGTCTGCTGGCTATGGTTTCAAAATTATTTAAGCGTAGTCTATTGACACGAATCCTTGACATAAGTAAAGTCAGTAGAAGGATACCCTCCTATCAATTTGGATTTCGTAAGTTCCTAAACAGGGTTGTAAACTTCATCCTTCAAGGATTCGACGCAAAGAAGTTCGTGGTTGCCGCTTATCTTGATATTAGGCAGGCATTTGATCAAGTTTGATCGCCAATTAATGTGCCATTGTGGCATATGTCTTTCGTCCTGACTCTTGTCCGGGAGCCTTCATTAATAACAAGCTGATGTACCTTATAACACTTGGGATGTACCTTATACCTTGGTGTATTTCTGGCCTGACTTTTAGAAGGAAGCTACATTTACTGCTCAATAGCAGAAACCAACTTTCACTGAAGAATATATAGTCACTATATAGCAAATGTTAGCTTTTTGTCCAAGACAACACCAAAGTATTAGTTGGCAGGCTTTTATTGTAGAGGTGAGCCTAGCATTGATATGTGTGGACAACTGCCGCTTCTGTTGGTGAATGTTACGCTTACACATTCGCTGCTGTTGATGCTTATGTTCCACTTGGATGCCCATTCAGTAAAGCTGTTAATGTACTCCTGTAAAACACTTGCCGCAGTGCAGATCAGTGGAGTCCGATTATCGTCTCTGTGTATGTGGCTATGAGCACTTTGTCAGTTACACTTGCAGGTGTTGAAATGTCTGCAATGAATATTGTGTAGAGAGTAGAACCTAGGATACTGCCTTGTGGTACACCAGCGCATATTGTTCTTCTTGTCGATTTGGTGCCGTCTACAACAACACAAAAGGTTCGAACATGCAGAAAGCTGCTAACTATCTAGATTGGTGCTGAATATTTTATTGAGAAAACTTTTTTTACACAAAAATCAAGAAAAGGGGGACATTTATATAGGCGTTACTCCTTCTTGTGCTCTGATATGGATCTATATTGGAAATTTTTTTTGAATATTAATAAGATACACCAAATTTGGCAATTTTAGCTAAACTAATAAGAACAAGAAAGCTTTGTTCATATAGGAACTTAACAAGGAGTGGCTGCTACCCCTTAGAAAAAGTTCAAAAGTTCATTGAATACTAGTTGTCCGAAGAGGGAATAAAAGAGACTAACTTGAAGACTCTGCCTTTTATAGTCTCCAAATTCTCGATGTTCATACGAACAGCCAAACAGACGGACATGTCTATTCGACTTTTAATGCTGCTCAAGAATATATAGAATATATACTTTATGACTTCCGCCTTGTCTACTTCTGCCTGTTGTACATACTTGGACAAACTTAAAACACCACTTTAACCTATAGATCCCGCGTATTACAAAAAATAAAGAGTCGAGTGTATATAGCTCTTTTTTAAGCCTTTGTCAATGTTAAGCTCAAAGATCTGTTCTTCATACATAGTCAACGTCCACTTGCTGCGTTTTGTAATTCATTTTTTTTTTTTTTTTTTCAATTTTAATATCTAATTGATTTATAAATTTACACAAAACCACAATTCTATACTTTCCCACCAACAACAATAATTCAAATTTAATCACTACATCTAAACGGAAAAGTTTATTCATAGCTCATTTCGTTTAATTGATTTCAACACATTCAAATATTCAAAAATCATAAAAAATTTATAATAAAACGTTTGAAAGTTTTGCCCAACACTCAAAAATCTCAGCAAATAATCAACAAATCGCATTTACAACACAGGAAACATTGCTAACACGGTGAAGGCGATGATGGCGCTGACAACGTCTGCTAACAACGAGTAAACTAAAATGGCGGCGGCGGCCTTAGTGTTGGTGCGACGCTTAATGAAATCAGAAAGAAATTGTTTTTATTATTGCCGGTGATGACTTGCCGCAACTTTACAAGTTACTGAGTCATACACTTCGTAAGTCAGTTAGTCTGTCTGTCAGTCTGTCTGTCTGTCTGTCTGTCACATTGCTGACTGGCACACCTCCGTACGTATAGGCAGGCCACTTGTGTACGAAAAGAAAATACAATTTTACACGCGATTTAATACCAAGTTGCGCTTAGAGAAAGCAGCATTTTATGTGCTGCATGCACACCCACACTTTACATAGCTACACCCTACACATAGTAAGCGGGTTTATGACCTGCCAACAATGGGCAAAAGACTGCCATGTATGCAGCGCCGCGGGTGCCATTTTGCATAGAATTGGGCTTGGTTTGTATACGCCGCCGCCACTAGGCTTCAATCGTAAAAATCTGTCCTACCAACAACAACTTCCAACAGTTCCAACTCGATTCGACTCGACAAAACATGTAATTGCCGCGCATTAAAGTCATGTTGCATGTTGCTCGTTGGTATTTAAAAGTGCTATTACCCTTTTGTAGTAGTTGCAGTGCAAAATGTTGCATTTAATGTTCTCCATGTGGGTGTTGTCGTTACTATTCTGAACTTCCTTCCTTCCTTTAGTGTTGTCGTTCAATTTTTTCCCACTATAAAACAGTTCTCTCCTCTGATGTTTCCACTCCTCTGACAACATTAACAACATTCATTTTCATTGGTTCAAAGTGTTGTCGTAGTTAGTCGCACAGGAAGTCGTGCAAATGAAATATTGATGACAAAAGTGATTTTTAAGTAAGTTTCATGAATTACGTTGACATTTTGTTTCTTTGTTTTATTTCGCAATGACACGTTTTTCGCTGGAACTCGTAGCCACTTTGAGTTACTGATGCTTTTTATAATTAAAAAAAAATTCAAAAAATGTATGTATCTACAAGTCAGACCGGTTGTTTAGTTGGAGCCTATTATTAAACTGCCATCAGTAAGTAGTTAATTGTTTTATTTTTTTTTTTCTTTTTATTGAAATTCTTGGAAGCGCAGACGAGGCTAATGGGTGAATGTGCTAAGCAAATAGCGAATTGGCAACATTTTGTCCCACGCAGCTCAAACTGCGTTTAATTCGCAACTATTTTGTGTGATTGACAAATTAATTAAAACATAATGAAGTGACGTTGGTTGGCAAATTTAATTAGAAAGCATTAAAGAAGTTTTTATAAATTAGCTGCATCACTTCTTACACAGTTTTAATTTGGAAAAACTGTTTATGAGATAATTCTTTTTTTTTAAGTGAAAACTTCTTCTCTTTTCTCTTTGTGATTTGATACTTGATGAAACGAAAAAGCGACACTAAAAGCGGATAAATATGTCTATCTACAGGACTTAGTCTGCGAGAAAATGAATTACAATACAGATCTGCAGAGTTTTGTATTAGTTTCTATGTGCATTGCTGCATAGCTTTGGATCAAAATACCAAAACAAACTTTTTCGAATTCGACTTCAGTCTGGGGTGGAAATTGTTGGGTCTATTGTCAGTAGCAACTGTGAACAAATTTATTTCAATCAGGCAATTTATTTGATTCCCAAAACGTCGTCAAAGAAAAAGTGGTACAGCCACTCAAGCTTAGGAAATTCGTTTAAAAAAGGTGTGCAGTGAGTACACCATTTTTTTTAAGAAGACATCAGAGATGCACAATAGAAAACTTCAATTAATAAATTTCGCTATTAAATTATTGTCCTCCTCAATGTCTTGCACTGAAAGATCAGCCAGAGCAGAAGGAGAAGTTACACCACTTCAGTAAATGAGGATAATCTGTATAATCTTTTGCCTTAAAGTTAATTGCATTCAGACACGTATTAACTTGGATTCTTATTCGCATGACAAAGCGCACCTGGATCTCTATTCGCAAGATAATCTGCAGAGAGCTGAGCACAATTCCAAGAGGTATTTATGATCAGTACTGAGACATTCTGGGTCTATATCAGGTAGATCGACCACTGTTTTCTTAAATTTGAACACTGGTTTCTGCTCACAATAGGATTAGAAAATGCTGCAGGTCCTGTTGTACTACGGTCAAGGTGGGTAAGAGAAAGTTCATTAAAATGTTAGAGACACAAGTTATTTCAAAAATCTTATTTGCTTCACATTGAAAATATCTTACTAGACTTTGGTCAGAACATGAATCCCTATGCATTTTCTATTTCATTTAATCTTTTATCTTTTTTCAGGTTCCTCGTGGGATTATGTATGTTAAATAACAATAAATAAATTTTGCTTTTGGTGAAGAGGGAACTTAGCCGACAATTCTGCCGCACCAGAGACCATAATGTAAATAGGAGTCGCCAATAGCTGCGAAGGTATATTTTCTTACAAAATGTTACCCACAATGCGAAATTGTGGACTCTGGCAGGAGAGCTAAGTTTCCTAAGGAACATGAGGTATTCGCTGAAGGCCCACTTTCAGCCATTCGAATATAATTTCAACAGCAGAAAACGCATTGTCGAGACAACGCTCGACAGTCCTAGCCAAATGTTTCTCCCAGTGGCCCCATTAATGCTGCAAAAATAACAGCGCATATAATGGACCTGAAGACAAGAACAAACCCATGCGAGGAAGTGCTTGATAACATCACGATGAAGTCTTTGTCTGTGAAGGCGGTGCTTTTACTGTTCTTCATTTTCAATTCATTGCTTAGACTAGGATAAATTCCATCACAATGGAAGAAGACAAGAATTTGTATGATCTACAAAGCTAGAAAAAAGCCTTCAGCATTAGGATCATACACACCAATCAGGGTGTTATTAACCATAGCAAAACTCTTCGACAGGTGCCTCCTAACGATTATAATTGCAATCGAGAAAGTCTGTAGGAGGATACAACCTTTTAAGTTTGCATTCCATAAGTCCCATGGAACGTTAGAACAGTTTTAAATAGGGTGGTAAATTTTATTCTTAACGGATAACATTGCAGGAGAGTACATGGTGGATGCTTATCTCGATATACGAAAAGCTTCCGATAAAGTGTGACATGATGGCCTCCTGTAAAGCTCAAGGGTCTACAGCCGTCTCAATTGTTCTTCATAGTCAGAGCACACCAGAAACTGTCTTGACTTGTGTTCTGATCACTGCGCATTGATGCTCCGGCTTAACATACCGTTCAACAAGTCAGAATGTACTAGTCTTGGCTAGAACAGCACATCAATGAACATGCCCAACAGCTCGACTAACAAGATTGATGATGTTATTGAGGAAAGAAAGTGGCTACGCAGGTTGTGACTCCTGCTATAGGAAACAGAACTCCAATGCAAGCTAGCAGGCAGTATTGACTTTGGTAAGAGAAAAATATAGACTTAGGAGAGTCTGGCATTGCAAGCGTATTCCTCTTGATAAAGCTGCTCTCAACAGAGCACACAAGGAGCTGAAACAGTTGCTTTATGCACTACGCAACCAAGCCCTGGAAGACATCAAAATATGAAAGGCAATTATGGTTCCACCTTGAAGGCCCTTTCAGGCAAATGTAGAAGTTGTTCCTAATCTGAAGCCTGCCAAGCCTTTCAGTACTTTGCCTCATTCCAACCGATCATCCTATTTCCATTATTCTCTAAGATACTTGAAAGAGTATTTTTGCGATCACTATTGGAAACAAAGGAGCTGATCCCAGGTCATTAATTTGATGAACAATGTCACCGACTAGTCGGCTTTGAGGTGCAAAAACTAGCTCTCAGTTTCGATTTTGGATGTTAAACAGGCATTTGATCAAGTCAGGCATGACGGGTTATTAGAGAAACAGAAGAAGAAAAATCTACCCACCCAGTATTTTCCAATACTCAGAAGCTACATTTCCTGCAAGTTCTTCTATACGAGGGTAGAAGATGATGAGACTGCGATCTGAGACAATATGACTGGGGCTTCTTGGGTCTATGATATATAATGTATATACCACAGATATGTCGGTGATAATAAGTTTAATAAGGGATGAATAAATATTCGTACCAGGGCTACGTAAATTGTTTACCAAGGCGTCATAAATATTTTTAACAGGGTTACATATAAATATTTTTACTATGGCTACGAAAATATTTTAAACAGTGCTGCATAAATATTTTTACCAGGGCTAGATAAATATTTTTATAGGAAAAATTATTGGGATTAGTTTAAAATACAACAAATAATTCGATTTAAGCAAAACTAAACTACAAAAAAAAATCTTTTTCACACAAAAAACACATGATGACTTGTCGCAATATTCACAAATATATATAGTCTATGGGTTATCCGATGCCGTATTGAAAGCGTTACGAAAAATGTGTCTAAATTTTAATATTATTCACATTCTGTTATAAGTTATTCTGTATTTTTTTGGATAGTCAGCATACTTTAGGACTGTGTTTCATTTCAGCTTTTGTCATCTTTAATCCTTAACGTAATAAGTGAATAAGCAACAGTAAAAACCGAAAACACTTGAGTCGCACTTCTAGAATTTTCATACATACAAAGGAACGAACGTTTTCCAAAGTTGGCTGATTGCTGCTAGAAACGGAATGTTATTGGCTTTGCTTTGGAAAATTGGAACACTGTACAAATTATGACTCAGTCGTTACTAAGTGCAATTCATTCGAAGTGGCTTGTGTTGTTTTTTTCTTCACAATCAATTCATGATCAACACAAAGAGATGGTATATAGCTTCCGGTAAGCCTTGAACTAGAAACAAAGCAAAATTTTAAAATATGACCTTATGAGATTTTTAATGCATAAGAATAAATGTTGACAAGTCCTTAAATATTAACTTCTTATAAATAATTCGCTTAAGTTTGAAAAGCAGAATTTTTAATATGATTTAACAAGAAAAAACCAACCATGACAAATGAATTCATTTAAGAGCAACCACTGGAAAATATTTTAAAACAAAATATCCAGAAACAATGCCAACCAAATCTGCCAATCATGAAATTAGATTAAAAAAAGGGCAGAAAAAAAAAACTAATAGCAATTTACATATAAATAAGTTAATAAATAAATGAAATGTTTTGCTGTACATTTCGAAATATGAATTATTTACTATTTCACAAAATTGTCCTTTTAAAATGAATTTATTTTGCATGTGCAACGTAAATATTAACTACAGTCGCGACAGTTGATAGGCAAAACATGTTTTTTTCATTTTCACATTTAAACATTTTATTTTTGTCAAATGAAATAAATGAAAACCTTGAAAGTGCAATACGGCTGCAAGGATATATCGAATTCCTGCCATACATATGCTATATGTATATCCGCCCATTTTTCGTGCGTGTGTTTATCTGCAGCTGACATCATGTGACAGTTTATTTGACATTGACGTTCAGAAAAAAAAAAAAGCCCTAAATTCGAGCACGACACAATTTTCAATTGTAAATGTCAAGATCAGAAAGTCTACAGCAGAAAGAAAGTTGTAGACAGAAATATGCAAGTGAAGGGCATGCACGGAAAACGAAGAAACTTGAATTTTGTTGAACTGACTTTCGAAGACTGTGACGTAGCCAAATAAAATGCATTTATTTGCCAAGTTTATGGCTTACAGTCAAGTGCAAAATGTTGCAAAATGTTTGAATTTATTTGCAGTTGTTTGAAATGTTTTACAAAGTCGAAGAAGAAGTTGCAAACATACAACATTGAATATATTCCATGAAGATATATATTTGGCAAAAGGCTAAATGAATTGAACTTTGCATTGAAAATATACAGAATAGGGTTTGAGGCAGCAGAATATGGTGGAGCAACGATGACGTGGCGTATGCGTTACGTGGCAGCAACAATAGCTGTAGTTGCGGCGGCAACAGTAGACAACATTAGCGGCAGTGGCTGTAGTTGCGACGGCCGGCGAATAATTTAGAACTGCACACACTGTGAGCGTTGCAACAAAACATGTTGTCAGATACAATCTGAAGCCTCCATCGTTAAGTCTGAAATTTTTTAACCCTTACTTACTGTGAACACTTTGATGCACGAACGCAGTTTGGTTTCTTTACAGGAACCTGAACGGTGAACATTTTCGTGCAATGATTTATTACGATTTTCGACGTGGATTATCAAGTCAGGATGGCACTAATCAACTTAAATTAACTATTGGTGTTCTTCACCTTCTTCAATCGTGGCCGCAGTTCGCACACCAACGAATTTCGTAAAGGTCGTCCAAAATCAGTCGTTCTATCAGAAAACATTGATGCTGCATGTGAACTGATATAGCAGGATCGTCATGTGAAATACCGTGAGATTGAGGCATCACTGGGCTTTAGTTTGACTAGCATACATAAAATATTACATGAACATTTAGTCGTCAGAAAGGTTTGTTCACGTTGGATGCCGCATAATTTGAAAATCGCTCAAAAGAAGGCTCGTGTCGATTGGTGCAAGCAAATGCTGAAGAAATTAATGCGAGTTGCATCAAAAGGCGTCAACTCAATCGTGACAGGTGACGGAGCGTGGATATATGCGTATGAGCCCGAAACAAAACAGCAGTCGACAATCTGGGTCTTTCAAGACGAGCAAAATCCAAAAAAAAAATTACTCGCTCGCTCAGCACATCGAGGCAAATGTCTCGAAATCCGGACATGTTGCGAGCGTCCCGCTTGTGAAAAGAAGGACGATCATTTCTGAAGCATTTGTTTGCCTGAAGTGTTCGATGAACTGAGTAGAACCAACCGACGAAGACGAATCATACTTCATCACGAAAATGCGAGCTCTTACACTTCGGTCGTTAAAACTAAAAACATCGAAGTGAAGGGTCATCCGGCATACAGTCCGGACTTGCCACCAAATGACTTCTTCCTTTTCGCTCACATCAAAAATAAACTGCGCGGACAGAAGAGCTATCTCCTTTGGAGTGGCAAAACTACTTCACAAAATGGTTTGGGGCGAATGCAAAAGTGTTTCGATCTTAATGGTGAATATTTTGAAAAACTGTAAAGCGATTTTCATAAAATACCGTTATGGTTAGGCTCGATATATATATATGTAGCAAACCTCGTATTGTCGTTGAATTTTGGGCCAGCGCTCGTATAGACGTGCCCAGCGCTCATAGATCTTTATCTTCCATCGGGGTCTGCGCACAAATCCGACTTATATTAAAATATTTAGCTCATCAGCAGGTGTGGAACCAGAGACGAGGCTACGTAGTCCAACTTAACACGCAACCGCATCCAATGTCGCGCTTAGTCTTATGGCAGCTTTAGTATAAGTCATAGGATGCGTCCTATACATCGTATTTCCTTGATTACAATGATGTCAGCCTTAACTAAAATATCAAAATTTTCGTCACATACTCCCTTGTAATTGAATTTGAGTTTGTTGTATTATCGCGAGAATTAAAGAAGGCTTCCAAAGAATCTTCAAATGAAGCACAGAATTTATAGATGTTTAAACTGATTTTGCTTAGTTAAAACTCTTGAAAGCCCAAGCACTTCAAATCTTTCATGCCACACTCTTTGAACAACTACTTTTGGTCAATAATAATGCAATGTGGCTTATACTTATTAGCAGCCATAAATTTCGAGTACATTCAACATTTTCTAATTTAACCGAACACAATTCATAAAATATGCCAAGAAGTGGTGTGGCATGCTGCATTTTGTAGCCACTTGAATTCCACCAAAAATGACGACGTAGCGAATATTTTATTAAGATTAAAAAAATATTAGTTGTGGTGCTGGAAAATGGAAAATGGAAAATGTAAGGATTAGAGTGCAGCCTTTTCAAAAATTCATTCATGCAAATTCATTAACTTTTGCGCCGCAAGATGGCAAAATAAAAACTAAAATTACTAAAGGAAATGGAAGAAAAAATGGGCAGCGTAAAAAAAATATTATTAATGCGAGCTGGTGCTGAGTAACACAGAGTACGAGTAGTTTCGCTGGTTGTATGGCGAAGTGCTTGCTAGACTGCGCTATTGAACATTGCTGGCTTATATTTCACTTGCATTTTTTTCCGCCATATTTTTTTTATGGCGTACATTTCCGTTTCGCCGCCATTTTCCACCTTTTTAACATTTGCCGCCACAAAAGGAAATGCTTAAACGAGCGAAGCGAAATTAAAATATTGTAAAAAAAGAAAAGAAAAGAAAAGAAAAGAAAAACAAAGAAAATATGCACTCAAAATAAGAAATATGAAAAGGCAAAGAAATTCAGTAGTAAATTAAAAGAGTAGCTGACCAAGAAACCAAAAATAAAAAAAAATAAAAATAAAATAAAGGAAATACTCTGAAAATGTCTGAAAAATCATAAAACAAAATAAATGTATGTATTTATATGCTATACATAGTTTACGACGCCAGTCTTTCATAATATCCTTTTGCTCCTTGCTGCATTCATGACTACATTTGTGGTTTGTTCTAGACTTGCAGCAAATAATTCAAGCGTACAGCGGCAGACCAGACTTTTGACAGCCTTTTTTTTTTGTTTTTTTTTTTTTTTTTGCTGTTTGGCGTCGTCTTGACTGCGGTTAAAACATTGCAAAAGGCGCTTTTGAGCGTCGAAATTTTGATTTATTTTATTTCATTTTATTTATTTTTAAGTTGTGCATACATATTTCTTTACCCATTACTACTATTATTTATATTATTATTATTATTTTTATTTTTATTCACCATTTCGTCTGAGTGCTGCTTTGTCGCTTTTGATTTTTAATCTTTTTGCTGCTCAACTTGAAAGTGGTTTCTTACTACCCACCAAGCCTTGGGTTCAGTCATGCATTTTGCTTGTATTTTCCGTTTTTCAACGCACTTTGATGTTTAAATAAGCGTAACATTTTTTTAAATATTTTTTTGGAAGTGGTAAAGTGCGCAGTCAGACGGAAATAAGCATTTTATTGTGGTGACGACGACGACGATGACGTGGAGTACCATGATGAGGACGTTCGGGAAACGTGCAAAAAGTCATTACAGACAGAATTTTGAAAACTGACTTCACTTGATTTTAATTAAACTACAAAGATGACATTGTTCAGTGTTGTTTAAGTGAAAAATGCTTATTTCAAAATGAGAAAATGGTAATTTAAAAAGGACTAACATTTTTGTGCTACAAAGCTAAACGCTTGACCCTTACCTCCTTTATATGCAGTATCACATTTAAGCACATTTTATGGGTTAACTTGAATAAGAACATTTGCTTGTTTGTCACAGTTTTTCAAGCTGATTGTGTTCTCAAAAATATTTTAGCTAAAAAAATTCACACTAACGAAGGAAGAAAGCCTACAATTCGGCAGCAAAAATAATATCGAGTTTTCAAATGTTTTAAAGTGTAGCGGCTTATTCAAGGAGCTGGAACTTTAAAAAAACACAGTTGAATCTAACCCACAATTGTAGGACTTGGAAGATGTATTGCTATATGTTTGTATTGTTGAATAAAATACAATTTAATTTAGATGACCCACTTTTATTTTCATGATTTACAGAATAATCACCATAGTCGAGAAGTTGGTCTAAAATAGATCAACAGCTTCTTCGGGAGTTGAAAACCGATGTCCACGCAATTTATTTTTGATGTGAGAGAACAGAAAGAAGACATTTGGTGTCATGTCAGGGCTGTACGCCGCATGATGAATGTTTTGAGCGTCCAAAAACTCATATCTTACGGCCGAAGTGTAAGAGCTCGCATTTACGTGATGAAGTAAGATTCGTCTTCGTCGGTTGGTTCTACTCAGTTCATCGAACACTTCAGGCAAACAAATGCTTCAGAATTAATCGTCCTTCTTTCCACAAGCGCCACGATTGCAACATGTCTGGATTTCGTGAAAAACCAGCGAGCGAGCGAGTAATTTTTTTTTTTTTGGATTTTGCTCGTCTTGAAAGACCCAGATTGTCGACTGCTGCTTTGTTTCGGGCTTATACGCATATATCCACGCTCCGTCACCTGTCACGATTGAGTGAACGACTTTTGATGCAAGTCGCATTAATTTCTTCAGCATTTGCTTGCACCAAACGACACGTGCCTTTTTTTTAACGACTAATATTTATATTTTTATATAATATTGTATGTTTGCTAGTCATACTAATGCCCAGGGATGCCTTAATCTCCCAGTATGTCACATGACGATCCCACTTTATCAGTTCACACACAGCATCGATGTTTTCTGGCACAACGACCGATTTTGGATGAACTTCACGAAATTTGTAGCGCAGCTTCATCACCAAAAGTTGATTTAAGTTGATTGGTGCACTCTTGTCTTGATAATCCACATCGAAAATCGTGTTAAATCATCGCACGAAAATATTCACCATTCAGGTGCTATTAAAGAAACCAAATTACGCACGTACGTCAAAGTGTTCACGGTAAGTTAGGCCTAAAAAATGTCAGACTTAACGATGGAGACGTCAGATTACAGCTGGCAACATAAATATATGTAGCAACCCTCATATATTATCTATAGACGTATACTAACTTAAAAACATTTCAACCATTCAAACTACCTCTGCAGCCAACATGCCAATACTTTCTGTTCGATCTGGACCTATATATATATAACATTCTATAAGTAATAACCAAGCTAAATAAATCCTTACGAAAATGATCAAACAAAAACTTATAATCAGGGGTAGGTTTGTTTGGTAAGTTTGCACGGGAGGGTGGGTGTTCGTTGACACATACATGGTATACAAGTTATCCGAAGTAGGAATACATAGAAAGGAATAGGTTTCATCTTTTATAATCTGCAATTTTCTGTTGTTCGTACGTACAACCCGTCAGACGGACATGTCTATATATACTTATTTTTGATGTTGATCTAATATGCTTTAGGGTACTTTAGGGTAGTGCAACCTTACACAGCTTAGACGTGTAGATAGCTCATATGCATACGAGAATTGCTGTGGTGTGTGTTGAGGGTGAAAGTAAAGAGAGAGGGTGGGTGTGTGATAACTGTTGTAGTGTGGCCGCACCGTGGTTTCGTTAGCTCAAAATTTATTTAACATGGCGGGGAGTTGCAAGATCTCAGGATCTCAAGCATTGAAAATTCAAAAACTCTGCAATAAAAATCTATAAATGTTCTTCGAGTTACGAGAAGAGATTTCAAAGTATTTTAATATGATTTTCTATCATATAATTTAGACCGGGTTCTGAGCTAGTCATTCTAAAAGTTAATCTTTAAATGTATTTGAGTACAGTGCAGAAGCTGTTAAATTTGAAAAACGATTTGTTAAAAGTTTCTGCAAATAATACTCTTTTAAACAAACATTTTCGCAGTAGATGCCTAGTTTGGTCCAAATGAATTGCAAATGGATTTAACAGAACTCAAATGAATATTTTATTTAAAAATTGATTACAAACGGCTTTGACCCTTAACATTATTGTGTGAAAAATCTTTTTCCAACTTCAAAATAAAATACTAGGTGGGGTGAAAAGTTACATCCTTAACATGTCTGTCTAAATATGAATGGACTATAAGGTACCATAATCATTTTTGCTTCATCATTTTACATTGAGAAAAGTTGCAAAGTCAATGAAAAAACTTTAATATCTGGCACAATGAGAACCAAACATTATTGAAAAAATAAAATTTTAATTTATTTTATTTATTTGAACCACGGTGCAGTTTGTTTTGAAGGCACAAATGCATATGGTCGAGCATCCCTTGCACTGCAGGTAATTGCCCACAGCTGTTTTTGTGTGTGTATTGGGAAAACCCGATCACATCTGTCTTCATTGTTGTTGGGTTTTTCTCTTATATGGAAAGGCACTGAAGCACACAAAACAAAAACAAAAAAAGATAAGCCAAACTAAATGCATAATCCTTGGGTTTTTTTGGCTTTAAAGACATTTTCAACTTTCATAAACAAATATTTTATTCATTTTAATATTATCAACTTTGCGTAGGAGATCAAGCATATTGAATATTTATTTAATATACTAATTACTTAGTACTAAATTACAAATATATTTGGTTTTGATTTAATTTTTCTATCGTTAAGGACTTCCACACACACTACACAGCCTCCAACATTTCGATGTAAAAATCGCTAATATCGCCATGTTCTTGAAACAAGCCATTAGCAAATTTCGGAACTTTTTTTGTAAGCTGTATATAAGTTCTCTGTGCTTGCCACCAAACTAACTCATTATCCACATCCTTCGCAAAGCCGCTGTCATTGTAATGTATTACGAGCGGTGTTAGACGATTTTGCGCCTTGCATAATATCAATGCTTCAAGCGGAAACTGTGCTGTCAACGTGGAACAGGATGCTAAATCGACACTCTCCAACTTTGTGCAATGTTCTATAAATTCTAGTACAATATTATTGTTAAGCGTTTTGGCATTTCTTAAAGAGAGAAACTTTAAATTAGAAAATGCAATAAAAGGCAGTAATAAATCGGCAGGTTCTTGAAAAAAGTAAATAATGAGATTATGCAGGTTTTGGCATTCGACAATGTTTATGTTTTTGCAGAAATGTTTGAATGGCACAATCCAAGCATTCAGCTCAATGGTCTTAAGTCTGGCAGGTTGCTCTATGAGTAAACTCTGCAAATCCTGTGCACTTTTTGCAAGACATCTAATATCAAGTTTCAATGACAAATTACGTAGACGTGGCAGTTGCAGTATGCGTGACAGAACAGGCTGCAGCGTTGACAAATTCAATTTTAAAGTTGTAAGACCTGTTAGATGTGGCACACAATTGTCCAATTGCAGATCCTTGCGCGAGTTTGAACGTATATCGAGCACTTCCAAATGCTGCAGTTCGCAACAAATGCGTTCCAAATATTTTTGTTTCAGTTTAGTAGAGACGCATGTATCATTGTGCAGCTGTAGTTCTTTGAGATATTTAAATTTAACAATAAATTTGCCGATGGGTGTATGATCGAAGCACAATTTACGCAGATTAGGCAACAACTTGCTCAATTTTTCCACGATTGTATTTGGTATAGAGAAACGGTTTAGCGATTTACAGTAGAATTCCAACAAACCCGGCAGCTCTTTAATGCGTGCACGTTCTAAGGCCTTGAGGTAGGCACACAGTCGCACATCCTTGACAATAATAACTTTGAAATGTACGCGCATAAGTTGCAGAAAGCTATGACGTACACGTCTATTTGGTATTTCTTTTTTTAACTTTTGTATATTTAAGACATCATAAAGGCCACTTTTTTGCCAACGATGCTTTAACAAACACTCGAAACGTTTGCAAGTAAGTGCCGCCTGTACTTGCGATTGCAGATCCGGCAATTGATTGAAAATTAGATGAAGGCAGTCGTCATTGAGCATAGATATTGTTGCTGTAAATGAATTAAATGCATAAATATTTATGTTTTATATATGACTTTATATATTTTTACCTGTCTGCTGCGGCTTTTTGTGACGGCTGAGCTGCATTTTGAAATAAAAATTCACTGCTTGCATTGATTAGAATGCCTGAGAACGACTTGTTGCCGCTAGTACAATGAATTGATAATTAAAACTGTTCAACTGTTTGGCGTTTAGCGTTCGTTTTGAAATAATTAGCTGTGGTGCGTCTATCAGCTGTTGCACCGATTTGTACTCGTACAAGATCCAAGTGTTGCCACTTCGTTGCAGATCGTGACCGATCTGTACAAGTACAAACCGCTACAAAAGCGGTACGTTATGTTGAGGGTTGTTTTTGAATAATTTGTGCTAAGCGTGTAGGGTAGTTTAAAAAAGTAGTGTGCATTCGATTCGATGTAATTGAAGAGAAAAACATAAATAAATAAATTGAGATCCATATATATGCAGTATGTAACTCAAAAGAAAGTATTTACAACACAAAAATACAATAAGTACAAATAAGAAAACATAAAAATAAATATTTTATATACATTTTTCGAGCTTTATTATGTTAAAAACGGACATAGTACTGTCTATATCGACTCTATTTTTGATGACATATTTTTGAAGTGCATTCAAAAAGTCATGGAATATATTTTTTGTGCAACGGAGCTGCATTAGGAGATATTTTTTCCTTTATTAACTATTTTGAGCAGAATAACAAGACGATTAAATTTTATTTTTTTACAGAATTAAATATTTTATTAAATTTGTTTACTTAGCACTAAAATACATATAACTTTCGATTTAATTAAATTTCTTTTGATTTATTAACATTCACAACATTTCGCTGTAAAAATCTCTAACATTTGGTTGACCATGTTCTTCGTTGAATTTTTCAGTATATTCAGGATAATTTATTGTAAACTGTATATAAGTACTTTGTCGCTGCCAATAAGTTAAGTTATAATGCACATCGATCTCAAAGCCGGCGCCTCTATAGTGTATTGTCAAAGGTGTTTTACGCATTTCTTTGCTATGTTGCTCCTGAAGTAAGGACAAAGCTTTAACCGGCAACTGTTCTGTCAGCTTTTCGCAGAAGGATACATCCATATTCTGCAGCTTGGTGCAATGTTCCACAAACTGTAGTACAATGTGATCAAACAGCGTTATGGCTTTTTGTAGACTGATAAACTGCAAATTCGAAAATGCACTAAAAGGCTGTAATAAATCGGCAGGTTCTTGAAAATTATGTACAATTAAATTTTTCATGTTTTTGCACTCCTCAACATTTAAATCTATGCATAAATGTTTGAATGTAAATATACGCGCATTGACCTCCATGGTAATAATTCTGCTTAATATCGTGCTAATAATGCTTTGTAAATCCTGTGCACTGTTTTGCATAAATTTTATATCGTATTTAAAGGACAATATACGTAAATGTGGCAGTTGCAATATATGTGCGAAAATAGGCGCCAATGTCCACCAATTTAGTTTTACTGTAGTGAGACCTTCTAAATGTTCCAAAAGATGGCTCAGCTGCAGTTCACTACGCTGGTCTGAACATATATCAAGCACTTCGAGTTGCTTTAGTTCGCGACAAATGCGATCCAAATATTTTTGTTCTAATTTATTGGTCACAAATGAATCATTGTAGATCGATAATGCTTGTAGTTGTTTAAATTCCGCAATAAATTTGCCGGTTACGGAATGATTAAAACGCAGTTTACGTAGATTGGGCAACAATTTGTTCAATATTTCCATATCACTATCTAATGTATAGAATCTGGTGTGCGATTTACAGTGGAATGAAGTTATGCCGGGCAGCTCTGTAATGCATGCACGTTCCAAGTCCTGAAAGCATTCAGACATATCGACGCCATCGATGACCATTGAAGTGAATGTTTCGCGCATAATTTGCAGAAAATTATTAAGATGTCTGCGAATTGGTAATTTTTCTTTTAAAACTTTGAAGTTTAGCACATTATATAGGCCAGTTCTGTGCCATTTATCTCTTAATAAATCCTCGAAACGGCTGCAAGAACTTGCCACTTCTATTTGCGTCTGTAGATCGGGCAAAATATTGAAAATTCCATTAAGACAGTCGTCATTGAGCCAAAATATTGGTGCTGCAAGTAAATTAAACGTTTGAATGTTTAGATATATAAAATGAAAGGATTATTTATTTACCACTCATGCTGCTGCTGCTGTGTCTGTGGCGGGTGAGTTGTTTTTTGAAATAAATAAAACAAATAACTTGTTTTATTATGTTTAAGCGGTGCCAGTTGTGTGAGGTCCTGGCGTTGTTTGTTGTTTTGATTTGACGCTGCTTATGCGCAAATGCATCAGCTGAACGTCTCAAACTCGAGCAAGATTTGTGTTGCCAGTTTGTTGTTGTATGGGCAGATCATTACCGTTTCGGACAAGTACAAACCGCTCAACAAGCGGTTCATTATAACGAGGGGTGATTTTAAATAATTTCAGTTACGCGTAGGGTAGTTTAAGATACATAATTGAAATAAAACAACAAAAATAAATAAAAGAATTTCCAAAGACAGAAATTAAAATGAAAGAAAATAAAAGATTTAGATTGTCCTCTGTCTGCCTCTGTCAGCCTGCCTTCAGTTTTATAAGCTATAAAGGTTGTGTCACAATTTTTTTTTTTTATGTCTCTTATGAGAAGTATATCAAGACCATAAAATTTAATTTTTGTATACAACTAACTGTCAAGCAAAGAGTAGCAACTCTGGCTGGATTTGTATTAAGTATGTTTTGTAAATCCGTTGATTTTTCTGGCTTAAAGCCACCGTTAAGCCTAATTAACAAACATCGCAAATGTGGCAGTTGCAGTATACGTGACATAACAGGCGCCAAGCTCGCGCAATTTAGTTTTATTGTACTCAGCTTACCGAGATGATCCACACAATTGATTCAAGTACGAATATACATCGAGCATATCTAAATGTTTCAGTGCGCGACAAATCCAATTCAAATATTTTTGTTTTAATATATTTTCAGGAAGTGACTCATTGCGGAAATATAATAACTGGAGATATTTAAATTCAGCTATAAATTTTCCGTGTACGGCATTTTCAAAACGAACATCTCGCTCAATAATTTCATATCACTATCCAGTATGGTGTCTCTGTTTTCCTTTTTACAGTGGAATTCAATTACACCCGGCAGCTGTATAATGCGTGCATCTTGCAAGTCCTTCAGACATTCAGACAAATTGTCATCATCGTTGATAAATTAAGAACTAAATAAAATTCTCAATGAACCAGCTGACGCCGTTTGTTGTTTTGAATCGACACTGCTTAGCTGTTGTAGCCGAACAGCTGATGCTGCTGCATATTCGGATCATAACCGATCTGGACAAGTACAAGTTGCACTAACAGCTGTTCATTAATATGAGGGGTGGTTTTCAAACATTTCAGCTCGTTAATGTCAGGGGTGGGTTTTTTATAATTTTGCCAGCTTAATGTATATAATTTAAAAAAAAAAAAATTAATAATTGAAGATAGTCAGAAGAACAGCATGAATCTCAAAAGATGGCATTTCAAATGGTTTATCTGTGATTATGTGACCCTACTTATTTGTGCTACGCTTAACAGCTATTGCAGCCATCCGATTTGGACTCTTCCACAATCAGTGTTGCCATACTGTTTACTATAAAGTCAGATCGTCAGCTTGTTACCAATCTGGACATGTACACATTTTGCAGAGTTTTGAACTGTACGTGTGTATGTTTGGGTAGCTTAAGGGTAGTTCGTTAATATCTGGGGTGGTTTTTACTCTTAGCAAAAAATTACAGGTTACACAGCTATATGCACCACCACCCGCAAGCGGCGGATTACACCACAAAAAAAAAATCACCAATCTGTAAACAGCTGCGTACAGTGAGCGAATATGCGATTACCGTTACCTAAAAATATTCCAAGAACTCATTATCTGGCATTGGAACTTGTTATTACTTTTTTTTTTTTTTTATTATTTTCCCATGACTACTCCGGTTCTCGCCACAACTGCGGCAATTTTGGAGAGTGCCACAGATGAACCATTATCTTAACCTATATAAATGGAATCTTTGCCTAATATTTCAGTTTCGAAATTCAACTTCAATTATCAACGTTCAATTTCGTCTTTTAAGGTGATTATTCCTGTTTCGCTTTATGTAACTGTCCGAATCTTCTCTTATATATGATGATTTAGTAATTCTTAAAAATTTAAATATATATATATTAGGGCGGGTTAATTTTTTTTTTTTGCTAAAATCGTCTTCCAGAATCGGAATATACGAAGAATTCTAAGAAAAATTGCCTTAATCCTGTGGATTGATTTCGAATCACCTTAAAATGTTCATGATTGACCAACACCTCCCCACAGGAGGAATAGAATTCCAGAATGCGTGATAAATATTGTCTATCAACAGTGAAGCCAATTGCCAGTTAGCTTTGATCCTTCATATAGACACAAATTTCCGCCCATGAATGTAGAATGTTAAATCGAGTTTGCAATGCCAGCTGCAGGAGATCCGATTTTCAAAAAAATGGGGACTTTACTCTAAAATATACGATGCAATAATATCGTTAAAACGAAATCTGTCCGCGAAATAGCTTTTAATAAAATTATGTATTAACGCAAGAAATTATATGACCCAACTGAACTCAGAACTTATAAGAAGAGTCGCATTAATTTCGATTGCACAGATTAGTTGACTTTGATAATGAGAACATCTTATTTGAACCTCCATTCCACACGAACACTTGTTGGAGAACATAAATTCTGCTGAAATACCTCCGCCAAATCCAGGAATACCATTGCACATTCAAGGAACGTATGTCTCACGATGCGTAATGCCGCAGAATATAGAGATGATGTTATGTCAGTGACTTTAGAAAGTCGTTCCAAAAACCATCAAATGGTGTCTTAAAAAGACTTTAAAAACTGAGAGATAAGATATTTTTTCTTTAAGAAGTTTTAGGCCCTGTACAAGAGCCTATTGGTCTTGTGCAAATGTATGTAACAGGTAGAAATAATGGATAAAGGAGTCGATATAGCCATGTCCGTCGGTCCGTCTGTATGAACGAAAGGATCTGGGAAACGGTAATAGATAGAGACTTTTTGCATTTGACTAGGACTACTCCGGAATTGCTATCTCTCATATTGCCAAACTTCTAAGTAATAAAGACCATTTTATAATTATGTTTCACCTTAATTTACCCATTATAAATTGGTCTATGTTAAATGTTTCCCACATGTTAATTCCATCTGATAATCATGACTTTTGTAACATTTTCGGTCGGCTTCTAGATCTTGTGTTTGTGAATAATGGTTAAGATATATCCATTAAAAGGATTTCACTAATTTCTGCACCTGGAGATAACCCTACAATGCAGGTAGCTTTCAAGCGCGTCAGTGTTCCCTGTTCAGTTCAGCTGATAATCATAGACTTAATAGACAAAATACATAAATTAAATATGTTAGGATTCCCGCATTCTTTCGTAAATTGAATAGAATCGTACCTTGTAGATAGATCTGAAAAAGTTTCATTCAATAATTGTTTATCTAAAACTTTTGATGTATTTTCTGGAGTTCCACAAGGCACTCATCTTGAACCATTATTCTTTATGATTTACATTTAGTAATCAAACATGCTAATACACCATATGTGGATCGCTTAAAATTAATCGATCTTCCAACTCTACTCACGATGTTCGTTGCGCTCTGTTGTTTTCCTTCATAAATTCCTAATTGCAAAAAGTTACAATGGACGAACTATATTAAGTTGTATATCCTTAGATAGGTCCTTAAATCACTTTTATGTTTCTTTTTATCATTTTTCATTTCGAATGACCATTTTTTAGCTATGTATGTCGATGTAAAGTGGCTTAGCTATTATTCATACATTCTCTCTCCGTCTCATCATTTATTGTGTTATAGTTCGCATTGAGTTCTTGCTGACAACAATAGTTGGATAATGTAGAGTAGAAGCTGTAAGATGCAAAGAACTTAATGCTACTTTAATGTTGGTTTGCATGAAAAGTGACAACCCCTCTTAGGTAGAAGGGTTTGCGTGTTCATTGAATAGAAGTTATTTGAAAAATGTTACAGAGAACGTAAATATGCAAATCTATTCAAGTATTCCTATGCGGACAGGGTATTAAAATAATAACCAAGCAAATAAATCCAATGCTCCTATTTCTGTACAGGAAAAAATTATTCTTCAACGATTTCAAGAAAATTCTATACTTTTCATTTTCACAAAAGTATAATCCAATGCATGCATCATGCATGCGTGTGTATCTTCGGGATACGCAAATTAAACTTTTCTCGGAAATCGAGACATCGGCAAAGCATATTTAGTAATCTGCGATCCTTTTGTGTTAAACCCAGACAGCAGCTTAACGCGAATTATGCGAATCATGTGTGCGTACCTGCCGCTAATTACTTCATATAGGGTGAAAACTATATAAACTGCAGCGCAAACTCAAAAAAAAAAAAAAATAAAGGCAGGCAGGCAGTCGATATAGATATGTACCTGTCTCTCCGTCGGTCTGTTCGTATATACTTGAAAACTATTAAAGACTAGCTTGGTCCGCGACTTTGTCCGCGTTCGATAAAAAGTAGCATAACTAATTACTTTTTTTTTATTTGGCCTTAGTTCTGAAACTATTAGGGGGAGGGGGTGTATTATCACCCCTCCGATGTTGACTAAAATTAATACGTTTACTTCTTCTAAACCTCTTAACATGCATACCAAATTTTATCTCTATATCTCAAATGGATGCACAGCTATGACAAACTTTAATTCTCGCTTGTATGGGGGGTGGGGCAACGCCACCATCAATTTTGTCGAAACGTAGCCTATGTTCTCTTCCGTCGTCGCATTTATTTATTTCTATACCAAAATTCATACCAATTGGTTAAGCGGTTTAGCCGTAAGAGAGGAACATACATCCATACATACAAACGTTCGCATTTATAATATTAGTAGGACTAGAAGGATAGATCTTACAAACTTTATTTATCAGATTCTCATATTCGTACTTGATATACGAATAAAACCGATTCTACCCATAAAAACCTATCCATTTTATTTTGAGTTATTGAATAATTTCTTCTTATAATATGATCTTGTGATCAGATGTGATTCCCTATAAGCATTGCACTTAAGCCATGCGTTTGTATGAACGCCTTAGGTTCATTGGCTTCTGCATAAGACCATCGGCGTTTTAAACTTCAACACGTAGGTGATTTTCTGAATGGTGTAGTTTGCTAAAAAAAATTGTTATACGGCTGGTTGAAGTGGTGGATAGTTTTAGGTAACATCAGCATATTATAAACTTTTGCTAGTACCCAACTGAATAGGATGATGTGGTCTAGTCACGGTTAGAGTGCATTTTTGCTGCTGATGAATTTTTAAGGTATGTTTGGTCATGTGTTGACCGTATGGTCCACATCAGCTCACACTTCGCTGATGAACTTAATAAATTATCACCACACCACACTCACATTTCCGCTATTAGGTTTAATTTCGCATTGTGTAAGCCAACTTTCAGCACACTGTGCAGATCGGCAACAACTGACAGCGCTGGAACTGATTTTAAACTAGTCCAGACCGGTTACACTATCAGCTGATTGCTGTCCTTGTCGTCTGCATTTATATATAAAACTTGATTTTTGTGTAGTTCGTGACATCGTTATCCTTAGTATTGTCACCATTAAACTCGGCGGTATACGAAGCAACAAATAAAACATATTTTCTCGCTCCGGCTTTGAAAAATATCAAAATGAAAAGTAATAAAAAAAAGTTAATGTTTTGCGGTTTCAATTATTTAATATTCTTTTAAATTATTTACAGCTTCAATATTAGTGCTTAACGACGATTGTCTTCGAGAAATTTTCAATCATTTGACTTATCTGTCGACGCAAATAGCAGTGGCACGCTCCTGCGTTCGATTCGAGATATTAATGAAGGAGAAATGGTGCAAAGAAGGCTGTGATGTGCTAAATTTCGATAGATTGTATAATATAAAAAAACGAAAATACTTTCTGCAATTGATGCAGGCAAACTTTGTTACCATGGAGGTAAACAAAGTTAGTTTGTCTGGATGTCTCGAGGACTTAGCGCAAGCCAACATAACAGTGCTTCCGGGCGTAATTGAATTATACTCCGGAAGGTGTAGCAAAAATGATTTTCCAGATGAAAAGAAAAAATTGACAAAGTTGTTACCTAATCTGCAGAAACTGGAATGGTGTCATGGCTCAAGCAGCAAATTTGTGTCTAAATTTAAGCATCTTAAAGAACTGTTTCTCTTCTTTGATTTTAGTGATTTATCACTAGAACAAAAGAACTTGGATAAGATTTGTCGAAAACTGAAGCATTTAGAAGTGCTCGATATAAGTTCAAACGAACCGATCAACCTGCATTTAAACAATTGTGTGGACTATTTAAGTAATCTGACTACATTAAAACTGAATTTGTCAATGCTAGAGTCAAATTTGTCACGTATATTGCAACTGCCGCGCCTGCGTGAACTTGTAGCGTGTTTCGGGTGGGATAAAGATGCAACAGAGGCATTTTATAGCATTCTTGCAGCGAAAGCAACGAGTATTAAATCCATTGAAGTAAATGCAAGTGATTTTTGTTTTAAAAATCTTTCGAATAAGAACATAAAAGTTGGTGATTACAAAAATCTGGAAAATCTCATCATCACCGATTTCGAAGAATCACCAGATTTATTGCTGCCTTTTACTACTATGTCGAATTTGAAGAGTCTCTCCCTTATGGATTGTGACAGCTTGACAGATCACATTGTTCTAGAATTTGTAAAACATTGCAAGAAGCTGCAGAATCTCGATGTATCCTGCTGTCCTTCGCTTACAGAAAAGATGCACAACCAGGAAAATCGTCAGACACCGCTCACAATTAACTACTTTAGAAGCCGCTTTGATGAGGAAGTGAATAATAAATTTGTTTGGTGGCAAAAACGAAACAAATATATTCAGCTGTCGACTAATTCAAACAAATATTTTCAAATATCTGAACTTAAAAATTATGATTGTTTTATGTTCAAAATGTTGTAGACAGCTTTTCTATTTTTCTCATAGACTCTTTTCATTTAATTTATTTATTTTAAGCAAATAAATTTGATCAATCTATACTAATATTAAAAAGAAAAAGATTTGTATTTCGAAAGTTTGTAACGAATAAACTCAAAAACTAACGAAGTGATTTAAAAAATTATTTCCCCATTAGAATGTTACATTATTCCTGAGTAATATAGACTATATTTATTATTAGAAATTGTTAGGGATCCCTACTAAACCTTGATTAATGTAATCCAAGGTTTGAAAAAATTTGTCATAAAATGTCTCATCGCATGCGCTGCGGGAACTATTGATCATAGAACAGAAAAAAAAAGTTCTACAACATCAAAGAGCATATAAATTCTCTTATGTACAACAAACTTCGCCATAACATATGTCCAACTATTCGTTTTGTCACTGTGACTACTTTTTTACATCTAAAAAGTGGTTAGAATTGGCGACTAAAAACGGACCATGTTATTATGTTAGTTGAAATAATTCTTATAATAATACAGATAAGTTTCGAATAGTCTTACTATATTTGATATGAATATGAAATTAGTCTCCTGACAAACTGCAATCAGAACAGGCCACCGAAGGCCTTTTCAAACACACTCTCAAGATTTAAGAATAGGGCGGCCAAGGAGGTCATTGTTTGTACAAAATCTGTGACTAATTCTTGGTACGACGAGGAGTGTCGCAATTCTACTGCAGAGAAGAACGCCTCTTATCAGCGAACTCTGTAGTCGGTAGCAACGCGATATATTAAAGAGCGTCATCGAAAGAAGCGGAGAGAGAAGAATCGCCTTTTCAGACGTAAGAAAAAGGAGCAATAAAGGCGGGAATTTAGGAATGTTGAGATGTTGCGTGACAGAAATGTAGCTCGAAAATTTTACCAAAAGGTCAAGCGTCTGACCAAAGGTTTTAAGCCCGGATTAACATTCTGTAACGCCAAAAATGAAAATCTGGTTACAGATGGACAGGAATCACTGATATTATGGAATCTCAGTTTAACCTATTCGGAGGCGATGAAGCACACAATACCAGCAATAGAGAAAGACACCGGAACCACCAGTTATTGATCGCAATATAGAAAAGCCAACGGACTATAACGAGGTCGATTCGGTTATCAAAAAGCTGAAAAATAAAAAAGCGGCAGGTTCGAATGGGCTGCCAGCTGACCAACTTTTATGCAAGCTATGGTCCGATAAACGCATACCCAATGGCTGGAATCTCAGTGTTCTATGTTCTATATTTAAGAAAGGAGATCCCGCTGTTTGCGCCAACTACGGCGGAATAAGTCGCCTTTTCATTGAGTATAAGATTCTCTCGCGCTTATTGTGTGTACAGATTCACTAATTGCACAATGTCAGTGCGGCTTCAGACCAAAAAGGTCAACTAGTGACCAAATATTCACATTACGCCAAATCTTGAAAAAAGACCCGTGAGTTCAACATAGACACACACCACCTATTTGTCGACTATAAAGCCGCTTTCAACACGCCGATACGATGGAATACATCCTACGCCAATGCTCGTACGTACAAAGTAGGTCGTGCTCGATTTTCCAAAAGGAAGTGATGCTGCTCGTTTACGCCGATGACATCGACATCATCGGCACGCAGGAACGGCGAGTCAGAAAGGCGTTCTCAGATATTGCAAAACAGTTTCGGCTCATGGGTCCTGCGGTGAAGGTGGAGGACAAGACGAAGTACTTGGTATCCTCTCGCACGCCATCATCGTGTCTAAGACGGTCTCAGACGATGGAAATTTTCAACTTCAATGTTGTAGAAAACTTTGTCTATCTTGAATCCGAGATAACCAGCAAAAACAACGTCGGCCTGCAGATCAAGCAAAGATTTACGCTTGCAAACAGATGCTTTTTGGGCTGAGGAAGCAAATGAGATGCAAAGCCTTCTCTCGAAAGACAAAAGTCAAAATCTATAAGACGCTGATACTCCCGGTCCTATTGTATGGCGCAGAGGCATGGACCGTGATTAAGTCAGAGGGAACAGCGTTGAAAGTCTTCGAGAGGAAGATTCTTCGCAGAATTTTCGGTCCAATTAGAGTCGGCGACGAGTTTAGGTCCCATATGAACTGCGATGAGGTTGACTTAATCCAAGGCATAAAACTCCAGCGGCTGCACTGGGCTGGGCACCTCAGTCGAAAGAATGAAAGAGCTCCAGCATGCATGGCTTACATGGGGGGCACAAACTTGATTGGTGGGCGCCGAAATAGAGGACGACCAGGCACTCGTTGGAATAAACAGGTATGGAGAGATCACTCCGTATTTGGCATTCAAAACGACTGGTGTCAGCGCGCACAAAATTATGGAAGCTGGCGCGCCTTTCTAAATGTGGCCATGACCCGAAGACGGATGACGACAATTTAAGTAAGTCATAACCTGCAGCCTTTGTTGGGATTGAGCTCTAAAGGAATTCAGAGTAGTTCGAGAAAAGAACAAATGCATTTGTTGACGGAGTTGGCTGAAAAACATTTTTTAAATGAGTTGCAAAAACTTCTGCTTTCTCCATGTTCGTACGAGACTTCCGCCAATGTTTTTGGCTTTTTGACATTAATCAACCACTTAACATAAACACATAAAATCGAGGTGGCCATACGACTGGAACACTTCTCGCCATAACAAAGTTACTGAAGTTCTCCTTCAATAGATCAATTTTGCAATGAAATTGAAGATTTTCTTTAATTTTTGCAGAGACCCATCATAGCAGTTTCGGAGCTTCCAATTTTTTTCAGACCTTTATGGCAAAATTCAATAAAATGTGTTTATAAAGATTCCAAACTTCTGTGAACGACATGGAATCGAACTGAAGCGCTTGGATTGTACACACATGCACTACTCTCTCAAATCTGATTCGACAGAATATGTACGGACAAACCTTTTAATACGCTTTAATCTTATACCGGAAACAGGGTATAAACAAATTATAAATTTGAGAATTTTTTATTTTTTTAATAATTTGTAGAAATTCTTTTATATGGCGCTACATTCAACAACCCTCCTCGCTTAACAAGTGCACAATGGGATTTTCAGCTAAAATCATCGTCGAAAAAGTTGAAAATCTCTTTTGTGAATGCATTAAATCACAAATGCTTTAAAAATTGAGCAAAAAAAAGTATAAACATAAAAGCGTAAAAACTTTCGTTATGCGAAAAATATTTCGCCAAAAAGTTGCAATAAATCACGGGCACACCACAAAGTCGGATATAGCATATATATATATATATAGCCCTATATGTAAGTATGTATATCTATATGACTATATGACTATATGAAGACCAATCTCCATGTTCCTCATCTAAATGTAGTAGCAAATAAATTTGTGTTGCTTACAAGGTTACGCCGTCACGCTGTGCTTTTCGGCTTCAGATAGAGCACAGCGTAAAAACTGGCAAAACTGGGTTAGATGCTGACATCGCGCAGCGCTACCAGCCAGATATAACTGTACTATACGGTCAGCGACAAAACTCTAAAACCAATAGACACTTTGGAAAACGATTTACGGCACCATGGCATGGCATAATTTGATTCGTTTGTCTGTGCTGCATAACGCGCCGGGATAGCCTTTTATTTATTTATAAGGAAGAGCGCTGAAAACTTTTCGATGACAACGATGATTGCAATGGTTAGTTATGTAGTATCGAGTTGAATGAGTTTGGCTGTCACTAAAAAAAGAAACATAAAGGGGCCAAAAAATGTTGCATCATTCATTATTATGTGTAGACTTCTAAAATGGAACATAAAGAATTATAACCAGTTTCGATTTGTACTGTCTGCGCAAAGAGACAAGTTACACGCAACAGCAGCAGCAGCTTGTTGTAAGCCACTTTGCGAACATGTATCAAAGTCATAAATTAGTTTATTGTGGAAGCGCTTGACGCGACTTCTTTGTGCCTCACCCTCATCCTACGCTGTGCTACTCATACGCCATTTTTTGTTGCCGCCTTTTTAAGCCTACACATATCATTTTGCCTACTCATTTGATTTGAAAGCATGCCAAGTGGAAAAACTTCCATAACGCCGAACAAGGAACCGGATATAACAATGCAATCGAGTGTGCTCGACTTTGAAATACCCTGTACTGTCTTGAATCATAGATTTAGGTTGAAATCAGTAAAAACAAATATAAATCAAATTTGAAAAAATAAATGTTAATAATAGAAAATAAATAAAACAAATTAGACAAACAAAATTAAAGGAGGCCAAATTAATTTAAAAAAAAAAATTATATAAATAAAATTAAAAAAAAAAAAAGTTAAATAAATTTAAATAAAGGAACATAACATATGGATAACATTAAATAAAATACAATTTAATAAGATAAAATAAAAAAATGTGTTACAACAAAAAATAAATTTAAAAAAATAAGTGATATAAAAAAATTTAAAAAAAAAACAATTTAAATAAAATAAGATAAAATAAAAAAAAAATTAATGAAGATCAAATAAAGTAAGATGAAATAAATTTAATTAAAATAATATAAAATAAAATTCAATACAAAAAAATTAAAAGAAGATAAAAATAATATAATTAAAATAAATAATATAACATTAAATAAAATTCAACACAAAACAATAAATAAAAAATTAAAAGAAGATAAAATAAATCAAAATATAAAATAAATATAATAAAATAAATTTATAAATAAAAGAAAATAAAGTAAAATAAAAATTAAAAAACAAAAAAAAATAATTAAATAATATATTTTAAATAAAATGAGATAAAATAATATAAATTTCAATAAAATAAAATAGAAAAGATAACATAAAATTGGGTAAGATAAAATAAAATATTTGAAATCAAAATAAAACAAATTTATAAAAAAAATAAGTCGAATAAGAAATAAAATAAAAATATTTAAATAGAATTAATAAACACTTTAAATAAAATATGATAAAATAAAATTTAAAAAAATATGCTACAATAAAATATTTAAACAAAATAAACTAAGATAATAAGTTTAAATAAAGAAAAAATAAAATAAAAATAAATAAGTTCAAATAAAGTAAAATAAAATAATAAAACAAATTAAATAATTAAATAGGATCAAATAAAATAAGATGAAATACAATAAAAAAAATGCACTAAAATAAATAATACAAAACAAAATAAAAGTAAATAACAGAATTCACAATGAGTTAAACTAAAATAAAGAAATGAAATAATAAAATACCATAAAATAAGTACAGATATAAAAAAGTAAGATCAGATAAAATAAAATGAGACAAACTTGTATTAAAAAAAATAAGATAAAATTAAATAAAATTGAATGAAATAAGAAAAACTAAAATAAATCATAATATAAAATGAAATGAAATGAAATAAAATAAAATAAAATAAAATAAAATAAAATAAAATAAAATAAAATAAAATAAAATACAATAAAATAAAATAAAATAAAATAAAATAAAATAAAATGAAATAAGATAAAATAAAATAAAATGAAATAAGATAAAATAAAATAAAATAAAATAAAATGAAATAAAACCACATAAGCTCAAATAAAATGAAATAAAAGAAGATCATTTGAGATAAAATACAATTAAATAATAAATAAATTAAATAATAATAAATATGATACAATAAAATTAAATAAAATGAGATAAAATAATACAAGAAAAAAAATTTGAATAACAAAAGATTTATAAATCGGCCTTTTGAAAAAATAAAAATAATAAAAAAAAATAATTGAAGAAGATCAAATAAACTAAGATAAAAGAAAATAAGATAAATTAAAATTAAATAAAATAAAATAAAATAAAATAAAATAAAATAAAATAAAATAAAATAAAATAAAATAAAATAAAATAAGATAAGATAAGATAAGATAAGATAAGATAAGATAAAATAAAATAAAATAAAATAAAATAAAATAAAATAAAATAAAATAAAATAAATTAAAATAAAATAAAATAAAATAAAATAAAATAAAACAAAATAAAACCACATAAGCTCAAATAAAATGAAATAAAAGAAGATCATTTGAGATAAAATACAATTAAATAATAAATAAATTAAATAATAATAAATATGATACAATAAAATTAAATAAAATGAGATAAAATAATACAAGAAAAAAAATTTGAATAACAAAAGATTTATAAATCGGCCTTTTGAAAAAATAAAAATTATAAAAAAAAATAATTGAAGAAGATCAAATAAACTGAGATAAAAGAAAATAAGATAAATTAAAATTAAATAAACTAAGATAAAAGAAAATAAGATAAATTAAAATTAAATAAAATAAAATAAAATAAAATAAGATAAAATAAAATGATATTAAATAAAAAAAAATTTAAATAAGATAAATTAAAATAAAATGAGATAAAAAAAAACATAAGATAAGAAATTTATAAAATTTATTCATATAAACAAGATAAAAAAAAATTAAATATATTAAGATAATGTAAAATGATAAAAAATTAGTTAAATTAGAGCTACAAAAATATCGCCCTATGCCTAACTAGGAGCAATACTATAAGTCAAGTTGTAAAATAAGTTTTAGGATTTCAAGGAAATTAAAAAAAAATATGTTAATACAAATAGGCAAATGTCAAAATTTGCTACGCTTTTGAACACCCTTAAACAGGAATTAATGGCTTAATTTTTTTTTTTTGATTGAAAGTTTTTATAAGAAGCAGTGTTCCCTTTTTTTGGATAATAGTGGTTTTAAAAATCCAGATTGAGCAATCGACCAATCACAAGGGCTCCCTCTTTCTTCCTTTGTGATATATATATATATATATATATATCTATCCGTTCTTTAATAATCCGTTCTAATTATAATTAATAAATATTATACGAAAAAAAAATTAATTTTACTATAATGGTTGGGCAAGCTCTAGTAAAATAAAAATAAAAATAAATATAATAAAATAATAAAGGATAAATTAAAATAAGATTAAACTGAAATAAAAATGAATAAAGTTTAATAAGATGTATCTAATATAATAATATAACATAAAGTTAAAAATAAAAATGATTTGGAAAAAAACTTAAATAGTTTGAAATAAAATAAAACATATAAAATATACAACAAAAATTTAAAATCAAGTCAAATAAAAAATAAAATATAATAAATTAAAATAACATAAAATAAAATAAAATACATATAATGAAAAATTAAATTAAGAAAAAAATTAAATTAAAAAAATATTTTATAACAAAACAAAATTTCAAATAAAAATATTTTATTCTAAAATATTAATTTTAATTTTAAATTTTTTTTTTATTACAAAATATTTTTTTAATTTAATTTAAACTTTAATTTAAACTTTAATTTAAACTTAAATCAAATGAAATAAAAATAAATTTATTATAATAAATTAAAATTTCAATTATTAAAAAATTTAACATAATAAATTAAGAAAAAACGATACAATTAAAAATTAAATTAAAATAAGATTAAATAAATTGAAATAAAAAAGGAATATGAATAAAATAAAAAAATAAAATAAATAAATTAAAAAATAAAAATAAAGTGTGTTGTATAAAAAAATAAATTTGAAATAAAATTAAAATCTAATCAAATAAAAGTATATAATAAAATATAATAAACTGAAATAGTAAAAAAAAAAATTAATTAAACAAAATAAAAATTATTAAAATAATCTAAGATACGATAGGATGAGGGAAGATTCGATTAAATAAAGTAAAGAACTAAAGTAAAATAAAATAAAAATAATGAAATAGTCTAAAATAAAATTAAAATAATGTAAAATGAATTAAAATAAAAAAAGTGTAATAATAAAAATAAAATATTATGAAAAAAAAAAAATAATAATGTAAAAAAAGAAAGTAAAATAAAATAAAAATAATGAATAAGTATAAAATAAAATTAAAATAAAATGAATTAAAATAAAAAAAAAATTAAGAATGAAATATTATGAAAAAAAAAAAATTTTTTAAAATAAAGTAAAATAAAATAAAAATAATGAATAAGTATAAAATAAAATTAAAATTAAATTAATTAAAATAAAAAAAAATTAAGAATGAAATATTATGAAACAAAAAAAAAAAGTTAAATAAAATAAAATTATGTAAAATTATGTCAAATCAAATAAAAAAATAATAAAGTAAAATAGGTTACTATGAAATTTATTTCTTTATTTATTTATATTAGCAAGTAAATGACAAAACAGTCGCTTAAAACTAATTAATATTTTTTTTATTTATTTCCTTAATACTTTAATTTTTAAAACTTAAAGTATTACAACTAGTTGGAGCATAGGGCGAAATTTATTTACTTACTTACTTACTTAAATGGCCGTCAACCGTCTACCGGTCGTGGCCGCGTCCAGGAAAGCGCGCCAGCCTCCATAATCCTGTGCGCGCTGGCGCCAGTCGTTCTGAATGCCAAGTACGGAGAGATCTCTCCATACCTGGTCATTCCATCGAGTGCCCGGTCGTCCTCTAAGTCGGCGTCCACCAATCAAGTTTGGGCCCCCCATGTAAACCATGCGTGCTGGAGCTCCTTCGTCCATTCGAATGAGGTGCCCAGCCCAGTGCAGCCGCTGGAATTTTATGCGCTGGACTATGTCAACCTCATTGAATAGCTCGTACAGCTCGCGGTTCATACGGGACCTAAACTCGTCGCCGACTCTAATAGGACCAAAGATCCTGCGAAGAATCTTCCTCTCGAAGACTTCCAACGCTGTCTCATCCGACTCAATCACGGTCCATGCCTCTGCGCCATACAGTAGGACCGGGAGTATCAGCGTCTTATATATCTTTATTTTCGTCCGTCGAGAGAGGGCTTTACTTCTCATTTGCTTGCTCAGCCCAAAAAAACATCTGTTTGCAAGCGTGATTCTTCGCCTGATCTCCAGGCTGACGTTGTTGTTGCTGGTGATCTCTGTTCCGAGATAGACGTAGTTTTCTACAACACTGAAGTTGAAATTCTCCATCGTCACTGACCGTCCAAGACGCATTGACGGAGTGCGAGAAGACACCAAGTACTCCGTCTTGTCCTCGTTCACCGCTAGACCCATGAGCCGAGACTGTTTTTCAATCTCCGAGAACGCCTTGCTGACTCGCCGTTCCTGCGTACCGATGACATCGATGTCATCGGCGTAAGCGAGCAGCATCACTTCCTTTTGGAAGACATACTCTGTATGTACGGGCATTGGCGTAGGATGTATTCCATCAGGAGATTGAAAAAATCGCACGATAGAGCATCGCCCTGCCTGAAACCTCTCTTGGTATCAAAGGGGTCGGAGAGGTTTTTCCCCACCCTGACAACGCTTTGTGTGTTAGATAGCGTCGCCATGCAAAGACGGACAATCTTTGCCGGGATACCTAGTGCAGACAGGGCGTCGAAAAACTTCGCTCTTATCGGCGTGTCGAAAGCGGCTTTGTAATCGACAAATAGGTGGTGAGTGTCTTTCTTGAACTCACGGGTCTTTTCCAAGATTTGGCGTAATGTGAATATTTGGTCACTGGTCGACCTTTTTGGTCTGAAGCCACACTGATATCGTCCTATCAGTGAGTCGGTATATGGCTTCAGCCTATTACACAATACGCCCGACAAAGTCTTATATCCAATGGAAAGGAGACTTATTCCGCGGTAGTTGGCGCAAACAGCGGGGTCTCCTTTCTTAAAGATAGGACAGATAACACTGAGATTCCAGTCATTGGGTATGCGTTCATCGGACCATATCTTGCATAAAAGCTGGTGCATACTCCTAACCAACTCTTCGCCGCCGGTCTTAAATAACTCAGCTGGTAGCCCATCAGAGCCTGCCGCTTTGTTACTTTTCAGCTTTTTAATAACTGAATCGACCTCGTTATAGTCCGGTGGCTCTACAATAGTGCCATCATTAACTGGAGGTTCCGATGTCATTTCTCTATCGGCGGTATTGTGCGCTTCATCGCCGAGTAGGTTGGAGAAATGACTCCTCCATAATCTCAGTGATTCCTGTTCATCCGATACCAGACTTCCATTCTCATCCTTACAGAAAGTTACTCCGGGCTTAAAACCTTCAGTCAGACGCTTGACCTTTTGGTAGAATTTTCGAGCTTCATTTCTGTTACGGAACATCTCAACATCCTCAAATTTATTTACACAATATATATTAATATAAAGTTGCTTAAAACTAAACAAAGGAAATTTGCGACCACTCAGACCCGGTGGAGGAATTTTTGTATGGCCACCTTGTTGACCGACTGTGCCCCTACTCACAGGCAGTATTCCAAGCGGGCGCAATTACAAATTATAGAAATTTAAAGAAAATGAAAATTACAAAATTTTATTATTTGTTACAGAATTTAAAGACGAATGAAAAGCGAAAAAAGGAGAGAATTCATTATAGTTAGAACAAAGAGCTCGAAGAGAGTTATTGAGAGCGTAATTAGTCGTACAAGAAGGACATTTTATTGGCACAAAATGGCAAATGGATCGAAAGGGGACATTGAATGAAATTGATTGAACCAAGTAAGGAGAATCTCAATTTCACCAATAAGAATTTTGTGGAGAAAAACCACAGAGAGCATAGATCTGCGTGATTAAAGGGTTTGAAGATAAATTAACTTTAATCTGTCATTATAAGATGGAAGCTTTACATGGCTATCCCAATTGAGACTGCAAAGAGCAAAAAGGAGAAACTGTTTTTGAACAGATTAAATACGATCTTGGTAAATAATATAATAAGGATTCCATACACAGGATCTAAATTCTGGGCGGACAAGTGAAGTATGAAGAAGTTTGGTGATATAAGATCCATCAAACTCCTTGGACCAACGCTTAACAAAGCCAAGAATAGATTTTGCTTTGTTTACCATTGATCCAATGTGTTTATTATAAATAAGTTTGGGTTCCATTAGGATAACCAAATCATTAAAACAATATTCTCTGCCAAGGATATTGTAATTTAAAGAATAATCTACTATAAATTGAGACATTCAAGTTCAGATAATTAAGACTACACCATGTATGTATGTAGGGAGTTCAAATCAGCCTGTAGCAAACTGTGTTGGGAGACATCAGAATATGACAAACATAATTTGACATCATCTGCAAACATAAGTGTATGACCATGATTTATAGCAATGGGAAGATCACTAATGAAAATTTTAAACAATATAGGACCAAGGTGGCACCAGAGGATACGACAACAGTTTTAGATAAACAATTGCTGAATAAAACTTTTTGTGTCCTACCGCATAAGTATGACTCAATCGAAGAGCAAAGAAGCCAATAGTTTTCAATAGTTTTCAATAAAGCTTTAATGAAGTCTGTGTATATGACATCAGTTTGACATCCGAACTCAAAAACATTATTCACAAACAGAAAAAAATTCCAACACATTTGTCCAAATGGATTTGCTTCTAACGAAACCATGTTGGTAAGGACTAACAACAGAATTTAACGACTGCTGCAATTGTTTTGCAATGATATACTCAAATTCAAATAATTCAATAATTCAATATCAATCGACATTATTGAGAGGGTAGCAAATTTCTCCCAACATTATATTCTTCTTCATATTCCACTATTAACTCTCATCGATATACAATCGTAACATGAATCAGGTTTCAGTCGTCAACAAAGTATCACACGTCTAAATCGAACTTTCTTTACTTTTTATCACTTTCAGCCTGTTACAAACGCTCGCACAAACTTAATATACCCACTCAAACAATAATTACAGTGCATTAAAAAAAAAAAAAAAACAAGACAAATACAATATCTTGAAAATTGTCTGGCTCTTCCACAAAATTGCTTAGCATTTGCCATGGCATATTTTTAGGCGTGTGACATTTTTCATAATGTTTAACGCGCGTCTGCTGCCTATTTTCTTTTGAATTTACAGAAGGACAGACAGACAGACAGGCAGACATGAAGCAAATAACCAAATGTTTAAAAGCCAAAAGCAGCCAAAGATAAACTGTTGTCGAGTGCTGTGTATAGTCTCCGTCTGAGAAATTCCAACGTCCTTTTGCCATTCGTTCGCCTTGTTAGATAATCTACCGCTTTTTATTATGGTTTTTCTTTATGATATTTATGCGCGATATTTATCTCAATCGTTGTGGTTTGCCTTATTTTCACTGGTAGCGCGTCCTTTTCGTATCCTTCGATCTCTTCAGCCAAAGCATCTGCGTATCTTTTTCTGTGTGTGGCATAATTTTTGCGGCTTGACAGTTAATATATTGAAAAGGTTTTAAATGCAGAAATATGATAAAATGTTTGTAAATAAAAGGCGAAAATTTACAAACGTTAAATTTATATTTTGGCGACAGCAAACGCATGCTTTTTTTTTTTTTTTTTCTTTTTTTGGGTTCTATGTGGGCGTTTTTACAGATTTTGTTTGTTAGATGAAAGTCGCCTTTGGAGTTTAGAGATTATTGTCTTGATTGCTTATTGTGTCCGCAGATATGCATAATTTATCAAAAATTAAGGCACAAATTGCTTGTTTTTTTGTGCGCTACAACTGCCAAGTTTCGTTGGCTGCTACTTAATAGTGTAATAAAATATGGAATTTAAAGCAATTGAAAAATATAGTCGGAAAAGAGGATCTAGTCAAAGCGCAAGCATACGCAGCAGAGTATTTTATTCTGTTTATAAATTTAAGCTAAAAGAAAATTGTTAAAGAAATTTAAGTTTTGTAGTTTTTAGGATAGAATGCTAGACAATCTTTCAGAGACAACCACAACAATGCGAAGAGGGACCACCATTTGTGCTAGTGAAAAGAAAAATCTAAGTGACTGTCATATTAGTTAGAACCTCAGCGACATCAAAATGTTGAACAATACAAACGTAAAGTTCCAATGAAAGACATATATGTATCTATACAAGGCGTGTCTCAAAATTTTACGAACATTTTTCGAAGGCATTTTCAGATTGCACCACCTCTTGGTGAGGACCTGCGTTGGTAAGGAATATCTTTCACACAGATCCAATATTAAGTTTTGTTGTAAACTTGGTTAAACTTTTACCGAAACTCACGAATCGAATGATTGTCTATCCCACACCAGTATTTATGACTGGTATACACAATTCAAAGATGGTCGGGAAGTCGTGAATGACGAAAAACATTCGGGCCGGCCAAAACATCAAAATTGTCCGTGAATTCATCAAAAATGAGCCGAAATCGTCAGTGCAGTTCATGGAATCAGAATTGGAATTGTTCAAAGACTCAATCCATCGCATTTCGGTCGATCATTTGTGCTTCAGGAAAGTGAGTGCACGATTTGTTCCGTATCAATTGAAAGACGAGGAAAAGGCGCTTCAGATTCAACATTCGAAAGACATCATTAAAAATGCCAAAAAGGATCAAGCTTTCCTTTGCAAGTTATCACCGCAAGAGGCCAGCTATACCCTCAACAGTCCAACTTGAACTTGACGTTTAGGGCCAAGTGTCGAGACCGACTCCAACCCTAGAACGCACGTAATCCCAGAACAAGCCACTAGTACGACTTCGTAACCGAGCTACTAGCAGTGAGTTCCAAGTAACTCGGGAACTGCTTGCCCCTGGCACCTGGGCCAACAACAACAAGTAAGGAAATTTCAGTCGGGCGTAACCGACTGTAAGAGGCTCTGTACCAGTTCAGGTCGCCTAACAAACACATTAAATGTTTCCCGAGCTTATGACCAAACACATGACCACTTCTCACTGCGCGAATATGAATGAAAAGAAAAAAATGAACGACCCGTTCAAATTCATTTTTTTGTGGCGAAGAAATTTTTAGCCTTGGGGGTGATTTTAGAGGGAAGGGGGGATGGGCAAAATTTTAAAATAAACTTGTAAAATTCCGGAGTAGTCCTAGTCGAATGCAAAAAACACGAAGTCTCTATCTATTACCGTTTTCGAGATCCTTTCGTTCATACGGACGGACAGACGGACATGTCTATATCGACTCCTCTATCACTCCTGACCATAATGGGGGTAACTTTGGGGGGTCTCCGACTATTATTTCTATCTGTTACATACATTTGCAAAAAACCAATAGGCTCTTGTACCTTCGGTACAGGGCCTAAAAATGGGACAGCACGAAGAACAAACGAGTGTGATACAAGAGATACTCTGAGTCTGGCGGCATACGACACCTCCAAAGGACTACCTTCGCAAAACAAGAGATTACTCTACTAATATTATATCCACCTTCACGACGTACAACCCCCCACGCTGTGAGATCCCTAACATCCTCGTGCACTGAGCATTCACAAAGAACATGTTTCCATGTCTCCTCATGAAATCCACAACGGTAAGCAGAACTGGCATGCAGGCCTCTTTTAGGCAAAAATGCATTCAGAGAGTCAAAACCTAAGACAGAGGTTGAACCCAAAGTCAAGCTTATCTAACAACCCGCCCCTTATCGCTACTGTCCCACCTATCTTGCCAGGTGGACAAACATGTATCGGACAACCATTCACCCTGTAGCAATCTGAAGCTGCTTCTTAATCCTGTAACCGACGGCATGCCGTACAACTTCAAGATCAAGAGGAAGGACTCCCCATCAGGACTTGCATAGCCTCAGTCGAAATAGTGTGACATACTGGTATACAGCCAAGCAGCATAAAACACTGACAGAACAAGATTTTGTTTTGTACCAGCAACAAACAAATCAAGCTATATAGCACCCACAGCACGCCTACTAAGGCTAAAATCTGTTCTTAAGCTACGTCGCAACTGGTAAACCGCACCAAGCAACCGTTCCCTCAAACGCGCAATATAAGGACGGAAAATCGCCTCTCTTTCAACGAAATGCCAAGATATTTAACTTCAATTACATAACTCAGACAGACATTGTCTGGCTCTGCCAGAGAGCTAGTTCAGTACAAACTCAAAAACCCCCTTAAAATCCACAAAAATGCAATGGACAAACTTGAACGTATTGGACCGGATACTGTCAGTCACATACCTCCAAGAGTCTTCAACAGATTTGCCAGACCTGAAGCCGAATTGTCTATCAGAATACGGATTGCTGCGAACTTTTTCCAGCGACTTCAAAAGAACAATTACGTTGGCACACTTCCAAGCATCAGTAAAGTAGCCCTCACTGACACACAGATATTCCGGGATAACCTTTGTAACGAAGTTATTTATAGCTGGGGTATAGCTCGCCGGATGGTCCACGTTCGTTACAGAAATTTGTAGTGTTACTGCTGTGATGTTGTGGAATCTCAGAAGAATAGACAGCATTGATTATTTATATTCAATTTATTCATAAATGTTACGTATTAATGGTGTAGTTTGATGGATGAAATGCCCTTTGAAGCGTGTTAGCGTAAGCGAGTTAGCGTTAGAGAGTTAGCGTGAACGCGCAAGTGTAAGCGTGTACATGAGCGATATATTGAGTGCATGAGTGTGTGCATGTGTTTGCTTGTGAGTGTGTATATTGGAATTTATTTAACGTCCCTCGCGGGGTAGCTTCGATCGCGGAGTTTTTTGAAAGCGGAGCTAGTCGAACGCGTAGCTATTAGCCACATAGGCTAAGACTTGTAAACGGCACTCGCGGATTTATTCGAACGCGGAGGGAAAACAATATTTACCAGAGGGGCTTATATTGACACGCTTTACTTACTGCACAACACTCGTCTTACCCGTGGATACTTACTTGGACTACTGTCCAAAAATGGCTGTCCGAATTTGTATTGCATCGCGCCTTTCATACTGTATGCCGGTCATGTTTTTCAGTCTATCGGTTTTGAATTGGAAAATATTACCGATTTGAACAGCTGTTTTATCATCTGTTGATGGAATGGTCACGGCTTCGGGCACTTATTCGCGATCAGGGTCATGGTGTGGTCACCTGCTCGCGTGTTGGGTCATCTGTTCCAAAACTTAAAATAAGAATGTTGTGTTAAACTAAACTACCTTCATGGTATTAGCCGTATTATATTCTATCGTGTCCGCCATCTAACGTTTTTTTTTTAATTACCGGTTATTGCGAGTCTGGCAACAATTCCGCTAAACGAATATGGTTGTGTATACGCTTCGCTAAGTGGGGTCTCGATCGACGATCTTTCAGATAGATGATGCACATTTTGCATGCATGATGCATCTTGGTGTCTATGTCAACAAGCCAAATTGTCGTATTTGGGGCACGGAGAACCCACACGTAATTGAACAATTGCCGATGCACCCATTACGAGTGACTGTTTGGTGTGGATTTTGATCGAAAAGCATCATTGAACCATTTTTCTTTGAAAATGAAGAAGGTGAGACGGTTACAATCAATGGTGGGCGGTTATTGGGCCATGTTAAGTGAATTTTTGTTAACAACAATTGAAGATGAGGGCCTTGGTGACATTTGGTTTCAACAGGATGGCGCTCCATGCCACACAGCCAATTATTTGGCTGACCCGATATATACATTATTGAACAGTATCGAAAGCTGTGTCGATAAAGCTACGTCTTGCCGTCCGTCCAGATTATCTAAAAACCATAGAATAAGATACCACTTGGCAGTTTATAATATATCTTCATCCTTTTGTCAATTATTCCCAAAGATTATACAATTATATAAAATATTAAGTTTGTAATAAAACAATTTAATGTGTTTACAAAATATTTTCCATTTTTTAAAGCATATTTTCAATAATATTTTTCCGAATATTTTATGGTTTTCTTTTTTAACAACTTACTCAACTGTAGATACTATGAATCAATGATTTATTGAAAATCATTTACAAAAACAAAACAATTTACTACTCGTAAGTAATACACAATACATATTTTACAATCATAATATTTAAAGTGAAATGCAGTCGCCGCCTGCTGTTCCCAAAAATAAAATATTTTACAAGTAAAAACACCATTTAAAAGGCTAAAAATATGTAAAATTTATTTTATTTTGACATTTTTGTACAACGAGCTTTATTGACGATAAATAAAATGCATAGCATATAAATATTGTTGGTATTTTTCATAAGATATATGAACTATGCAAATTTATTTTAAATATTTATACAATGAGGGTAGTTGGAAAGGTTTTATTTTAGGACAGAAAGCAGTTATAAATTATTCAAAAGCAATACAGACAAGTTTTTCTGATGATTATGAAAAATATATGCAATCATCTCATATGTACAGCAGATTTATATCCGTTCGTCTGAATCTTAAGACTTTCATTTGTGTCAAACAAAAATTACTTTAAAAAAAATTCAACAAAGCAAATAATGACTTGCTTAAAAATAAATACATGTCTCTGAATTGCCAATGGTGTTTCTCGGCACAAAAACGAGAAACGCAGAAACACATCTTACGAATAAATACAACTTCAAAATTCCAGGGTATGCGTTCTATTTTACGAACCACCCAGATGGCAAAGCCCACGGCGGAACTGGTATAATTACTCATAAGAAGTCGTATTAAATACCATTCTCTACAGACATTTGCAACCAATTATCTCCAAGCCACCTCAATAAATGTTCAAACAAAGTTCGATAGTGTAACACTATCGGCAATTTATTGCCCTCCAAGGTTTACGGTATCTGAAAACAGTATCTCGAATTCTTCGACACTCTAGGTGATGGCTTTATAGCCGCGGGTGATTATAATGCCAAACTTACAGATTGGGGCTCAAGGCTTTCAAACCACAAAGGAAAGCAGCTCTACAAAGCAATTATAAACACCAAAAACAAGCTTAACTACCCCAACATATTGGCCTACAGATTCGATGAAAATCCCAGATCTCATTGATTTTGCAATAACACGAAGAATTTCAAGTTATCTAATATCTGCTGAATCTCTTGCAGATCTCTCATCGGATCATTCTCCAGTTCTTTTTAGTTTACTGGAAAAACCTCAACTAAAATAGTATCCTAATAAACTCACTACACAAAAAACCAACTGGCTTAAATATAAAAAGGTTATAAGCAGTCATATCGAGCTGAACCCAGCAATAAGTAACGAAATCGATATTGAAAACTCTGTCAGTGCCCTGAGTTCTGTTCTAACTGCTGCAGCTCAACACAATTCACACCACAACCATCCACAGTCAATTCGATGAAGCACAGTATAGCCAACAGTCACATTGAACAGTAAGTTTTGACGAAACGGCGTTTAAGATGGGAATGGCAGTGTCTAAGATCTCCAACCTCTAAGCACAATCTAAAGATTGCTTCACGTGAGCTAAGCAAAGCTCTTAAAATCGAGGAAAAACCCACTCAGAGACGATACATCGAACGTCTTTCTCCAACAAGCTCTAAGTTTCCCCTATGGAAAGCGCGTGCAGACATTAAACCACCGGCTATAATCTCTCCACCCATAAGAGACCACACTGGAAAGTGGGCACGCACGGACATAGAAAAAGCGGAAGTTTTTGCAAACCATTTAAGAACTGTTTTTCAGCCAAAACCGCCAACAAACGCTTTTGTTCTTCCCTCTCCTTCGAACACGAACCATTCTGAACCCCTCAGAGTTCACACCCACGAAGTTCATAAAGTGATAAAAGCCCAGCTCAATCCCAAGAAGGCTGCAGGTCAAGATTTAATTTCCCCAAATATGATCATGGAGCTTCCCAGCCCAGCTGTGACATTTATCACAAAATTGTACAACGCGATTTTTAAATGCGGATATTTTCCAACTCAGTGGAAGAAATCGGTCATAGTCATGATACCGAAACCCGGAAAAGACAAAACACAGGCAGCGACATATAGACCGATAAGCCTACTATTCTGCCTATCCAAACTACCCAAACCTACCCAAACTGTTTGAAAAGTTGGTTCTCTTAAAAATCAACTCAGACATGCAGAACGTTATTCCCAACCATCAATTTGGGTTTCATGAAAACCATGGCACTCTCGAACAGGTAAACCGATTAACCTCAGAGATTAGAACAGCATTCGAACTCCGCGAATACTGTTCCGCAATCTTTCTCGATGTAGCTCAAGCATTTGACCGCGTTTGGCTTGATGGACTTAAATACAAAATAAAAGTATTGCTACCCCAAAATACTCATAAAATTCTTGAATCATATCTCAGCAATAAAGCATTCACAGTACGCCAGAATGACTACATAACACAGGAGTCTGAAATTAAAGCTGGAGTACCCCAAGGCAGCGTTCTCGGTCCTATGTTATATGTTCTATACACATCAGACATACCAACGGATTACAGACTCACAATATCCACATTTGCTGATGACACAGCAATCTTAAGTATATCTCGTTGCCCAATAAGAGCAACTAGACGACTAGCAGACCATCTCATTCTTCTCGAGGAGTGGCTAGCTAACTGCCGTATAAAAGTTAATGAGCAAAAAAGCAAACACGTCACATTCACTCTAAACTGAGGTACTTGTCCATCGCTGACTCTAAACAACATTGTGATCCCACAGGCCAATGACGTCGTGCATCTCGGCATTCATCTCGAAAGACGGCTCACTTATCGTAAACATATTGAAGCCAAGAAAACACAGATAAAGCTAAAAGCCAACTCCCTACACTGGCTTATAAACCCGCGGTCCCCCTTAAGCTTGGTCTACAAATTACTTCTTTACAACTCCGTAATAAAGCCTATTTGGACGTACGGCTCACAATTATGGGGCAATGCGAGTTCCAGTAACGTGGATATAATACAAAGAGATCAATCAAAAATACTTAGAACTCACACCGGAGCACCTTGGTATATTCGCAATACTCACATTGACAATGATCTTAGCATCCCAACTGTGAAAACTGAAATAGATCGATTCAAGCAGACCTATGAATGCAAACTCAACTCTGACCCTAATCCACTCGCAAGATATCTAACAATACTCCATGTACAAACACGACTCAGGAGAAATGACCTCCCAGCCCTGTGATGTGCTCTTAGGGCCGCTGTAACTACATAAGTCTCTAACCGGAGAGCTTAGTGTAATACACAAATAGATTTCAGATTTGAAAAATTATTGTTAGTCTCTATCAAGAGAAGATCCAATAAAGAAAACACTATATTTAAAAAAAAAAAAAAAATTCATCTTTTAAAAGACTATTCAGCCTACCTACGCATATCCCATATATATACAATACCTGCACAGTAGTACTTATCAATCGAAATGCCAACAGCAACAGTCTAAGAGCCAAGGGGCAACAACAGGGATTGCTCGCTCGGTATAACTAATGCAGAGCTTGCATGCTGACATATAAATTTTTCCAATTCATTAACTATTTTAGTCGTAAATTAAAATTTATGTACGTGGATGACGGCAACCGCATCAAAATTTGCCCAAAATGAAAAAGAATTCGCATGCAAAAATAATTTTGTGCTCAAAACAATTGCAAAAGTATTGCTCGGACGCTGATCACGCGAATTCCGCAAAATATTTTTGTAGATACTTTTTTTTTTAGCACCAATATTCTACTACACTCAGGCTGCTGCTGCATCCTGGTCAACATCATTTTTATTGCTGCACTTCTTTATTGTATTTATTTGCTTTTCCGGACGAACTTGTTCCGTAAAATGAAAATATGTATAAATATTCATTGGCAGTTGAAGTGAAATGGCAATAGTGTGCAAGCGAGAGAAATATCTTTATATGTTGTAGCTGTTTAAACCGGATACAACCGCAAGCTTCAAAATAGTTCGCAAAACAAATTCAATGCAAAATTTTTGCATCGTTTTGTAGAAACAACTTGTACATATCTCTTTGAATATGAATAGTTGGATTTTATATAGCTAACTGCATAGCTATGAGTGTTATAGTACAGCATAGTTGAGTACAGTGAATGATATGTGAATAGTGTCACCGAATTTTAAATCTTATGTACTGCTGTATGTCACTGAGCTGCTGCTTAAAAGCTGGACCGATTTTGACTAAACTTTTTGTGTGTATTGAAATGGATCCCTGACCTTGACATTCTTTCATTGACAGAAATAAAGCTTCTCCTACCCAACATATAAACCCACTTGCAATAGGCGCTGTGGTGGAGTATCAGCTTTTTTGGTGAAGAACTCTCTTCGCCACTTCCCAGAAACGATCTTAGAGACGTGTACTACATGAATGTCTTCAGTGAAAATTGCCACAGGATTTGTAGTTTAGTGCTACATACTGCCTCCGGGAAACAGAATAAACGAAGGGTTTACAGGATTTTTTAAGTTACCAGACATATTTCGTGCCTCTGGTCAAATGTATTTGTTTGGAAGTGACTGGAATGTCTGACATTGGTTCTGGGATGACAAGTACAATTTCTCAAGAGGGCGGGAATTAGCTGAAGTGGGATTAAGTTACTATATAGAACGGCGACAATCAGATATTACAATATGTCCACTCATACAACTACTTACATAGATTTGGAAGTGCATCATGAATTGTGACTTTGATCATCCGATATTGGGTGTCTCCATTAATAACAATGGAGTCAACTTTGCCCTGAACAACCGGCATTAGGTACACTTCACTGGCCACTTTCCAGTTACAACTGGAGAGTTCCATTCATTTGGAGATAAAGCTTAATTCAGGAGAAGACATCTTACTAGAAATATTCATAGTACAGCTGCCTCAGCCACTCCTCCTATGCCGCCTTCTGGGCCAGTCAGTTATGGCATTGTACTTAATACAGAACGAAGGAAGCCAGGGAGTTTCTTGTAACGAAAAGGCGCTTCAGATGGAGAACGAACCGAACACATTACTTGTTGGACCGTATCTTGTGTAATCGATCCGCAAAACAAGAAAAGAATGTTTTACAGAGATTGAGGAGCGATATGTATGAGCAACGGTTGGCAACTATGGACTACACCATAGATGCCAACTATTCTCTGTGGAAATGCACTAAGTCGCTCTAGAAGCAACCATTTCGACAATCCCCGATCCGGTGTCCTGGTGGAGGACTTGCTAAAAGTAAAAAGAAGCAGGCAAATGCTTTTGCCCACCATCTGAATGAAACACCGTTGCAGATGTCACTCCCAATCAGGCCAGTTCAGACTTTAGAATTAGCCAACATCATCAAAGACTTCCGAAAAAATAAAGCCCCAGGTATGGACAGGAGCTGCTAAGCTACTTTGAAGATACTGCCGATATATGCGATCCTCTATATCGCGATGATTTTCATCACGATGCTGAGTGTCCAATACTTCCCAGCCCAGTGTAATAAAGCAATGATCCATATGATTCACAAGCCAGGTAAGCCGGATGACGATTCTGAGTCATACCGGGCAATTAGTCTTCTGTCTTCATTATCGAAGTTATGAGAGAGACTGATTGCTGGCCGACTGAACGTGTTTATGCACCAAAACAATATTCTGCAGATCACCAGTTTAGGCTAAGAACAGGCCATGGCGCAATTGAACAAGTTCACAGAATTTCCTTCATATCTTGTAAGCTTTTGATATCATTGATGCCATTCGAGAGAGTCTGGAATGATGGCCACTTGTACAAGGTTTGAAAACTACTGCCAGCACATTACTTCTACCTTCTCTCCTAACTGGAATGCCGAGAGTTTCAGGTTAGCTACTAGGACACCTATTTTACTCCCACGTCCAATGAGAGCTGAAGTAACGCAGGGCAGCGTACTACGACCGTTGCACTATACCATTGACCTCACTTTCACAGAGGCCCCTCTAAGACACTCATTGCAACTTATGTTGCCATTTTATGCAGTTCAAAGTGTTGCATCGAGGCAGTAGATTGCCTTCAGTGCTACCTCCACGTATTAGTGTCTGAGGATGGTTTAACTAAGATGGCTGCTCAATAGAAGGAGGAACCCATTTTTAGGCCCTGTACCGAAGGTACAAGAGCCTATTGGTTTTGTGCAAATGTATGTAACAGGTAGAAATAATGGTCGGAGACCCCCCAAAGTTACCACCATTATGGTCATGACTGATAGAGGAGTCGATATAGAAATGTCCGTCTGTCCGTCTGGCTGTCCGTATGAACGAAATGATCTCGGAAACGGTAATAGATAGAGACTTCGTGTTTTTTGCATTCGAAAAGGACTGCTCCGGAATTTTACAAGTTTATTTTAAAATTTTGCCCCTCTTTAAAAATCTTCTAATCTAATTTTGTCAAAAATTATATCTCTTCTTCGAACTCTGTCCTCGTGAGAGTGTTGGTAAATATCCCATTACATCAATTCGGCCTCGTGAATAAGAATTGCAGATTTAAAGAAGCTCTCTACAGCATATACTCGCAACAGATCTGTGTCTCCTTGCTTACAAAATGCAATTCAATGAAGCCTAATGAACATGCACAAGGAAGAGAGTTCGTTGAATGGATTACCCAGGCATACAAAAAAATTAACAAAAGGTCTTGAGACAGATGGTAGGTGTTAGAAATCGCTGAACTCGAATATGAATAAGAACTTTTTAAATTGCCAATTTTTCCACAAACCACACCCCCTTTGTAATTTCAATTTACAAGAAAAGTTGAGTATGGTGTCTATTCCTAGACTTTTGGGAAGCTGAAACCGAAAAAGACTACCAATTACTGCCTAAGATATTTCTTGGTCGTTTCAGTGATCAGAATTGGTCCTCTAGATCGTGTAATTTAATTTTTATGAAGGTCTTTAAAGTCAAAGGTTATTTCAACTACCCGTTCATTACAGGAAAAAACTAAACGCTGTATCAACGAAATGCATGCAGAATGGTCGTGAAAAATTCCGACCAAAGAGTGCTTAAGTGCCATGGAAGCCGTAAAGGTCCTTTGTCAGTATATACTTTATTATTCAAATAAAAATAATCTGAAGACTTAAAACTGTGTTTTTTATTCAAATCAAATTTTGCGTGAATTCTGGGACACCTAATACAAACTTATGAGCCTAATAAATAGATATCTTCATTAAAAAATCTGAAAAACAATGGCAATTAATTAAATAGAAAGACATTTACTTACTAGATTATGTCATACGATTATATTTTGAAAATTTTAAATACCTGAAAAAGAAAACAAAAATAATTTTTGAATATTTTCATATTTCTATGCGGAAACATATGGTGTTATAAAAATATAAGAAAAATAGCAGTGATCGGATAAAACTGCTGATAATACGTAAATAAAATCCGTAATACATCTGAAACTACTATATGGTCTCAGATGTATTGAATGTTGGAAGCGGATAACATTTGGCAAGCTGAACGACATTGGAGATTTGCGGAGATCGCAAAACAGTAGCGATTAGCTAACTACTGATCGTTAGTCTAAGCGATTTAGCTATCTACTCCACGTTAACTCTTTTCGAGAGAAATGTTTGCAGCACTTCACCCCATGAAATAGTTATATTATATTAGAGAGCTGGATTTAATGGCTCCGTACTAGATACTATATTAAAAAAATTTATAGATTATGACTAGAACAGAGAATGGACAATAAAAATATGTAGTAGAAATAGAGTAATTATATGAACTCATGTCCGTACAGCTGTTCAATATATAAGGTGTGTCTCAAAATTTTTTTCCGGGTCATTTTCTAATGGCGCATTTTCTTGGTGAGGACCTGCATTGGAAACGAACATCGTTCATTGACATTCCCTTCAAATTTTCATGACATTTGGAAAAGTGCAAGAGGAGTTCTAACGTCTGATGTGACAGTATGTGTCAGAGCCAATATTAAGTTTTGTTTTAAACTTTTACCAACTATCACGAATTGATGAAACAAGTTTAAGGGACTAATTGTACATCTTGAACCACTTTTTACGACTGGTATACACGTTTCAGAGACGGTCGGGAAGACTTCAATGACGACGAACGTTCGGGTCGGTTGACATCTTCAGTGAACGAACAAAAAATCGAAATTGTCCGTGAATTCATCAAAAAATGAGTCGATATCGTCATTGCGGTACATGGAATCGGAACTGGGATTTTCCAAAGACTTAATCCATCGCATTTTGGTCGATCATTTGGGCTTCAGGCTTCAGGCTTCATTCATCAAACACATCATCATGAAAGATGGAACAAAACTTCATTCAAAACTTCCTTTTCAACATTTTTACTGGTGACGAGACATACGACCCTGAAACCAAGCGTCAAATTCCCGAACAGAAGCCGCACGGTGAGCCAAAACCAAAAGAATCACGTTTGGAAAAGTCAAAAGTGAAGACAATGTTGATTTGTTTCTACGTTTCGAAAGGCATTATTCACCAAGAATTCGTTCTACCAGGCCAAACAATAAATTAAATTAAATTTCGTTTGCTCCTTTGTATTCGGCCAGAATATCGCGAAGAAGGAAGTTTGCATCTCATCGAACGACACTTGTGACCGATTTTTTGACCAAAAATTGCATTTTGAACATCAACCACTCGCCGTATTTGTCTGATTTGGCTCCATGTAACTTTTTTCAGTTCTGCAAGTTGAAATTATCCATGATAGGACGTCGCTATGCTGATGTGGAGGCTATCCAAAAGGCGTGCATGTACGTCGTAAAGGTCATTCCGGGCAATGTTATTGGATCGAGCTAATAAGTGTATTCAATTGAAGGGAGATTATTTTGAATAATAAAAAAACAAGTACTCAGAAATCTATTGTGGTTTTCATTTTATATCGGGAAATTTTGAGACACAACTTGTAGATCGTTCACTCTGGTATATGTATCCTAGAAACAGCAAATTTTTTTAGGACTGGACAGAGTTCACCAAAATTCTTTGGATTCTGGTCTTAAAAAAAAATTTAAGCCATTAAATTTGAGAACAAACGAAATTTAGTTCCGTAAAACGGCATCATGTATAGCCTTCATGATTATATTTTCCAGAGTTAACCAGTTTTAATTTGTGAACTTCTTTACTGTGTTGTATTGATTGATAATAGGAGTTCGGGCTCACAGTGTGCACAGTGTGCACTTGTATTCTGGGCAGCAGGAGTGTTGCCTTCTTTCTAACCATCCGTACTCTTCTTTTGAAAGTGTGTGATCGGCAAGGTAGCTGCGGATGCAGATACTTTTTGTCTGTGCGGTACTTCTTGAGCGCTTCGACTTCCTTCGTTTTGGAAAAAAATCTCCTTCTGTACCGAAGGTATAAGAGCTTATTGGTTTTGTGCAAATGTATGTAACAGCAAGAAATAATGATCAGGAGTGATTGAGGCGTTGATGTCATTGATGCCATGTCCATCTGCCCGCCCGTTTGAACGAAAGGATCTCAGAAACGGTAATAGATTGAGACTTCGTTCTTTTATGGTTATGCCCGACTATAATTTTCTTCCTTGTTTAAAGCTGTCCTTGCACCACTCTTCTTTCCGGTGCCGGTACGGGTACATCACTGGCATCATCGTGTGTAATTATTCTTCAGTTGCTTCTCTCTTGCGATTAGCTATACTTGATCGCGTTTAAAAATTTCCTAAATAACTTGGTTGGGGTCTTATACCCAAATCGCTGTTTCCGACTCCCCTTTTCGAAGCGTGTGATCAGCAAGCTAACTGCAGACACTGCTGATCTGTACGACCTCTTTCTTACTTAGATGTCCTCTTTGAGTGCTTTAATTCTTTTTCGAAGCTTTTTTTGCCGCTTTCACTTCTCTCCGTTCTAGTGCCAGTGTAGTGTAGGGCTTATTCTTATTTCTTAGATGGTTCTTTCTTGACTCAGTTATTCGGGATTACGAATATCGAGTCTACTGAGGTTTTGGTAGAGCTCTTTTGAATTTCCAGCCACTCTTTGGTCATATTTTTCGAGTGTACGCTGTCCATTGGCTCATTAAAGTAGTGAACAAGTGGTTCTAAAAATTTTTGAATATTTCCTTTGGAGCGATTCATATGTGAAGTCAAGTGAATGTTAAAGTCAACTGATCTACGTTCTCATCGAATCTGTAATCACAAGTTAACGTCGACAAGATCCTGCGCTCTCAACCCTATTCGTTGCCAGTATTAGGCGTCTTATTCGCTGGACCTCTCCACGATTCAACTAACCTCCGTTCTATACCTATCTGACAGGCTTGGACAGCTTTAAGCTTCAGTGCTAAACTAGAACCTAAATGGATGAACTGGTTCTTACAACTACATACTTTCAGGGTCTGGAGAAATATTGGCCTTCCTTATTCGACAATGTGGCAATTGAACAAGTTGGAATATATAAAAGGGTTGTTCCCGTCATTTGTTATATTTGATACATTCTCAGATTGTTATATTTTAGAAACTGATTAGTTTTTCTATGAAGTTTGAATGAGACTGTTTTAGAAGAACAAAATCTCTCTAATAATTAATAGCGTGAGTAGCCTGAATGATTTAATAGTAATTAAATTTCTATGTTATCATTTTTTTCAATTGCCAAGTGTCACTACAAATATTTCCAGCACTGTATGCCGCTGCAGTGTGCGCTGGGTCTTTAGGTTTGGCTGATGCTGTTGCTGATTGCAATTGCGATTGTGTTGGCACTGACGATGGCATCCATCGGTTGTGCTTTTGTTGTACCTTCCTTTGCATAAAAACACACAGCAAAACAGAAGCAGAAAATTTTCCATTTTTATGCGCACATTTTTTTGTTGTAATATTTGCAACAAATATGAATTGTGCAACAGCAGAAATAATAAAAACCAAGGCATCGAAGCAAAAAACAATGCAACTAAAAAATAATAAAACAAAAAACAGTGCTGCCAACCCGCTGAGTTAAGCTAAAAAAAAAACAAGCAAAAAAAACAGAAATAGTATAAGAAATAAAAATGTAAAATGAACAACGACAAAAGCCACCACAAAATTGTGGCGTTGAAAATCGGGCATTAGCGTTTGTTTGTCTGTCCATTTGTCCATTTATTTGTTTGTTTGTTTGTATGTTTGATTTAGGTCAGTACAGTCACACAAAACGAGTAACTCCACTAGCACCCATGCCATCTCGAATTTAACCATGGCTTCAAATGCAGGCAATCAGCGCCCCTGCACTGTTTGGGCGGTTCGGTTCGGTTCGGATCGGTTTGGTTGCATTCTTTCGCACAATCCTTTTTTGCGCTTTCATTTAAATTTAGATGAACAGCATGTAGTATTGTGTGCCGAGGCATACATGCGCTCGCTCGCTCAGTTCATGGACTCTGCAGCAGCGCTTTAACCGACTACTCGACCGATACACACTTCTGTCATCTAACCAGCCAAGTACCAAGCACATGCCATGCATGTGGCGTTATCCTGGCCTACTACTCATAGTAGTGTACACACATCAAATGTACTACTGCACTGCATACACACATTGGACTCGGTTAGTAGCTGGTGTACACAGAAGGTGTGCATGATATATGCATTTGTGCTGTGCTTGTGAAATTTGTGTCAAAATATTTCGCTTCATCGTTCATTTTGCATTTCACTTGTTTTTCCACGGAAAGCGCATGAATTTTAACGCTTCAGGATATGATTTTTTAGGCAATCGCTTGCATTTTTTTCCAAAAATTTATGACAGTTTTTATCAAATACGAAATGGAAAATTTAAAATGCGGTATTTTTTATTTTGCCAAAACTGTGTGGCATGCGAAACTAAATTCCAAAAAAAAAAAAATTTCTTGTCAGAAAATATTTTGTAAATCTAAAATTAGGCATAGGTAGTAAAAGTACTACGAAGTGCCTAAAGCTATGATGCTTTGGAGAATTTATTATACTAGTGGTTGCTATTTTTTCGTTAAGCTGAATAATGATATCCAAATTGTTAGATATTAGCTGAACCAACAGTTCAAGTCTAAGCTCTCAGTTAGCAAAATGAGAACCTTGTCTTCTTGATTTACTTTAGAGCTAATATAAGAAGATACAAGAAATCTTCCACCAACTGGAAAGATTATTTCAAAAAGCAGGAAAGAAACAATTTAAGATGCTTCTGGCATTTCCGGCATGGAGGGGTCTCTAACACAGCCAGACTTCAGAAGCTTTTCTCCAGATACTGTGAAATGAACAGAAAGCAAGAGAAAAACAACAATCGTTCTTCTAGACGCGGACTTCCCAGTCTATGGACGGAAGTCTATGAATCAAATACAGCTCAAGAACTTCTTTCGCAGCCATAAACGGAAATAATTACTCCCAATGTGCAACAGACTTGTTTAAGAGCTATAAAATTCCCTGAATTAGACATCTTATAGAATAATCGTGCAATCTTGCCATGCTTACAATCTGTATTCGTAAACTCACCATGGTTGGTCCCATAGGCCAAAAATAAAAGATGCAAAGTCAAAATTTTAAAATGAAATGAATCAGCACTATCCAGAGCTCGCAAAAGATGCTCAACCAAATTATGCTGCGCGATCTGCTCACTGAAAACACAGAAGAAATTTATACGCTTACTTTCTCAACAGACAGCTTTTTTTTTTGTTTCGCTCGTGTTTTCGCACAAGTGTTTCGGGTTGAGAGTAACACACGAATCGGTCTTACGCTAGCCGCTCAAATCGTACAGACTCGTTCGTCGCTCAGCTACTGAGAGTTGGTAACTGAGCAAAACGAGAAAAGTGTTTTTTTTTTTTGTTGTTGTTCAGAATACAAGCAGAAAGTTGAATAATGGAAGACAGCCACTTGCTTGTCACATCATATGTTCCACTTACTTTCTTAACTAATTAATATAGTTCGAACAGCTAAAAAGTAATCTGAATCCACGGCCATCTTCCGTTCGATAATGTCGACCTATTCGATTTCGATATATAAAAGAACTAACTTAACCCGCGTTATTTTTCACACTTGTCCAATGGATCTTACTCTTCTGATCCCATTACCATTGATCGCTGTATCTCAACTCTAATGATAGCAAAGTTATGACGAATATAGTACACTGCTTATAGCGGGATGTGCCTCCGCCCTCTCTGATTAAGACGAAAATTAATGAAATTACTTCTTACCTCAAATGGTTGCAAATATATGACAAAGTAGTATATCGCTTATAGGTGGTAGGGCATCTTTAATGGATGCAAAGAATTTTGTTTATTGCGTACAAGTGGGCTGGGTATGGACCTCTCCGATTTGGACCAAACTAATCAGGATTACTTCTCCTTGTCCCATTTACAAACCTATTGAATTTCTGATAAATGCCAAAGATGGACCACTTCTTGCGTGCTCTGTCCATGACACAAACATAATCTTCAAATTGGTATATATGCAATGGGAAACCCACAGAAATGAACAATATTGAGAAATGCTTGCAAAAAGAGGTTTAAAAGCATCGATTTTAAATATACGATTTTTTTTTAAATATTTCTTACACTTGTCATACAAACTTGATGTAAAAGTCTGGCAAATTAGATCCCTCGAAGGAAGAGTTCAGTTTATGGAAAGGAAAAAATAATTCAAACCGAATTTCGTTTAAAAACGAGATTGAGAATAGACCAGTCTAAAAGTGGTAGAATCGGAACATCGAATGATGAAAACAATGCCAGAGAATTTTTCAATAAAGCTGGCTTGGCCGCTCAAATAACAGGCTTAGATAGAGACCCCATTTAAAGAGGTGTTCTACAATATTGCAAGCGCTCTGTGCAGAATACAATATTATTGTAGAAAAATTTAAGACGAAGAACTAACCTATATATTCTAGGTATTACCTGCTACCTACCGCTCCGTTAATAAAATTGTAATTCACGATCCTGCAATTATTGAAATTGCGATCATATGGATTGGGGAGTTGTATGAGGAAGGAAATGTAGTCACATGTCGACAAGGAACTACAGACCCATAAGCCTCACATTATTCCTGTTGAAAACATTAGATAAACTAGATCTCAATACAAGGGAAGACGCATACTTAGGAAATTAATGGAAACAGCGCCTCATTGCCTAGTAGCTAAAATCGAGGACGCATTTAATAATGTCTCAACATAAGCAATAATGTGAAACCAAAAGAGCGATAGCGTCTAACGAGGCAGTAAGCTTCTGCATTCATAACTGGCTGAGCTATAGTAGGGTCCAAGCCGAGTGTAGAATGAAAACTATTATAAAAGAGGGCGACGAAGGCACGTCTTAAGTTGGCGTTCTGCATACTTCGACATCTAACCTAGTGGTTAAGGAACGACTTAAGTAATTTAGTAGGAAACCTACTGAAATAAACGAATATGAAGCCAACATTAGCCGTATTATCGCATCGACGCATAGATCAGTCATGGACAACTTCTCAAAGAGACGTTAGGTATCAATTTAGACAAGATGCATTTCATACACAAAGAGACTTTAAGACACAAAGTGAAGAAAGAGTGAAATATCTATCAATGAACTCAGCAAGTTTTGGTTTGTTGGCAAGCTTCGAAGAAGACCACAAAGCTAAGCAAAATGAAGAAGCACCCACGGTAGCCAGTAGTATGCATCATTAGGCAATAATGGACCTAAATGCAGTAGAAGCAAAGTTGGAAAGGGGATTCAGAAGTAGCTCGGACTACATGAATCTTAAAACCAACTTCGAACTAGAACAGATGCAACAGAAGAAGAGCAAAGAATGCACACCCCACAAGCAAGAATACCAAGTTGCAATAAAAGCCTTGAAGACAGCCTCCATCTCTTTCTAAAGTAGGGATGTAACTAATGATCATAGCAGCTCAAAGAAGGTGTACATCTTTTGAACTTCTAGCCACATGAATATATGCACTGACGAAATGGTGAATAGTCTAGCACAAAAAGGTATTAGGTGACCTTAAGAGGAAGCAATAGATGTCACCCTATATACGCTATATAACAAACTGGTGTAGAGCGTCTGGACCAAAACCAGAAACACAACCAGTTGCAGCATCACATTACCTCCCACAGTTTAAAAGACTGCAGATCGATAAATGGTAGTCTAACAGTTTAATGTGTAGCAATCATCCACGCGAAAAAAATAACAGAATTAGCCGACATGGAGGTCTGGGAAAATGCAAGGAACCGAGAAGGAATCAAGGAAAGACTACTGCCCAGCAATCGCCACAGCTAGAAAAAAATATCTTGAAGCGGCTTGGCTCACATCAGCAAGAGGCCCAAGAGGCAGTTACCGCCCCTAAGACATGCATGATCGGCGTTACTAAGGACTAAATGGTTTAGGTGGGATCCATGAGTTCAGAAAGCGTAACATAACTAAGTGCATTCTGAGTGCTAGAGAAAAAAAGGATAAAATGGCAATAGTGAATGTGACGCTGACATCCCTGTTCCAGTTCCTCACAGACTCTAGTGGAACATTTAATTAAAATTTATATATGATTTATTTAATTTGGAGTTTCAGACAAAAAGTTGTATAGGGCAGATAGATTTGAATGGGGAATCCCTTCTATTGGAAAATGACAGAAAGAAATGATCAACGAATCAAGTGATGCGACAAACTCGGCAAAAGTTGTACGGAGACGTTTGAAATGTTACTGAAAGCCTTTCGGAACGAAAGTATGGGAGTATCGCTGATAAAGTAGTGGTACAGGCGGTTAACAAATGTCCGCACATCTGTTAACAGTGGTCCTCATTCTAGACCGACATTCGCTGACAGCAACACCGGAAAACAGAAAGTGTGTTCGACATGCAATTGAAGGTGATCGACGATTGACTGTTCGTGAAATAGAAGATGATCGCGGAATACGAAAAACTACTGTTTGGGAAATTTGGAAAAGATTTTGGGAAAGACTAGCGCGTGTGCGAAATTCAATCCGAAATCACTCACGACCGAACAGAAAGACCTTCGCACTGAAATCGCTTAGGACAACTTGGGCATGTTCAGTGATGATAAAAATATCTTGAAGAAGTTCATTACTGGTGATGAATAATGGGTTTATGGTTAGGATCCTGAAACTAAACAACAATCTATACAGTAAAAGCGTCCAGACGAATCACAGCCGAAAAAAGCACGTCACAGCTATGGAGTCATGTCATTATTTTTTCTGATTCTGAAGGTGTTGTGCGCTACGAATTTGCTCCAAAAAGTCAATCGATCGTCAAGGAATATTACATTGAAGTTCTGGAAAGATTGCGTGATGCAGTGAGAAGAAACATCGAACGCGTTTTGGTTAAACGGCGACTGGTTTCTTCAGCGCAGCGCACACTTTTTAGGCAAAATACAAAATTGTACAGCTTCGCCATTCGCCGTACAATCCAGACATAGCTCCCCGCGATTTTTGGATGTTCTCAAAATTCTCAAAAATGACAACATCGATACTATTTCAAAATCTGCGTTCGGAGCCTGCTTTAAGATGTAGAAGCACCGTTGGGAGGGTGTGGTTCAATCAAATGGAGACTACTTCAAAGCGTGCCACGGCCCGTATGACGGAGAAAAGCACCAACGCGGAGATCCGAACCTAGGTCGGATACTTTTCGGATACAACTCGTATAGTATCAGAGAACCAATAGTCACCATCAATTTTAAAAATCTTCATAAAATAATATTTGTTGATGCACCAATTTTTTACAAAAAAAAGGTCCTTAATTTTAGATATACGTAATTTTATTTTTTTTTAACAAAATTCGATGTCCGTTGAACCAAATATTTCCGTCGAAGAACTGAATTACACCATTTCGATTGTTCAATTCCTGAGACGTTTTGTAAATGAACCAATTCAGAGCAGTACTTGTCCGCTATGTTGACTATTTTTCTTGGTGACAGCAGCTCGTAGTAAATAACTCCCTTAAAACCTCACCAAATTACCACATAAGCTGCTTTGGCAGCAATGCATCATTCAGCTTTGCAGCTGTCAGTTCAATCAAGCAAGAAAGTGTGCTCTACTTTGAGACACCCTCTATACCGCCCTTGAAGTTTAAATTTGTATGTGGGCTATATTCGTAACTTGCCAACCTTCATCAAACTTTTGTTATCCCTCGCTAAAGATCATCATAAACTCTAAATTTCTATCACAAACCACTTTCACACTTGCTCATAAAAAATTCGATTTACACTTAACAAGAACTCGCTGTGCGAGTATTTCATTTGCTCTGTCTGTCGTTTTATAACCCGCCATTTATAAACAATTTAAACCATACATGTGTTGTTTTTCAAACACAAACGGACAGACAGCGGACAGCCGGACAGATTGAGGCGACATTGCACCCACGTTTTATCAGTTTGTGCAGCCGAAACGTGTTTATGTCTGTTCATTGTCACATTTACTTGTAAAGTGTTTTTTTTTTTTTCGATCACTCGCTCGCATAGTACTATGCTGGTTGGTATCCTTGCTGTTGCCACTAACAAAACCTTACAAACAAACTACAACACACATGCAGACAAGATACTCGAGAAAGAAAAAAATGCTGCAAGTAGCACAAAAAAATAGTTGCACAAAGTTTGAACAGAAGATGTCGGAGGCTAGACGACAAGGCAAGACAACCACAATCGAAGAGTCTTCAACAGTAGTACTATGCGATACTAGACTTGCCCTGCTAACTATGTCGTATCACATACTCGCATATGTGCCGCCCACGCTCTATCCTGATCCCACATATATTTAGTGTATACTCGAGAACAGCAGACATGTCAGCGACACATGGCACTCAAGTAGCAGTAGCAATGTTAGTAGCTACTGCCACAGCTCCTGCTGCTGTTGCTGGTAAAAAGAAAAAAGAAAAAAAAACGCCTAGAAACATGCCAAGAAGAAATTGAATGCTGCAGACGTCGTCAAGGCAAGACTGCACACCGACGATTAAAAGTGCAGACGTCGCAAGGACATAAACTAGCGATACAAATAGACGCAGCAGGAAGTTGTAAAAAGCGCATAAACAAGTATAAGACACAAAAATAAAAAAAGTATAAATTTGTCAGTAAGAAAGAATATGAGAGATTATTAACTAAGCCAAAACGAAAGATTTTATACCCTTTCATATTTTGTTGGAAAAATTTAATGTGGACTGTTTTAAATTAGACAAGCACGCAGCTGTCATGAGTAAATATGAAGAGAAGGACATACACTTACTTATCCTATTAGTGTTGTAGTCGCCTCGACGGTGCTTAAGGTGTGCAACCAAAGCTTGACGTCAGCAAGCTGCAATCAGAACAGACTGCCGAAGTCTTTTCAAACACACCCTGCCGACTGCTCCGGAAAACCTCACCGACTTAAGTAATATGTAAACAGTGGAAACATATCACCAGCTCCATATATAAGGCTGCCAAGAAAGTCATTGGTTATACAAAACCTGTGACAAGTTCTTGGTACGACGAGGAGTGCTACTGCAGAGAAGAACGCTTCCTATCAGCGAACTCTGCAGTCGGGTGCAACGCGAATTGGTAGAGAGCGATAGAGATGCAACCATAAGCAGCAAGAAAGGAGGGAGTTTGAGGATGTTGAGATATTATGTGACAGAAATGAAACTCGAAAATTTTATCAAAATGTCAAGCGTCTGACTAAAGGTTTTAAGCCCGGAGTAACTTTCTGTAAGGATGAAAATGGAATTCTGGTTTCGGATGAACAGGAATCACTGAGATTATGGAGAAGTCATGTTTCTAACCTAATCGAAGACGATGAAGCGCACAAATCCGCCGATGCCCAATGACTGGAATCTCAGTGTTCTCTGTCGAATCTTTAAGCAAAGAGACCCTTCTGTTTGTGCCAATTTCCGCGAGTAAATCTTCTTTCCATAAGATTCTGTCGCGCGTATTGTGTAATAGGCGGAAGCCATATACCTGACCAAAATGGTCGACCATAGACCAAATATTCACATTACACCAAATCTTGGAAAAGACCTGAGAGTTTAACAGAGACACACTCCACCTATTTACCCATTATAAAGCCGCTTTCGACACTAGGGATCTCGGCAAAGATCGTTCGACGTTGCCTGATAACGCTTTCACACACACACAAAGCGTTGTCAGGGTAGGGATAAGCCTCTCTGAACCCTTTGTTACCAAACGAGGTGCGATTTGTTCAATCTTCTGATGGGATACATCCTACTGTGCTGCTCACCTCATTCGGAAGAGCTCCAGCACGCATGGTTTACATGGGGCCCAAATTTGATTAGAGTACGACTTGGCACGAATTGGAATGACCAGTTATGGAGAGATGTCAGCGTACTCTACATACATAATAACTTGCACCAGCTTCCGCTCTTCTTGTCACTTGGCAATTGCCAAGATACTTGTAATACTTGAAACCATTCTTAAAGCGTTCTTCTTGAATCCGTTACTAATTTCCAATCTTTTTAGATCCTGTACCGAAGGTATAAGAGCCTATTGGTTTTGTGCAAATGTATGTAACAGGTAGAAATAATAGTCGGAGACGCCCCAAAGTTACCCCCATTATGGTCAGAAGTGAGAGAAGTCGATGTAGCCATGTCCGTCTGTCCGTCCGTATGAACGAAAGGATCTCGGAAACGGTAACAGATAGAGAGTTTGTTCCTTTTCCATTCGACTAGGACTTTGCCGGAATTTTACAAGTTTATTTCAAAATGTTGGCCCTCCCCCTTCCCCATAAAATCAACCTAAAGAGTAATAATTTCTTTGTCACAAGTACAGTACAAAAATAACGTCTCTCTAAGCCAAAATCCTAAAAACTTCATTAAAATCGGATAATAAATGATGGTCCGTCCTCCCTTTTCTCTTAATACATAAAAAAAATGTTTTATAAGGCACTTATTCGTGCAGTGATAAGTGGGAGAAGCAAAATACTTTTCGTTAGTATCAATTTTTCTTATTAATTTCGTAACTTTTTGTTTTCCACTGCTTGGTCATAAGCTAGGGAAACATTTAATGTAAGGCGAGCTGTACTGGTACAGGGCCTCTTATAGTCGGTTATGCCCGACTGTAACTACTTGTTTAACTTGTCTTTAACCGTCGCAATTCTGCCAGCAAAGTCACTGATTATATTCCCTTTCTCCTGTTCCAGAATTCTCATTGTCCCTAGTCTGAGTCTGCAAAATGGTTCAAGACCCGTGAAATCAGATGCTGAGTCATCTGCTTACTCGTTTCCAATATGGAAATAAAATTTTCTCTCCTTAGCTTATTTTGTTTACCTATGCATCACATGCATTACAGTAGACTTGATCACATGTGAACTTACTGCTGTCATAGCCATCTGGCTATTGGCGAATATGGCAATGTTTTGATTCTTGTTCACCCTATTTTGATTGAAATGGAGGCATCTTTCGCACATATATTGCTGCATTAAAGATAATAATATTAGAGACCTTAGTTCGAGGTCTGATAACCCATCAGCATCAGTTCCTTCAGTTCCTTCTTCTGTTAAGGAGCCTTCTGTAAACTGGCTGTTTGCCCCGGTTTAACATCGTTGTTTAGATCTTTGTTTTCTCATATTTTCTTAGTGTTGAGCCCTACTTAAATCTTCTGAGGAACTCGTTCTTTATGCTTTGGATGTCACTAAGTTATAGTAGATGTGAATGGGCAAGAAATCTTTTACTCGTTTGAAGAAGTAAGTCTCTATAGCACTTTTCTTTCTTTCTATAAAAAAGATGGCTCTCTTTCTTTTACTGTATGTTCTATTGGAATCTTATATTCTTTCTTACCTTCAAGCCTACAGATCAAACCTTTCTTGCTCCGGAGAGGGCTAGTTTCTTCTTTCTATTTTGTGCGAAACCAAGAGCTAACAAGAGATAGCCCACAGGTCTGACGTAATTGTTGAATTGCCTCCACTACTCACATTTATCTTCATGTGACGGAGAAGTTTCCAATAAACAACAGCTGGTGTGTCTTGCTAAGTCCAAAAAGTAGTTGTGTGATCCTATTAATAAGATTTCTGAATAATAAAAAGCTTTTATAAGAAAATAGTAAAGTGTGGTTTTGGGAAAAATCCGTTCTAAGAAGTAAAAAAGGCGATTAATGGAGAGACTTCTCACTTAATTTTCTCCATTTTGAAAAACTTCATACACAATGTGTTGAAGGAGTATGAAGTCTCGCAAATCGCTACTCAAACATGTTTTATTCTTTTATAAAACTTTTCAATACAAATGTTCCATTTATGCCTCACTGTGTTACAAACTACCTCAGAAGCCACATATATACTACTACGTATTAAACGCGTAGGGCATGTAAGAAAAATGCATTTCGCAGAAAAATGCAAAGACAACGACTCCTCAAAAACTGAAGAAGAAAAATTGTAAATAGGTACAAGCACAAATTTCGCTGCACATTAAATCGAGCTCGTTGAACATATGCGCCAGGATATGTGCCAGGATATGCTAGAGGCAACCATGAAGTCGACATCGACATTGCCCCTGTCGCCATTGAATTACAGCCAACTAAGCGAAGAGCTCAAGCGGAAGCTGGATGCTCGCACAGGATACGTCTGCTTAGCGGTTGCATTTCCGCGTACTTGTTTCAAGCGAGCGACTAATGCGCCTGCAGTACTCGCCTACCCGCCTGCTGCTGGTTTTCTTTGTCTTGTAAGCCTGTTTGTTAGTTCGTGTAGAACTGCTGTCTGTCTGTCTGTCTGTCTGTCTAACTGTATTTCTATTTGTTTGAATGTTAAATAAACAAACATTTAACACTCGCGTGCGCGCGTGTATGCTGCCAAAGAATTGCAGCGCATTGGCTTATGCAGCTCATTCCAACGTACGTACGTATGCATGCCTCAAACAAAATTTGTTCGTGCCACTCGTGCTACTTGCGAGTGAAATGAGGATTACAATTTCATTTCAATTTCCTTGTTATTCGAACGAGTAAGCCGGCAAGCATCTTGCAGCAACTGCAGCTGCAGCATTTCAAAGCTGCCACTTAACTACAGAAGAGCCAACTCCAAACTGGAGCTGCTCATGCACCAGCTCCGCGATTGTTTCAGATTACCCATAGTTTTGGTTTGGTTTGGTTTGGTCTGGTTTGTGCTATCTCGATGCAACGTATTTGCTTTCATCTGTGCATCTGCAGCTGCATGTTTACTTAAGGCTTAAGGTTTAAAATGGATTTGTTTGACTGCCATCTTGAGCGCATTTACACACACAGACAGACAGACACACCATATCTCCACATCCTTAGCCCTATATGTAGCATACGCGCAGTTGTTCTACACGTTTTACAACATTTAAGCTATTTAACAGCTTCCTTTGATCCTGCAACGCCCCTCGTACATCACGAAACTAAACTTCTATTACCACATATAAGTATTCAATTTGTTTTTCAGCATTTTTATGGCATAATTAGCTTCAGTGGCATGCGAACTTACTGCTGGAATGTATGCAGCGCACTTAAGTCTTCTGCATTATAGTCATTATCGTCTTAATTTTCGAAATTTGTGTCTGTGAAACTATTTGAAGCGTCACAGCGTTTGTAAGTTCATTATTGAGAAAATTTTGCCATTTGCCATTTGCTTTTTGTGAGTTTTTGGAGCATCTCTGATATGCAAATCTCTTCCGTTTATTACAAAGTATTTGCATTATCTTCACACTAATGTAATCTTTGGCATAATTGTCTGCTTGTGGTGGGTTATAGGAGCTGTTCGGATTGAATGAAGCCGGCGAAATCGTAGTTAAGTGAGGAAAGTATTCTAAATTTATGAGATTTATTGAAGTACCTTCAAAGTAGTTTCTTTACTGCGTAAAATATATTTAATTCACTAACTCTGTATAAATAGGAGCAATTTAAACAGTTCAAAGTTCTTTACTATTTGTGCAGTGTATTCTAGTGTAGTCTAGTATGGTTGTATAGTGTAGTATAATGTAGTGCAGTGTAATGTATTGTACTGCAGTGCAGTGTAGTACAGTGTAGTGCAGTGCAGTGTATTGTAGTGTACTGTAGTGTAGTGCAGTGTAGTGTAGTATATTGTAGTGTAGTGTAGTGTATTGTAGTGTTGTGTATTGTAGTGTAGTGTAGTGTAGTGCAGAGTAGTGTAGTGTAGTGTAGTGTAGTGCAGAGTAGTGTAGTGTAGTGTACTGTATTGTAGTTTAGTGCAGTGTAGTGTAGTGCAGTATAGTGTTGTGTATTGTAGTGTAGTGTGGTGTAGTGCAGTGTAGAGCAGTATAGTGTAGTGCAGTGTAGTGCAGTGCAGTGCAGTGTAGTGTAGTGTGGTATAGTACAGTGTAGTGTAGTGTAGTACAGTGTAGTGTAGTGCAGTTTAGTGTAGAGTAGTGCAGTGTATAATAGTGTAGTGCAGTGTAGTGTATTGCAGTGTAGTGCAGTGTAGTGTAGTGCAGTGTATTGTAGTGTAGTGTAGTGCAGTGTAGTGCAGTGTAGTGTAGTGCAGTGTAGTGTAGTGCAGTATAGTGTATTGTAGTGTAGTGCAGTGTAGTGTAGTGCAGTGTAGTGTAGTGCAGTGTAGTGCAGTGTAGTGCAGTGTAGTGTAGTGCAGTGTAATGGAATGTACATGGCAATTGGTACAATCCCCAGCGGATAAGATGAGGCGCACTCGAACTGTGGTTCGAAGATTAAAATTGCGAAAAAAGCTTTAAATGTGAAAAGTCCCAAAACCTAGACCGGAGAAATTCCTTGAATCGTTGTCGGTTGTTCCCGATAAAACCTCTCATAAGGAATCTGAAAATGCGACTCCTTCCAAGCTTTTGGAAAATAGATCAATACAGCCTCAAAAAAGTAAGGTTCCCAAACCTCCTCCTACTTTTATAACTCAAATATAAATGGTTTATGGCTCACCGTCGACATAAGACAACCTCCTCAGATACGTATACAACTAAAGTCGGCACAAATGGATCAGTTCGAGTAATGGCGAACGACTCTCCTGCTTTCAGAGCAAATGTGAAATGGCTGAAAAGCAAACAAATAAATTTCCATACGTATCAGCTTAAAGAGGATTATAAATGGTTTGCACTACTCTTCTTCAACAGATGACATAAAGCAAAACTTCTTGTGACAGGGTTACGAAATCAGGATTGTTTATAACCCTATGTTTATAACCCTATGTTTTTCATAGAATTACAGCCAAAACATAACAAAGACTTTTCATTGATGATCTAGTTCAGTGTCACCGATGTCAAGAGTTTGTGCATACAAAGCGATACTGTGGAGGAGGCCATGCAACAAATGAATACGTTAAACCGATCCGATAATCCGGTCAGCGCTTAAACACTATCCGCTGGATTCTGTGAAAGCAACTTCCATCAAAGTTTCCATCAATTGCGAGATACAATTTTTGGCGTTCTATACTGTTCTCCGAGGTATATACTTTATGAGATGCAGTTTAAGAACTTTTTTGATAAACTTGTTCCCAAGTTTTTGGCTGCAAGTGACTGGAATGCTAAACACCGTCTATGAGGTTCCAGACTTTCAAATCCGAAAGGTCGTGCGCTGTTAGTCAATTACAACATAGAAGTGCTGGCAACTGTGGCCCCAACATACTACCCGTACGATAGGAACCGTCTCTCTGTTGCTTTGGACTTTCATGTATGTGTTGGTATTCAGTCTAGCCGTCTAATTATCTCGGATTCAAACGATATAAACTCAGTTCACTTGCCGCTAATAGTTGATGTTAGACTATCAGCGTGTTCCTGCGTTCCAAAGCCTAGATTGTTGTTTTAATATTTACGAAAAGACTGGACCAACTACTCAACCTCAACATGGAACTTTCTTCTTCTGAGGACGTTGACGATGTGATCAACTTGTGGAAAGCAACGCACTGTGTTAGGCTGCAGCCTTTTAAGATGCCAACAACACATGGTGTCGTATAGACAAGGAGAAGGTTGAAGCATTTGCTGCTGAGCTTAAAGGACGCTTCACGAGATGTGGCAGTTGAAAGTCAAATGGATCTTAATGAGCCAGCAGTGTATTCAAATTCTGGCAGTGATGAAGAAAATGTTAGCTCCAAGCGATTTGAAAGAAAAACATATTAAAAATAAAAAATATAATCAAAATATCAAAAATATATAAAAAGAATCAAGATACCCTGTCCTGAGTAAAGGTTGATTTGTATGTACTTTTTTTCAATTTCCAAGAGCGACAACAACAAAATTGTGGTGAATTGGACCTATTTTTGGGTTCCTTCGCAATATTTAAAAGTATTTCATATTAATAAATTATTTTTAAACATTTCTGCAATTAATTTTAATTTCGCATTGTCTAAACCTACTTTCAGCACACTGTGCAGATTGACAACGCTTGACAACGCAGCAGCACAGGCAGAACTGGACTAGTCCAGACCGGTTAAACAGCTGATTGCTGCAATTGTGGTCTGCATTTATACGTAAAACTTGACTTTTGTGTAGATCGTGACATCGTAAACCTTAGTGCTTAACCATTAAACTCGGCGGTATACGAAGCAACAAATAGATTTTCGCATTTAAATTTTTTCTCCGTTCGTACACTTCAAAAAGCAGCAGAGCGGCTGATTGTGCGTTACACACATCCGCTAATCGCGCCGGCTTAAAATTATATCAGAATGAAAAGTAATACAAAAAAAAAATTGTGTTTAATGCGGTTCCAATTATTTAATATTCGTTTAAACTAATTACAGCTTCAATATCAGTGCTTAACGACGATTGTCTTCGTGAAATATTCAATTATTCGAAACATTCCTGAGGGAAAAATTGTGCAAAGAAGGCTATGATGACCTAAATTTAGATAGATTGTATGATATATTACCGACAGATCGAACTTACTTTCTACAAATAATGCAGGCGAATATTGTGCGCATGACGACGAATAGTTTGTCCGCAAATCTCGAGGACTTTGCGCGTGCCAACATAACCGAGCTTCCGGGCTTAATTGAATTACACTATAAACCAGGTATGATTTGTACCGAAAAAGATTCTCCAGATGAAAATATGAAAAGATTGACGAAGTTGTTACCCAATCTTCGCAATCTGTATTGGAATTATGGCTCAAGCGGCAAATTTGTGTCTGAAATTAAATATCTTATAGAACTGGTGCTCTACGATAAAGATAATTTGAGTGAGTTATCACTACAGCAAAATTATTTGGATGAGATTTGCTCGATATAACCCTGCAATTGAACGATTCTGTGTACCATTTAAATCGTCTGACAACATTAAAACTGAATTTGTCAACACTGGAGTCTAATATGTCACGTATATTGCAACTGCCGCGTCTGCGGCAACTTTTAGTGCATCGTGACGTTTCTAAGACAGAAGAAGATGCGACAGAGGCATTTTATAGCATTCTTGCAGCGAAAGCAACAAGTATAAAAACCATTCAGATTAATGCTACGAATCTGTCATTTGAAAATCTTTCGAACATAAAAGTTGGTGAATACACAAATTTGGAAAATCTTATCATCACCGATTACAAAGAACCACCCCATTTATTGCTGCCTTTTACTAATATGTCGAATTTGAAGAACCTCTGCTTTTTGAACATTAGAAGCATGACAGATCAGATTGTTCTAGAATTTCTGAAACATTTCAGGAAGTTGGAATGTCTCCATGTATACTTCTGTCGCGCGCTCACAGAACAGCTGTTACTTCAAGCATTGACGCTACTCCAGGAACAACACAGCAAAGAAAATCGTCAGACACCGCTCACAATTCACTACGATAAATGCGACTTTCAGATAAATGTGAAAAATAAGCTAGCTTGGTGGGAACAACAAAGTAAATATATTAAGCTGTCGAAAAATATTTACAAATATGGTAAAAGAGACCACCGTTGGGAGAACTTAGCAATACGTGACATTTTTCAGTTCGAAATGTAATGAGCTCTAAGAATTATATAAGCACATTGTGCAAATAACTAAGCAATAGACCTCTTAGACAATAGTAGACGTCTAAAAAGGTTCTACGTATTGGATCTACTTAATTTATTTGTAAATTAATTTTTTATAAAGCTTAAAATTAACCAATTTAAAAGTAAATTATATTGGCTTAGTTCACTGGAACCAAATAAATCATGCTAAGTTTATAAGGGTTAATCAATAAAAAGATAGATCGCAAATTTAAATTAAATAATAAAAAAAATGTAAGTGATTTATGAATTTAAAGCGAATAAGTATTTTATGTTCGAAAAGATTTCAAAAACTTATTATAAGAAGTGTTTTAAATAAAATATACGAAGTGAGAACATCTTAGTTATACTTCTAAGGGGAACTTTTGTTCCTAAGCATCTAAACAGAGCAGTGTATGTTCTGATTAAGCTCAATACTTTCTTCTAAAACTGGTTTCGATTGGAACTATAGCCCAAAGTTAAATGTCCTATAAACAGTTAGGTTACTCCATTGTTGAGCAGGCAAACCCACCTTCAAAGATTTGCTCAACGACTGGAAAGTGATCTTTGAAGTTGAGTCTATTCTCATTCTACTTGAGTTCGTCTTCGTCCCTTGTTGCATTGCATTTTCGTTGAGATAGATATATGGAGGACTTCTGTGATTCAATATTATTTTAATGTTACACCTCTTGACACATAACTTGAAAGTTAATAGGTGGTCCGGCAATCCTTATAATCACTCCCTGACTTAGAGTTCTTACGACATCAGTGTATGAGGCAAATAGCAATTTGTACAGAACAATGTGCATCTGTGTAGTGTTCTGGATTGAGTCCACGTGTGAACTCCATGGATCACACCACCAAGCAAAAAAAAATTTTGTGAGATACCGGAACGCACTTTTATAGCTATTTAAAGCAGCTCCAGATAGGATTGCAGCATCAATTAAACTGAAGCTTGGTGTGTCTTGAGTATATACAGCTGAACCTACGTTATACTCTGTCGAAAGCTGGTTTTGGGTCAAGAAATATGCCATTGCAGTATTCTTTAGCGCAAAAGTCTTTGATTATGTGGTTCACCATGCAAGGTAGTTACTTCATAGTTGTCAAGTTTGAAGCAAAAATTATATAAAGTCACCGAGGCGAGTAGCGTTCAGTCGATATGGTGGTCGTTTTACAGATATATACTGATATGCGTGTTCCTCTTACTTTCAAGTGGTTCCCATCAAACTTACTACCCACTTATTTTTTTTTTAAACTACTTTATTTGAGCTAATATCAGCTTAAAACTTGTTATGGTAGCTTCTTAAGCATGGCCGAGTCACATAGATCTACTAATATGTACCTCCCTATACTTTGTATGAAAAATTTCGTTATTTAAGTCTATATCAGCTTAAAGCCGACTTCGTGACTTCGAATAATTGCGGCTTCACAACTTTCTTGATCAGCTTTAAATTTCGAATCGATATAGATATGTCCGCCTGTCTAGCTGTTCGTATGATCAACGATAGTTTGGAGAGTATATATATTCTTTTTAAATCACTTGTATTCAATTAAAGTTATTAGCCTCTCCCTAAACGTAGGTTCCTTAAACTTTAAGAAACAAATCAGTTCCTCAAACAAATGTGTCTGAGCCTACTAAAAAGCAAAAAATTATGGCTAATAACCTACGTCTCGGATTATGGTATGCCCGAGGGCTTTCAAGCCATTTGAAAGATCTCAAACTTTTCTTGGCAGAGCATAGCATTGACGTAATTCTGAACACTGAAACCTGGCTGCAGCCTGGAGTCTCCTGGTAATGAAATGCAAAAGGCGCACCACCCAAAGGGGGAGCTGCGTTACTAGTAAAGCAGCAGCTGTCCCATTTCCAGCACGAACCTCTCAAAATAAAAAAAAAAAAATTAAAATGCCTACCATCCAAGTTCCCACCAATAGGGGTGAACTGATAATTTTCGCATTGTACCTTCCCCCGCAATTTGAGAATATTTTTATTAGACTTGAGAGCAGGTTCTTAATTGGCGGGGATTTTAATGCAAAACATCGTTTCTGGGAAAACTGCAGACATGATGTGAGAGGACGATAACTACAAGAAGCCCTTGTAAACACTTCAGCGCAAATTTTGGCTACTGGGCATAGTACGTTCATCCCTATTGCCCAACAGCACACTCCTAGCGCAATAGATTGTTTTGTCTATAATATCAGGGTTGAGTATCAATTACACAGGGCCACAAAATGAAATTGAGGTCGACCTTCTCTGAGTCAAGTTGATCCTTATGTTTTTAAGGTCGCTGAATAAATCTAAAGCATCTAAATTTGACTGATAGAATTTTTTTCACCCTAGATTCTGAAAGTGCGGAAAATTTTACGTCCGGATAAGTCTTGACCTATTTTTTGACCCGACCTTTAAAGGTCGTTTTGCGGTCAAATTCTTCGGCTTGTCCCTTAGCTAGGAATGGATCTCAAACCAGTTGAATTTATGTTTTGGGTGTCGCTGAAAACGAACCCGGTGTCCACATTAACCCATCAAGTCAAAATCAAGGTCAAATAAAGGTTTCAAATTACACTCTGCAGCCCTCAATGCTGCTCCCTTCTACACTAATCAAGAGTCTTCAGTGACTACGCTATTACTGATTAAGAGGTCGTTGAGGCGTCAATACATTTGGACTCGTGACTCTATATTGGACAGAATATAACGAAGAGTATCCAACAGGGTCTAAAAGCTGTTGGTGAACCATAAACATTAGGAAACTGACCAATTTCTACAAGAAGTCACAGCTGATGCAAGCACAAACTACTCTCTCTGGTCGCTGGCTAAGCGCCTTAAAAGACAAATAGTTCCAAAGCAGCCAATCAAGAAGGCAGATGGCTGGACCACATCTTCGCAAGAACGTGCTTCTAAAAATTTGGAGAAACGATTCCAACCCTTCGACACGAGTAAAATTGACGCTAGACAGCCCAGCGCAACTTGACCTCCCAATAGCTCCCAATACAGCCGAGGTAATCCAGTCGCATATAATAAGTTTCCAAATCAGAAAGCTCTCAGGCGAAGATGGGCTGGTAAACTTTTCGCTAAAAATCATGCCAGCCAAAGCAGTATTTTTCCTGGTTCCAAGGCAGCAAAAAAAGGCTCAAATCTGTATGATCGTTAGTTCAGGAAAGAGCCCGTCGACACTTAATTCAAAGAGGCCCATCAGCTTACTTCTTGCGGTAGCCAAGCTATTCGAAAAGTTTTTGCTGACGCTTGAAATTGTCAAAGAACAAATATCAACTTTTTAGTTTGGATGCCGGAAAGCCCATGGTCAAGTTTATTCTCGAATGTTTTGAGGCCAAGAAGTACTTGGTAGCGACCAACTTAGATGTATAGCAGACCTTTGACAGAGTATGGTTCGATGGCCTCCTGTATAAACTCAAAAGTAAACCCAATTGTGCTTAGTATTGCCAAACTTTTTGTGGGATAGAACCTTTTCTATTTTCCTGAATGGAGTAGAGTCGAATGTTAAAGTCATCCGAGCTGGAGTGCCTCAAGAAAGTATGCTGAGTTCCACACTGTACTCACTCTTTACGCACGACATGCCTATGGATGATCCACAAGATTTAATATTAGCCACATTTGCCGACGACACAGCTGTCCTGTCTAGGGAAATATGTGTCTATAATGCCACAGATGCATTACAATTGTATTTGCATGATTTCGGAGAGTTGGCAAAGAAGTGGAATATAGGTATTAATCTGAGCAAATGTGCTAGCGTCACTCACACCCTGCGATTGGATGTATGTCCGGGCGTCTTCTTCCAAGATCAACTGCTGATTGTCCTGTGCACAAATACCTTGTCGTCTACCTAGACAGCTGTCTTACGTTTAGTAAGCACAATGGCATCCATCAGAGCCAGAATTGTCTAACTAAGCTGGCTCCTCAATGACAAAAAGAAATTATCCTTAAAAAACAGTCTGGCGATAAGAGTTACAAGTATCTGGCATTGCAGCGAAAACTCATCTTAATAAAATAAGAGTGCTCAAGGCAAAGTTTCTCCGCAGGATTTTAAATGCGAAAAAGAATGTAATTAATCTTCAGGCCTTGGACTACATGGAGTGCCTGAGAAACTAGGCACCTTCCAAAACGATGCAGTAAGAAAGGAGTCACCATGTCAAAAATTTAAAAGTCAAATGCTGTCATGTTCTCTTTCGCTGCTAATCGCACACAAGAACAAACTCTAATCTAACTAACTTTCACTGAAGGACTGACTAACTAAAAATGAACTTTGTGTGTACTATATAGCAAGCTGTATCTACTATTTCTTCCAACACGCATAACTAAACTGACCTGCCGCACCGTTGAGCAAACGACTGACCCATTGAAATACTTTCAAAACTAATTTGGGTTATGGCAAAATCAGTAGACCAGTGCGATATGCAAATAAAGAAACGTTTATCTTTTAACTAATACTTGCAAATTATTAGAAACGAAAACGAATTAGATCGTGGACAAGAAACCGAAGAGTCAACTAGTTATTATAAAAGTTTTTCCATTTCGAAAACTTTTTACTTGATGGTAAATGGAAAATTCAGAAAGTAGCGCAAAAAAAAAAAACGAAGAACGTATATAATAAAGCAATTTGCTTGCAATACATGCGTGTGAGTAGCTACGAGTATCTATGCAACTGTCATTGCGTTGGTGTGCGTGTGTGTGTGTGTGTGCCGGAAGTTCAACACGCTTTTGCATTGAACGCTTCAGAGACTTTATGTAGTTCAGTACTTGTTTCTATGCGTGTACATGTGTATGTGCACTTCCGTTTCTTATAGAAAACTCCCAACAGGATTTGAATTTGAAATTGAAAACAAGTTTAGAACGGAATTGGCAAATATAGCACACAAAACACAGAAGGATATTTTTGTTTTTTTCTTTTTAAGAGAACGAGGTCGTCATACGCACGACTGATGTCCTTAAATAACATATACATAAGCAGTTACATATTTGCAATATTGAAGCAATTGCTTGAATCAAGCAAACATTGTATATAGAATATTTCTATATGTATATAAGAAAGCACTGCAGCCCCTCAAGCAACTTGTTACAAAATGTACTCAATGAGCAAGTTGTATACTGCACCGCTTCGTCCTTGAACGTATCCTGCATCTTGAAGTGCAAGCGTGCACTACTGTTTTTTTTTTTTTTTTCATTTGTATTTCTTTTTGTGCTGCAACTACTTTTAACACATTTCACCCTTTTTTTTTTTTTTTTTTTGTATTTTTGAATAGTACAAAGCTCTACTTGGCACTGACGCTACTATTATGCTCAATGACTTCTTGCCGATTTCTGCATCTTTTGCCATTTTATGAACTTCACTCGTACACTGCGTTTGCAGTACTTTGTATCTATGTGACTGCAACTGTACGTCTCAGTTCTCTTTGCCAGCCAACATTAATATGCGTAGACGCTACAAGCAAATTACAAACTATTCAAATCTTTGATAAATGCAAAGCAAAGCAATTGCCGAAGTCATTCGCTTGCTGTTAAAAAGAAACCAAAATTATTTTGCTTTAATAGTATAAATTGGCAGACTGTACAAAATATGACTCAGTCGTTGCTAAGCGCAATGCAACTTTTGCTAATGAAAGTTGTGCACTCCAAGTTAGCTTACTCGAGACAAGTTGATCTAACAATGTGCTGTAAGTCTGTTCGAGAGAAGATTTCTCATATCACTCAATCAATCAAACAATCGAATTTCCTTTATATTCTAAGCAATATGTCTGTTTGGATCAAATCCCTACGCTTTTATGGTTTCTTGCTAACGTTGATCTCCTTACTAACTCAGAAAAATTTCGACACATAATCTCTATTGTTATGTGCTGAGCTCTTCGAGTAGAGAACGAAGGGTATATCTACTTTTCTACTACTACTTTTTTTAACCGAAGAGGTGTAACGAGGCACAGGCCGAGGCATGCTCGCAGGATGCCCAGGCGTTCGTTACAGAAATTTTTATTATTTCAGTAACCACTGGCAGTTAGAAATTTCCAGGAATGACCACGACTTAGTTTTGTTTTTTAATTCAAATTTATTATTTCTATTTGTACAAACAGATGCTTATGGCCTAACTCGGATCTGAGCGCAGCTTTTATTAGGTAAATTTAATAACTAAATTAATTTCTACCGTTGCCCCGCTGCCTCCGCTGATGCTACTACTGGCGTTGCTGTTGTTTCGTATGCTGTCACCGCCGTTGTATTCACCGCTGTTGTCGTTGCTATGTCTGCTGTCGCTGTCTTTGGTTTTGTATTGTCCCTGCTGCTGTTGTCCGCGAATACGTCCGTTCCGCTTCGCTATCCGAGTCGGACTCCCAGAATATTTTTGCTGTCCTCGCGTCGATCGGTCAAATGCCCGTTGTCTATTGGCTCCTTCCATTTAACCGATTAACGGCAATCAGCAAACGCCCGTTGTCTATTGGCTCCTTCCAACTGCACCGGTCCAATGCGCTGAACACCTTGTTGTTGTTGTCGTCCAACTTGTACATTCGTCCAATGTGCGTACCGTTACCGTGTATGATTGTTGTTGCGGGTGCCGTTGCTTGTGGGACTTTTGGACGTTTCTGTGCGCCTTCTCGTTTGCGTTACCTCAGTGTTGTTGGTTTCTTTTGTGCGTTTGTTTTATATTATGTCCAAGTGTAGCGTATCGTTAATATTGTGTTCGGTATGTTTGTCTTGTAAGGTGTTTTGTATTCTTGTGTAGCGTATCGTTGCTTTTGTGTATGTATAACCGTAACTGTCTGTGGCCGATGTAGTTTTGGCCATTGCGTTGTGCGAGGGCCGGAGGACCTCGTCACAGAGGTTAAATTCCTAGAGACTACCCCTGACAAAACACTGTACTGAAACCCTCACCGAAAATTAGTACTAACTGAGACTACTGGCTGGACTTGGGTTCTTCTACCAAATTGCGTACAGATAAGAGTGTCTTTGAACCCACTGCCATGAATATTTCTATTGCAATTGGCACCTGGCTCACACGCTTTTAAATTAAGAAGTTGTTGAATTATAACAATTGCTGTTTGATGTTATTTTGTGTTCCAAATCTGGCGACCGTAAGCTCAGAATGGTTTCATAATAATAGTTTGTTAAAAAAAAAACTTGTTCTAATTGAATGAATTCCACAAAGGGACAGCCGAATATTGAAAATGCAGCAAGATAGTTTATGACCAGTTTTACCATTAAAAAAACATTAAGAAAAACCCAAGTAGAGACATCCCTTAGAAAAACCAATACATGCACACATCTGTATGTTAAATAATATTTAAGTACAAGTGAAAACTGTATATAAACCTCAACATTTTCCAAATAAATTGTCATTCTGTAAAAGGCAACCAAAGAGACTACATGCACTTTGAGCTCTTTAAAGATTGAGTTCTAAGTTTGAAACGCTTAGTGTTATAAGACCGAAAGATTGTTGCCTGTGTTTATACGTAAAAATTGAATTTTGTGTAGTTCCAGATATTATCGTAACCCGCTGTACTGTCAGAATCATACATATCCGTCACACATATCCGCCTTCGAATTACATATATCAGAATGAAAAGTAATGAAAAATGTTTGTGTTATGCGGTTTCAATTATTTAATATTCTTTTAAATCATTTACAGGTACAATATTAATACTTAACGACGATTGTCTACGTGAAATTTTCAACAATATGCCCGATTTACGGACGCAAATAGCAGCAGCACGTTCCTGCATCCGCTTTGAGACATTAATAATGGAGAAGTGGCGAAAAGATGGTCATACGCTTGACTTCGTAGAATTGTATAAAGAATTGTCCTTCAAAGATCGAGTATTTTATTTGCGAATGATGCAGGCAAACTTCGTTTCCATGATGGTAAACGGAATTTGTGTCCGTGGATGTCTTTCCGCCTTAAAGAAAGCCAACATAACAGTGCTTCCGGGCGTAATTAATTTCACCTTTATGCCGACAAATGAGAAAGAATGTCATGATGCAAAAATGAAACAATTGACAAAGTTGTTACCAAATTTGCAGATACTGTTTATGCCTTATGGCTCAACCGGCAAATATTTATCTGAATTTAAATATCTTAAAAAATTGCTGTTCTACGATCATTATGGTATGAGTGAGTTACCACTACAACAACATTATTCGGATGAGATTTGTCGCGAACTAAAAGATTTAGAAGTGCTCAGTATAAGGTCAGACGAACCGCTCAACCTGCATTTGAACAATTGCGTGGACCATTTAAATGGTCTGATTACATTAAAATTGTATTTCTCAACGCTGGAGCCTCATTTATCACGTATATTGCAACTGCCTCGCCTGCGGCGTCTTATTGTGATTCGTGACGGTTTCAAGTCACATAAAGAAGTGGCAAAGGCATTTTATAACATTCTTGCAACGAAAGCAACAAGTATTGAAACGATTGAGATTAGTGGCAGGCAACTCCCACTTGCAAATATGCTGACTAAGAACACTGCATACTCTCATAATCACCGATTTCAATGAACCACCCGAGTTTCTGCTGCCTTTCACTTCTATGTCGAAACTGAAAAATCTCTGCGGGGGGGAAAAAATTAGATCGGTGGCAAAGACTAAACAAATATATTGAGCTGTCGGACGGTGACTCGGCCGACGACGAACTGCAATGTACTGATTGTTTTATGGTAAAAATGTTGTAGACATGCCCTGAATTTGTGTGATTCTATTTTTCTCTTAATTTCTCTTCATAAATTTGATCAATCTATACTAATATTAGAAAAAGATTTGTATTTTTAAACTCAATAAACTAAAAACTAACGAAATGATTTAAAAAATTCATTCCCCATTAGAAGGTTACATTATTCCTGAGCAATATGGACTATTTTTAGTACTAGAAAGTGACAAGTAAGAAAGAATGTCATGATGCAAAAATGAAACAATTGACAAAGTTGTTACCAAATTTGCAGATACTGTATATGCCTTATGGCTCAACCGGCAAATATTTATCTGAATTTAAATATCTTAAAGAATTGCTGTTCTACGATCATTATGGTATGAGTGAGTTACCACTAAAACAAAATTATTCGAATGAGATTTGTCGCGAACTAAAAGATTTAGAAGTGCTCAGTATAAGGTCAGACGAACCGCTCAACCTGCATTTGAACAATTGGTGGACCATTTAAATGGTCTGACTACATTAAAATTGTATTTCTCAACGCTGGAGCCTCATTTATCACGTATATTGCAACTGCCTCGCCTGCGCATCTTTTTGTGACTCGTGACGGTTTGAAGTCACATTAAGCAGTGGCACAGGCATTTTATAAAATGGTCTTGCAACGAAAGCAACAAGTATTGAAACGATTGAGATTAGTGGCAGGCAACTCCCACTTGCAAATATGCTGACTAAGAACACTGCATACTCTCATAATCACCGTATATTGCAACTGAACCTCCCGCGTTTCTGCGGCCTTTCACTTCTATGTCGAAACTGAAAAATCTCTGCGGGGGGGAAAAAATTAGATCGGTGGCAAAGACTCAACAAATATATTGAGCTGTCGGACGGTGAGTCGGCCGACGACGAACTGCAATGTACTGATTGTTTTATGGTAGAAATGTCTGTAGACAGTGCCCTGAATTTGTGTGAGTCTATTTTTCTCTTAAGTTCTCTTCATAAATTTGATCAATCGATACTGAGATTAGATGGCAGATTTGCATCTCTCCACTCAATAAACTCAAAAACTAACGAAATGATTTAAAAAATTCATTCCCCATTAGAAGGTTACATTATTCCTGAGCAATATGGACTATTTTTAGTACTAGAAAGTGACAAGTGAGAAAGAATGTCATGATGCAAAAATGAAACAATTGACAAAGTTGTTACCAAATTTGCAGATACTGTATATGCCTTATGGCTCAACCGGCAAATATTTATCTGAATTTAAATATCTTAAAGAATTGCTGTTCTACGATCATTATGGTATGAGTGAGTTACCACTAAAACAAAATTATTCGAATGAGATTTGTCGCGAACTAAAAGATTTAGAAGTGCTCAGTATAAGGTCAGACGAACCGCTCAACCTGCATTTGAACAATTGCGTGGACCATTTAAATGGTCTGACTACATTAAAATTGTATTTCTCAACGCTGGAGCCTCATTTATCACGTATATTGCAACTGCCTCGCCTGCGGCGTCTTATTGTGATTCGTGACGGTTTCAAGTCACATAAAGAAGTGGCAAAGGCATTTTATAGAATTCTTGCAACGAAAGCAACAAGTATTGAAACGATTGAGATTAATGGCAGGCAACTCCCACTCAATAAACTCAAAAACTAACGAAATGATTTAAAAAATTCATTCCCCATTAGAAGGTTACATTATTCCTGAGCAATATGGAACGAAATGATTTAAAAAATTCATTCCCCATTAGAAGGTTACATTATTCCTGAGCAATATGGACTATTTTTAGTACTAGAAAGTGACAAGTAGAAAGAATGTCATGATGCAAAAATGAAACAATTGACAAAGTTGTTTCCAAATTTGCAGATACTGTATATGCCTTATGGCTCAACCGGCAAATATTTATCTGAATTTAAATATCTTAAAGAATTGCTGTTCTACGATCATTATGGTATGAGTGAGTTACCACTAAAACAAAATTATTCGAATGAGATTTGTCGCGAACTAAAAGATTTAGAAGTGCTCAGTATAAGGTCAGACGAACCGCTCAACCTGCATTTGAACAATTGCGTGGACCATTTAAATGGTCTGACTACATTAAAATTGTATTTCTCAACGCTGGAGCCTCATTTATCACGTATATTGCAACTGCCTCGCCTGCGGCGTCTTATTGTGATTCGTGACGGTTTCAAGTCACATAAAGAAGTGGCAAAGGCATTTTATAGAATTCTTGCAACGAAAGCAACAAGTATTGAAACGATTGAGATTATGGCAGGCAACTCCCACTCAATACTCAAAAACTAACGAAATGATTTAAAAAATTCTTCCCCATTAGATTTTAAAATTCTTGCAACGAAAGCAACAAGTATTGAAACGATTGAGATTAATGGCAGGCAACTCCCACTCAATAAACTCAAAAACTAACGAAATGATTTAAAAAATTCATTCCCCATTAGAAGGTTACATTATTCCTGAGCAATATGGACTATTTTTAGTACTAGAAAGTGACAAGTAAGAAAGAATGTCATGATGCAAAAATGAAACAATTGACAAAGTTGTTACCAAATTTGCAGATACTGTATATGCCTTATGGCTCAACCGGCAAATATTTATCTGAATTTAAATATCTTAAAGAATTGCTGTTCTACGATCATTATGGTATGAGTGAGTTACCACTAAAACAAAATTATTCGAATGAGATTTGTCGCGAACTAAAAGATTTAGAAGTGCTCAGTATAAGGTCAGACGAACCGCTCAACCTGCATTTGAACAATTGCGTGGACCATTTAAATGGTCTGACTACATTAAAATTGTATTTCTCAACGCTGGAGCCTCATTTATCACGTATATTGCAACTGCCTCGCCTGCGGCATCTTTTTGTGACTCGTGACGGTTTCAAGTCACATAAAGAAGTGGCAAAGGCATTTTATAAAATTCTTGCAACGAAAGCAACAAGTATTGAAACGATTGAGATTAGTGGCAGGCAACTCCCACTTGCTGCATACTCTCATAATCACCGATTTCAATGAACCACCCGAGTTTCTGCTGCCTTTCACTTCTATGTCGAAACTGAAAAATCTCGTGATCTGGTTTTACTGATTGTCTTCTATGGTAAAAATGTTGTAGACAGTGCCCTGAATTTGTGTGATTCTATTTTTCTCTTAATTTCTCTTCATAAATTTGATCAATCTATACTAATATTAGAAAAAGATTTGTATTTTTAAACTCAATAAACTCAAAAACTAACGAAATGATTTAAAAAATTCATTCCCCATTAGAAGGTTACATTATTCCTGAGCAATATGGACTATTTTTAGTACTAGAAAGTGACAAGTGAGAAAGAATGTCATGATGCAAAAATGAAACAATTGACAAAGTTGTTACCAAATTTGCAGATACTGTATATGCCTTATGGCTCAACCGGCAAATATTTATCTGAATTTAAATATCTTAAAGAATTGCTGTTCTACGATCATTATGGTATGAGTGAGTTACCACTAAAACAAAATTATTCGAATGAGATTTGTCGCGAACTAAAAGATTTAGAAGTGCTCAGTATAAGGTCAGACGAACCGCTCAACCTGCATTTGAACAATTGCGTGGACCATTTAAATGGTCTGACTACATTAAAATTGTATTTCTCAACGCTGGAGCCTCATTTATCACGTATATTGCAACTGCCTCGCCTGCGGCGTCTTATTGTGATTCGTGACGGTTTCAAGTCACATAAAGAAGTGGCAAAGGCATTTTATAGAATTCTTGCAACGAAAGCAACAAGTATTGAAACGATTGAGATT
>JAWNNP010001456.1:0-205087 GCA_035044805.1 Leucophenga maculata | reverse complement strand
CGAGCCCCGACCACTATTAATTCGTACGGCAAGCTTTTTTACCCGTATGCAATGTTTAACAGACGATACTTTCAATTCTAAAAAAGTTAACACATGCAAACTTTTTTTTTTCTGAAAGATCATTTAATTCTCTTAATTTTAGAAAAACAAATTTTTGTTGTTGTTTGGGCCGTTTTTAGATATAATTAGTAGTAGTCAAAATGAATTATTAAATTAAGCGACTTTATTTTAGTTTAAAGTAGCGCATAGCATTTAAGTTATAATTGAGAGTCAAAGATAAATGTAGATAATTAATAGCGTTATGTTGCGCTCATAGCTGTTATCTATTTATGTGAGAAGCGATCTTGTTACGCTCTTTGTGCGCTCTTGATGCGCTTTAGTTAAGATAAATACATGCAGATGAAGCTCTGTTAGAAGTAAGAAAAATTTAAATAAAGTAGTATCATATTGTAAGGCCAACTGACGCGTACTATTATATTCGGCGAGCGTTCTTATCGAAAAGAAGCGCAGGCAATTTATTTGGACGGCAGTTGAAGCGCCGCGATTTGGACTCAACATTTGGCGCCCGAGCAGGGACTTGATATAGTCTAAATAATTTTGGAGTTCGTTTATTGGAGCTCAAGGGGAATCGTGGAATTTGGAATCGGGAATTTGCTGGAAAGAAGTCAAGGTATTTTCGGACATAAGGTGAGTCTTGATCTGCTTTTACGACCAGTAGTTTTGATGCTAAGTGTTGGAATTAATTCGATGCCTTAATATATCAAATTTAAAAGTGTATTAAATAAAAAGGTGATTAAGGCAATTAATATAATTAAATAATTTAATTCCTTGTGCATAATTTCGGTTGTCCGCAAGTGGTCCGTTATTCATATTTATATAAAACGAATAGAGAATAGAAATATATATGTATGTAAATATATATGTATATATGTATGTACATATCTGTTTACATTACAGCTAATGCTTGCAAATTTGTGCGAATTTAAAATAAGTGAAGCCAGCTAGTGGACAGACATTTACCGTGGTAGTTGAACGGCATCAAATAGTTTTGTTGTTATTTCATTTTTTGTCATTTTGCTTTGCGTTTTGTATGCGCAAACCTGGTACAGTGGGCTGAGACCGTTTGAAATAGCAACAAAAATAATTTTAAAACTTTTTGTGCATAATGGCACCAAAGAAAGGCAAGGAGGCAGATTTGCATCCTGCACGCGAAGGTTTAATTAATTCACTCAATCGGAGTAGAAGTTATGTTTGGAAAAACAGTGCATCAATGACTGTAGCTGAACTTGAGGCACGATTGAGTTTGGTTGAGTCCAGTTTCACTCAATTATGTAGTGTGCAATCAGAAATAGAGACACATAGTGGTGATGAGGGAGACTGTAACGTTAGGCAAGTATATGAAGATTTATATTGCGAAATCAAGGCAAAGATTTTAGGTTGTTTGTCGCAGCAAGACCGGCGTCGTTCGGGCATGTTAGATTCATCTTTGCATAACACGAGTATGTCGTTAAATCATTCGCAGCTAAATTCATCGCAGTCGGCTAGGAGCTCGAACTTGCCCAAGCTTAAAATACCTAATTTTTCCGGGAAATATACGGAGTGGTCAAATTGGTATAATATGTTTGTTGCTTTAATTGACTCCGATTGTGATTTAGATGAATTATCAAAGTTTGTCCATTTAAGGTCGTGTTTAGGTCCTACGCCATTGAACGCAATTGAGGCATTGGAGCTAACGCCAGCGAATTATAAAAAGGCTTTGGAGATACTTAGGGAGCGGTTTGAAAATAGATCTATTATTTTTCAGGCTCATATTAAGGAGCTATTCGATATAAAGAAAATTAGTCAGACTGATTCGGAGTCACTGAGACGGCTAGTGGATACTGTCACTTCGCATCTAACCTCAGTACAGTCACTGGGTACCGCTGAAGAGATTTTGAATGTAGTAGTAGTGCATCTAGTTAGTGGAAAATTAGATGGCGATACGTTAGAGCGATGGGAAAATGATTACAGCCATGAAAAGTTGCCTGATTGGAAGCAACTGTCAAGGTTTATAATTAATCGCTGCACTAATTTAGCTAGTCGTGAGTTAAGACGAGATAATTCTGCCAAACAGTTCAACTCAAGACCTAAGTTTAATAACAGCCGCTCAGTGTTGAGTGCATCGATGAATAATGATAATAAGCGAATTTGTTATAGTTGCGCAGGATCTCATACACTAACGGAGTGTCCAGAATTTATTAAATTGAATGCAGTGCAAAGGTATCATGAGGTTAAGCGTTTAGCGCTGTGCTTAAATTGTTTTAGCAAGCGTCATGGTACCAGGGAGTGTAATGTTTCAAAATGTTATAAATGCAAGGGGCTTCATCATAGGCTTTTACATAGGGAGACGCCTCCTGAAGTAGGTGCTCCAAATAAAGAAGTTAGCTCAAATATATCGGTTGATAATAATGCCTTGTACAGTTCGTTGTTACCTAAGAGCAATATAAGCTATTTGGCAACTGCTGTAATATTAGTGAAAGGCAGTGGCAATGAATTTTTAAGTTGTAGATGTGTGCTAGACGCCGGAAGTCAACTTAATTTTGTAACCGGCAGCCTTACAACTAAACTGGGTTTGGTTGTACAGGATTCGGATTTAAAAGTTAATGGAATTGGTGGTATTAAGGCAGGAGTTCAAGGCAATGTGCGAATGTTATTGAAATCTAGATTATCTTCGTTCTTTACAACTGCTGAGTTCTTTGTTTTGCCGCATATAACTCAATATGCGCCAAATTCCCCAGAATCGATGAAAGATTGGAAATTACCTAGCGGGGTACAGCTAGCAGATCCATCATTCAATGGGAAGGGTAGGATTGATATGTTGCTAGGTGTTGACTTGTTTTTTAAGCTGCTTTCGGTAGGACAAATTAAATTATCACCTCATTTTCCAATGCTACAAAAATCGTTGCTCGGATGGCTTGTGGTAGGTGAGTGTTCGCCTCAAGAAGCATGCTCGCTCTCTATGACGATACCTGCAGTCGAGCCAGAAAAGGATGAATTGCACATATTAGTGGAAAGGTTCTGGAAGGTAGAAGAGATTGCTTTACCCAAAAACCAATACACTCCTGAAGAGAGGCTATGTGAGGAGAACTTTTTACAAAATGTTAAGCGTACACTTTCTGGTCGCTTTTTAGTGAATTTACCCTTTAAATCCGATGCGGTTACTCTGGGTGAATCGTACAACATTGCTTTGAAGAGGTTCTTAAATCTAGAGAACAAGTTAGCTAAAAATTGTGTGCTCAAAGAAGCTTATAAAGGATTTATCGACGAGTATCGTCAGCTTGGCCATTTGGAGGTTGTTGACACTAAAGATATTTCTCAAATAAGATATTTTATGCCGCACCACCCAGTTTTCAGGCCTGATAGCACAACCACAAAATTACGTGTGGTCTTTGACGCGTCCTGCAAGTCGAGTAATGGTCAGTCGTTGAATGACTTGTTAGCAGTGGGACCAACTATTCAAAAGGATTTGTTTGAGATTTTGACAAGTTTCCGGTGTTATAAGTATGCGTTAACCGCAGACATTGCAAAAATGTATAGGCAGATACTAGTGCAAGAAAATGATTGTAATTTTCAAGGCATCTTATGGCGAAGTAGTCCTGTTGAACCATTACAAGTGTTGCGACTTCTTACGGTCACATATGGTACCAGTGCAGCACCATTTCTAGCTGTGAGGTGTTTACACTATCTGTCGGATTTATATAAGGATAGGTATCCAAAAGCGTGTAAGGCACTACAAAATAACTTTTATATGGACGACTTATTGGTAGGTGCCAATACAGTAAAAGAGCTGAACGCTCTAAGGGTTGAGCTACGTGCAGTTCTAAATTGTGGTAAGTTTGAACTGCATAAGTGGCGTTCAAACTGTTCCAGCAAGGACTTGGAAGATTCAGGGTTGGCTAGTGACCCTTTTGAAATTAAAACTTTAGATTGCGCTAAGACTTTAGGCATTCTTTGGGATTCACCGAGCGATATGTTCCAGTTTGCATATACTGATGTACAATCACCGAAAATTACTAAGAGAGTCGTGCTATCAGAATTAGCACAGTTATTCGATCCTATGGGCATGCTAAGCCCCTTAGTAGTTCTCGGCAAAATTTTTATGCAGGAACTTTGGTTAACGAAGTCAGATTGGGATGAGGAGCTCCCAGATAAACTAAAGGTCCAGTGGAATAAATTTCGTAGCGAATTAGCTAAGGTATCGAAGGTTAAAATTCCTCGTTTAATTTTGCTAGGCAATTCTAACAGTTGTGTCGAGCTGCATGGTTTTTCAGATGCGTCAAATCGAGCATACGGAGCAGTTGTTTATGCACGTACTGTCGATGAGATTGGTAAAATTTGGGTTAGGTTTGTAGCCTCCAAGTCGAAAGTGGCGCCAGTTAGAGTGGTTTCATTAGCTCGCTTAGAATTACAGGGTGCGTTGCTGCTCGTGGAATTAATGATGAAAATAAAGAAGTGCGTACCAAAATATGTTAATCGATATCTTTATTGGACAGATTCGACAATCGTATTAAATTGGCTGGCAGGCCATGCAAGTCGTTGGACTACATTTGTGTCGAATCGTGTGTCGAAGATTCAAGAGGTGTCCACTATTGATCAGTGGTTGAAAGTAGCGTCGAAATCGAACCCAGCGGATATAGTGTCTCGAGGGATGTATCCTAGTGAGCTTTATTCAAACCAGTTATGGTTGGAGGGACCACCATTTTTGCAAAAGGTAGAAAGTGAGTGGGAAGTCGGGGAGTGGCAAATGACTAGTGTGCCTGAAGAGCGCAAGTCGACTTTTTGCCTAGGAATTAATGTTGCGATAGAGTACGAAGATATAGTAGGCAATTGCAAATTCGTTAATAACTTTCTTAAGCTTCAGAGAATTTTTGGTTATGTGTATAGATGGTTACGAATTGTGCGAAAAAAGAAGGTAGCTTGTGTAGCTACAGTGTCATTGGAAGAAACAGGAAAAGGGTTACAGTTGATGATATTTAACGTGCAGAATGTATGCTTTCCGCAGGAAATAATCTGTCTCCAGTCAGGACGGATTGTAAAATCATCGAAAGTTCAAAGGTTGGCTCCATTTATTGATCATACAGAGTATGTACCCATTATTAGAGTGGGTGGGCGCTTGTCTAAGGCCGATGTTTCATTTGGAGTTAAACACCCTATATTGTTGCCTAATGACCATCTCTTTGTAAAATCACTTCTCTCTTACATGCATCGAGCTAATTCACATGCTGGTGCGCAAGCTCTTTGCGCATTTGTGCGTCAAAAATATTGGGTTGTTAATTGCAGATGCTTGGCTCGCCGGACTGTCCGGAGTTGCATTGGCTGCTTCCGGCAACGACCTGTGTTGGCGAAGCAATGCATGGGTGATTTGCCAGCAGCCCGAGTAAGAGGAGACGTATATCCGTTTCAGCGAGTCGGCGTGGACTTTGCTGGACCTATGTGGATGCATTTTAACGGACGAGGTAGGCGGCCTGTGAAAGTATACCTGTGTGTTTTTGTATGCTTTACTACCAAGGCATGCCATTTGGAACTGGTGTCCGATTTGAGTGCAAATGCTTTCGTCGCAGCGTTAAAGAGATTTTTCGCGAGAAGAGGGTTGAGCACCGATTTATTCTGCGATAATGCCACAAATTTTGTAGGCGCTTGTCGCGAGCTGAAGGAGATTGCGCAACAATTGCACAGCGAGAACGAGAGTAGGACCATACTTGAAGAGTGTGTCCAGCTTGGAGTGAACTTTCATTTCATCCCGCCTCGCTCCCCACATTTTGGGGGTTTGTGGGAGAGTGCCGTCAAGGTAGCCAAACGACTTTTGGTTCACCACATCAACGGATCGGCGTTAAATTTTGAAGAGATGTCGACAGTGGTCGCGCAGATTGAGGCCATAATGAATTCTCGGCCTATCTGTCCTCTATCGTCCGATGCCAATGATTTAGAGGCGCTTACACCCGGCCATTTTCTGGTTGGCCGGCCACTTAATTCCTTGCCGGAACCCTACGACGAAGGCGTATTGAAGTTATCGGTTGTAAATCGATACAAGCGAATCCTTGCAGTGCAGCATGAGATGTGGCGTCGGTGGACTAAGGAGTATTTAACACTGATGCAGGAGCGTATGAAATGGTCAGCTATTTCCAATAATGTACAAATTGGAACCTTGGCGCTGATTGCTGAAGACAATTCTCCGCCAGGTCAGTGGCTTTTGGGACGTATTGTGGAAACGCATGCTGGCGGCGATGGGCTGGTCCGAGTAGTAACGCTTAAAACAAGGACTGGTCTTCTTAAACGGAATGTTACACGAATATGCCCGCTTCCCCTCGAGGAGTATTCTGTCTAGTTTGTTGGAAGGAGCTTCCAAGGCGGGGAGTATGTTTGGGCCGTTTTTAGATATAATTAGTAGTAGTCAAAATGAATTATTAAATTAAGCGACTTTATTTTAGTTTAAAGTAGCGCATAGCATTTAAGTTATAATTGAGAGTCAAAGATAAATGTAGATAATTAATAGCGTTATGTTGCGCTCATAGCTGTTATCTATTTATGTGAGAAGCGATCTTGTTACGCTCTTTGTGCGCTCTTGATGCGCTTTAGTTAAGATAAATACATGCAGATGAAGCTCTGTTAGAAGTAAGAAAAATTTAAATAAAGTAGTATCAAATTGTAAGGCCAACTGACGCGTACTTTTCTTCGGCGAGCGTTCTGTTCTGAAGGAAGCGCATGCATTTTATTGGACGGCAGTTGAAGCGCCGCGATTTGGATACAACAGTTGTACTTCAACAACAACAGCAACAACATTAATTTCTTTGAATGCTTTGCTTAATTGAGAAGAAAAATGTGACCAGTATTAATTCGTACGGTGCGTTAAATATTTACTATTTGATTAAACATGTAATTTGTTTTTGATATTAATATTGGGCAACATCGCCTTTTCCCTCTACAACACATTTACAACGCTTTGGCATAGATTTTAATAAATTCTGGCATTGTTCTGTTGAAATAGAGTCCCACATCTCTTGCAATTTTGTTTTTAAATCAGAAAGGGTTCTTTGAGGTTCATTTCTTATCTCTTTTCATTATTCCCCATATATTCTCGATTGGGCTTAGGTCCGGGCTATTTGATGGCCAATCTAAGACCCCAATTTCCTTATACTGCAGCCATGATGTAGTTCGTTTGGCAGTATGAGATGATGCTCCATCCTGTTGAAATATGTATTCACCACAGTCAGCCGGTTTTCGTATTGATGGCAGCAAACTTTCTTCCAGAATGTTAACGTATTTCTCAGCGTTGACCATCCCCTCAATATAGTACAGTTGTCCTATCCCTTTGGCAGACATACAACCCCACACCATTATGCTTGCTGGGAACTTAACTGTCCTTTTAAGGCAGTCTTTATGGTTAAGCAATGGCTTTTCCTTGGCATAAGAGTAATTTAAGATATTGAGTATGTAACATAGATAATCCCTATACATACTTTATAGAACTTATATCCAATATCTCGCAACTGCAGGCGCGTCCACTCACGTTTAACATTTTTTCCGATTTTATCAGACCATTCTGATGCTAAATTTGTTAAACTTTGGCGACGATCAGCCTTCACAATTGTGGCCAGGGATCTTTTATCACGAGCTGTTATTGCCGATGTTCGGCCTCTATTTGCGATATTATTTTCAATATTACCATTTTTCTTAAAATTTTGTACAATTCCTTGAACGGATGACTTAGCCAGATTCGATTGCTTGGCTATTTCACCAAAAGTGTTCCCAGATTTATAATAATCGAGAACTAAACTCCTTATTTCTTTGCAAATCGGCTTACCACGTGCCATCGTTGCTCAACTTTGAATAATTTGAAGCAATAACACATTTCTTACATTCTGTATCGAATAACTGTTTCCAGATTATGACTAGATAGTGATTATGTTACATTGTTTGCTTTTGTTTTGATCTTTCAATTCGAAGCTAAGCTAACGCACCGTACGAATTAATACTGGTCACATTTTTCTTCTCAATTAAGCAAAGCATTCAAAGAAATTAATGTTGTTGCTGTTGTTGTTGAAGTACAACAAAAATTTGTTTTTCTAAAATTAAGAGAATTAAATGATCTTTCAGAAAAAAAAAAGTTTGAATGTGTTATCTACTTTAGTATTGAAAATATCGTCTGTTAAACATTGCATACGGGTAAAAAAGCTTGCCGTACGAATTAATAGTGGTCGGGGCTCGTATAATATTCTCTAAGTCATCAGTGATGAACATGCAGGAATAACGACTTAATGCATCTACATGTCTCATTTTTATGCCACTGCAATGTTCCACTATGTAGTCGTATTCTTGAAGCAGTAGTATCCAGCGTGCTACTCTTGTACATAGATCTTTTTTCTAGAGTGTCTTAGCGAATGCATTGCAATCTTTTACAAGTTTAAAATGCAATCCGAGTAGATATACTTTAAATTTTTTTAAGTGCTTCAATAACAGCTAGTATTTCTAACTCATAACTGGTAAACTTTCTTTCATCATTGGAAGTCTTTTTGCTCATATAGTGGACTGGGTGAAGCTCAACGTCTTCTGGATTTCTTTGTAGCAAAACTGCACCATAACCATCGATAAAAGCATCTGTATGAAGTTCTGTTGTGTACTTTTGATTGTAAATCTGTAGAACTGGTCTCTTTATAATAGCATCTCTTAAAACGTTAATCGCCTTTATTTCGTCATCGCCAATCTTGAATTTTACATTTTGCTTAGTCAATTCAGTTAAAGGTCTTGCTATTATTGAAAAATTTGGGATGAACTTGCGAAAATATCCCACAAGGCCAAGGAAACTTTGCATTTGAGTCTTATCTTGAGGCATCTTATATTTTAAAACTGCTTCTTCTTTACGTGGTGATACTGTGATTTCATGATTCTCTATAATATGACCTAAAATTTCGACTTGCTTCTTTAGGAATTGACATTTTTATAGGTTTATATCAAGTCCATAGTCTTGACACAGATTCGAAACTTCTCTTAAATTATTAATCGCAGTACATTCGTCATTTGCTGGTATAATAATATCGTCTATATACGGCAGAGCAATTTCTTTACGTGTAAAATCAAGAAAAATCGTATTAATGTGACGTTGAAAAACGCTGGGTGAATTTGATAATCCAAACGGAATCTTGCAGAATTGGTACTGACCATTTTGAGTTACAAACGATGTATACTTGCGACTCGTCTCAGCAACAGGCACATGAAAGAAGCCATTTCGTAAATCGATGGTGCTAAAAATTTTCGCATCTTGCAACCGGTCCAACTGATCTTCAATTAGAGGCAGTGGAAATATATCCCTTACAATTACTTTGTTTATTCGACGATAGTCAATGCATAGTCGTGGTGTGCCGTCACGCTTTTTAACTAAAACCACTGGGCTGCTGAATTCAGAATAAGATGTTTCGATAATTCCGTCTTTGAGCCACTGGTCGATTTGCTCATCGACCGTGTCCCTTTCAGCAAATGGTAGTCGTCTTGGTCTGGAGTATATTGGTGTCCCATCCGTTAATACTATTTTCATGTCCACCTTTGTATTTTTAATTTTATTCGGACAATAATTTTCAATCATATCAATTACCTCTTCTTTTGCTTTGGTACTTGCCGTTGATTCGATGTCTAACTTGTTCTCAGCAATCACGTCAATTTTCATTAGTTGATACGCGTCGATTTCGTCGAAGAATTTGTTGCAATTCGGCTTTAAAATGTGTACACCATTGCAATCAATTTTTACTTCTTTTTTCATAAAGAAATCATGACCAATAATAATTTCAATGTCAATGCAACTTGAAGGAATTACATAAAAAATTACTTCGAAAACAACGTCGTCAAATGTTAATGTCTCTTTAAAAAATCCTAGCGGTTTTCTTTTGTTTAAATTTCTATTTTCACCGACACCGACAATATAAATGTTTGCTTCATTTAGTTTAGGCTTATTCAGTTTTTCGTATATATTGTTCGTTATAATGTTAAACTTACTACATACGCTTCAATTTACCAATTTTAATTTCTTTTTTCATTATATTGTTTTCTGTTGCTAAATACGCGATCGTACTTTTATTTTCGTTTGATGAACACTGGCTGGCTATGTGACCAAACCTTTCACAATTAAAACATTTATGTCCGAGCTCTTTATTTTTACAATTGTTAGATAAATGTCCTTTTGCACCAAAATTGTAGCATTTGTTATCTTTATTAATGTTTGTCATTTTTTTTTGAGAAGTCCATCTTTGTCTCTTACATTTGTTTTCAAATCAACTGTTTGTTTGTTTGTTTCTTTCCCATATTTTCTCATAACATTTAAGTTTTTCTTTAAATTCTCTTAAATTCTGAGCATCGTACAAAATTGTTTTGTTTACACTTAAATCATTTATTGCGTCAATTACATATTGAATTAAAAAGTCATTATCAATAGAAAAGCGGGCAGCAATTTCTTTCATTAAAAAAAAAAGTTCGTGTAAATTTTCGTCTTTCTTTAATTTTCGTTCATTTAATTGTTTATGTTTTTGAGCATTTGATACCGTTGTTTTAAACTCATCTAAGAGCGCGTCTTTTAAGCGATTCCACGAAGTTAAGTTTCGCTCACTTTACACAAACAACTTGGCTAAACCTTTGAGTGCTTTCTTTGCAAACACATACTTTTGAAAATCGTCCCAGAACATAATTGATGCTGTCTTCTTAAATTCGTTTAACCACACTTCAACAGGAATAAGTCTTCTCATCCCGAAAAGAATTTTATTGAGTCTTCTACGTCTTAAAAGTTCATTGAAAATCGCGGCACCGAATAATTACGTTCAACACTGTCTCTCTTTTTATTTTGTATATTGAGTGCATTTTCATTCGAGAGTACAGTATTTTTATTTTCTGTGTCTTTGCCATTGCATTGTGTAGGCAATGGCCCTTTATATGTATGTATATGAAATTATTGATTTCATACTATCTTCTTCGTCTTGATCGTCATTATCACTTTCGTCTTCGTCATTATTATCATTACTTATAAGCGAATTGATATTGTTTTTCGTTAAACTTGAAAATATATGTATATTCATATTTTCAACATTAAATGGTAATGTTAATAAATTACACACAGAAATCAACTCGTCGCGCGTCTTTATATATAGTTCGTCATCTTCACTAAATTCGAAACCGGAAAATTCACGAAGGCGCTTACGATTCCCTCTATCTCCGTCGCTTTCAAATATGAATTTATGTACGACCCGAACCGTTTCCACTCTTGCAGACCGCAAATTCCTGGAAATTGCATCAAAATCGTTTAAACACGGCATTTTTGATTTGTTTATTTATTTTTTTAAATCCACTGTCACAATTTTCTTTTTGTTGAGTTTTTATTAACACGATTTTCTTTTTGTTGAGCCTTTACTAACACAATTTTCTTTTTGATGAGCCCCCAAATATAGGTTTGTTTTGGTGTTTATGTTTTATTTAGTAAACAAAGTAGTGTTGTATTTTATTTAATTAATATAAATTTAATTGTATTTTATTTAATTAATGTTCAGTAAGTAGTTAATTACAGATTTGTATTTCATTAAATCATTTGATTAAAGATTGTTAATATGTTAATACGTTTGGGTTTTGTTAGCGTCGCTTTATCGTCGTCGTCTTTTTTGCTACACTCTTTTGCCACACACGTCTTTTCGTCTTCTCAGTTGAACTCCGACTTGCACGTCTTTACGCATTCTAAGTTCAATTCCAACTCTGTCGTCTTTACGCCTTCTAAGTCGTTCGCATCATCGCAGCTGCTTCAGTTTCTGCTATCTTGTTGTTACTGTAGTTGCCGTTATTGTGCGTCGTTGTTGCTATCCCTTGAACAAAACCCCGGTGTCATGGAAAATCGAGGGATTTCACATTTGAGTCGGAAACAGCTGGGGAATTAGCAATGTTGTCACCACTATAACAATTATGTGTGTTATTAGATTTAATTTCATTAATTTGCTTATATTACAGTCATTGGGTATTTTTACCTGGAAAGTTTTCCCGGAGGTAGTTTTATAGATTTCGACGTGATTTTTCCGAATTTTAACTTTGCCAACTCGTACCTTTGCCGCTACACTTTACGGCGCTCATACGCCGAAACTATTGATTTTAGGAAAAAAAAGGTTATGACATAAATTGTAGGAATTTTTCTCTAAAATTATTCCTGTAAAATGCGTCGGAAAGGAGGTTTTATCAAAAAATTGCTTTTAGGCGCCATTTTTCCAATATGGCGACGCGAACGGCAAAGATACGAGGTGGCAAAGTTGAAATTCGGAAAGAGCACGTCGAAATCTATAAAATTGCCAATTTTCAAAACTCCCGGAAAATATTCCAGGTAACCTCTATTTTTTGAACCAAATGACTGTACTATTAGGTGGGGGAAAAAAATTATAAATAAAATTTTTTTATAATAATAGACGAACTGTATATAATTTTGAAAGTACATTACAACTAAACGAAAAGCAAATATTTTTAAATATTCTGCACTCCAATTAGTACAATTTAAACGACAACACTTTCATATGCTATTTTATTCGATTGTCTATTTATTCACGACATGCCAACTTTTTGCAATGAATTCTTTACTAAAATGTATGTTTAAATACACATTTATACTTAATTAAAAAAATTAAAAATACAAAAAAAATTTTTTTTAAATCTTAGCTCACATATAAAACATGAGTAATTGAATAATTCATTTAAACAAACACTCCGAATGATGACAAATACAAAACACCAAATAAAGTCCAATGAAATGTTTATAAAAAATAATGCAAATTGTTTCGAAAATCAATTATGTTCAAATTTATATGACTACCTGAATTCAACACCATTAATTAAAGCTGCAATGTACTAAATTCCCCATGTAAACGTGTGGGATTTCAAACCAACCAAAAAATGTTTCCATGACACCGAGAATTGGAATTTGATTGAAATGGAATGTTCGTGACAGGCCCGAGTATCAATAAAAATTAATTGCAAAAATGTTCAAATTAAGTTATAATCTAAAAAATGCTCAACTTACTGCAAAACAATGTCAGCTCCTATTTAAATTGGGCGCCTACAGAGTTTCATACAATTGACATTTGCCATAAACCATCACAATAAAAATTAATAGCAAAAATGTTCAAATTAAGTTATAATCTAAAAAATGCTCAACTTACTGCAAAACAATGTCAGCTCCTATTTAAATTTGGCGCCTACAGAGTTTCATACAATTGACATTTGCCATAAAGCATCACAACTACAAGGTGGCGGAAGAAATACATAAAATAGAAACTTATTCACGAAATGTTTCATAATAAACTTCAATTAGAGTATTTTACGCACTTTTTTTACTCTCCCGTTTCTATTACCATGTATACTAAGTTTCATCCCTGTACTTCGAATGGAAGCAAAGATTTAACGAATTTTTGCTTATCTCTTATATGGGATATCCGGCTCTCATATAAGCGATTAGCACAAATCGCTCCTCTGATTTCAACCAAACCTACAGGATAACTTCTCCCGATCCCATTAACATGAATACCAACTTTCATCCCTTTACCTCAAATGGATACAAAGATGTGACTGCTTATTTGGGGTGCGTTATCGAACCCTCCGATTTTCACTTAACTTATTATTTCCGCTGATTCCATTCCACTCAAATGGATGCAAAGATATATTGTGAATATGGTTTCCCAACCTCAAGAGTTACATTTCAATTGTCGAATATGTATTGAAAATATGGGATATATTTTAAGAGCGCTCGATGTGAAGTCAGTTGCAGACATTTCTGAGCAGTCAATAGTACTTAATTTGCCCACCAGAATAAAGAAATGCCATTGCTATATAACTTTTACGTTTCCGCACAATAATCAGCTGTGACTTGAGCAGTCTGGTCATATTTTCTGACATATTGCCAACTATACCACTGCAGCGTTACCTCACTTGCACCAAATTTATGAACTTATAAATCCGTGCACTTCAGAGAACCATATATGTATATGAAATTGCAAATCTATGTAATTTTCGATCCAGGAAAAATAGAAAGATCAGAAATTGGCAGTAACCATGTTAACGTTAAGCATACCCTGCAGCAAACCTTTTTCTGTTTTATGATAAAATCAATATGTATTTGTCCAAACCGGTTAAGCTAACCGGTCCTAGATGGAGTCAAAATAAACATAACAGCAAAATATTCACAAATAAACGTATTATTTGTGAATATATTTTTTTTAATAATGGTTGACCAATATAAGAAAAAAAATATTTAAAAATATGGTTTGTTTCATCAAATGAAAGATGTACATGTGTAATTTTAATGTGTATCAATGTTTTGAAAGAAAACAATAATCAAACTGGCAATATTCATGCACAATAGCGGACAGTCAGCTGTTTCATGGTAATGTTGTTTCCTAAATAAATGTATAAATCGATGAAGGTCCAAATAGCGAAGCAACGTTACTATTTTCCATCACTTGATTTTTCTCTTTATTATGTACACTTTACTTTGTTTTCGACGAAGAAAAACTGCAATTCTTATTTTTCATTTTGTGTACACACACATATGTATGTACTTGACATGTACGTATACGCTTTGACATTTTTATGAGATTGATAGATTCAACACGGGCGCACTAATTTTTTCGCCGAAAAAACGCAATATGAATAAAAATGGACTCTTTAAAAAGCAACTAAGAAAAATACACCACACCTTTATATAATTTCACCATGAGCTGATTTTACAAATTGGAAAAATAGTTTTTGTTTAACATATTTTTAGCAACGACGAACTTTAATTTTTATTTCATATTATTTTACAAAAAAAAACTAAAGTCCAATAACTTTAAATTTAATTTCTGTTTTATTGAAGACTCCACATAATTGATAGAGCTTTACCAACACTTTTTTGAAGTGTCAGATGAACTTAGTGGTATTATTATTGTATTATTGAAAGCAGTCGCTGTTGTAAATGTTATTGTTTGCCTAGAAAGCTTTAAAAACTGAAGGAGGAGAATGCGCATGCGCGGACGTAAACTACTGACAATTTGCCTGACCCTTGTGATACTTCTAATGCTCTGCATCGGATATCTATCGAAAGGATCTAAGGACAGCAGCGCTTCAGATCCGTATATCATACATTTATCAGTCAATAACGATGACGTCGAGGAGCCTTTGCGGGACCGTCAAAGTCAGTTAAATGAGACCCATGCGGCTGCAGCTCTAAGCGACAGTCAACTGTTAAATATAACCAACTTTGAATATCTAATCCACAACAACATGTGCCGAGTATATGATAAGGAACTGCTGGGTGAGTAAGAAAGACGCAATTGACTAATTATATGTTAATCCGATCAAATATTTTCAATGAAATTAGCTGTGCTTGTTGTCACCTCCTACGCCGGCAACGATGTGTTGCGAGCCGCACACCGCCAGGCAATCGCACAAAGCAAACTTGCCGAGATGGGTCTGCAGCGTATATTCCTGCTCGCAGCTCTGCCGGCAACCGAACGATTTGTAAACCAGATACAGTTATTAGACGAACAGAGCCGTTTCAGTGATCTGCTACAGGGCAACTTTGTAGAATCGTATCGCAATCTCAGTTACAAGCATGTCATGGGTTTACAATGGGCAGGAAGCAGCTGCAGTCATGCTAAATTCATTGTCAAATTGGACGATGATATTATCTACGATGTATTCCACTTACGTCGTTACCTCGAAGCGCTCGAAGTTAAACAGCCTAAACTAAGTTCTTCTGCATCATTGCTGGCTGGTTTTGTGCTAGACGCCAAACCACCGATACGTAATACGGCGAATAAGTGGTATGTTACAAAGAAAGAGTATCCGGATGCAATGTATCCTGCTTATCTCTCCGGCTGGTTGTACATAACAAACCCGTCAACGGCGACGCGGCTTGTTAGCGAAGCAGAACGTCATCCGATCTTCTGGATCGATGACACATGGTTGACTGGTGTGGTGCGCATAGTGCTCGGCATACCTATGCAGCGCTGCAATGAGTGGTACTCAGCTAACTCACAGTTTCTCGATTGTTGCGTGCGTGATTTAAAGCAGTTAAATTACGAATGCGAGTATTTTGTAGGACCTAATGGAGGCGATTCAAAGTTGCTCGTTGAGTTTCTACACAATGTTGAAAAATGCTACTTCGATGAATGCAGTAAACGACCAGCTGATCGAACGCTGCAGCAGACATGTGTCGGGAGTGCAAAAAACTTTGTGCCACATCATGGTGCGGCCCACGTGCACCCACTGAGACTGAGGTGATATTCACTTGAAGTTAGCAACTGAGACGATGGTTACAATGACAAAGTGCTGATCGACATCAGTCTATGCTTTGCACTTAGTGTAATAAGGTATTTAGGTATTCAAATATGTACATAATTATGTCTGTATTTCGTTTAACACTCAGATTGTAAGATTAGTACTACGGTATCTAAAGTCTTTCCCGCAGATTGGTTGGTAATGCCCGTACTATATTGGGTTAAAAATTTAAGATAATACTTTACTTTTTGATTACCGCCTTTATAGAAAGTAATCATATAATATTGTAACACTCAAAAACACGTAACAAAAATACAATAAATAATATATACATACATATGTATGCTAAGTATGTACAAATCGAATAAATAGTCAGGATAAACAGTTTAAATTAGTCATGGGTGGAGGTAGGGGAAAGTCAAGGCGGGAAGCGCACACTTATTGAACACCTTTTGAGATAAGGATTCAATATCATTTTACTTAAAAATATATCACTTATATGTGTTTGTGTTCTGAGGCATGTATGAATTACGTCAGAGTTTTGAAAAGGAGTAATCAACAAATGGATTTTAAACAGGAACATTTGTTGACACCTATCTAGAGGACTATTGTAAGCAACATTTATAACCAAGTAATATATCATCAAATTTGTAAAACTAAAACTTTGGTTTGATACCTATAATTGGGGATTGCAGTAAATGTTTTATAAAATTGGATATTGGAATTGCTATGCTATTAATTACACTATTAATAATTTATAGGTAATAATTACCATAAAGCAGAATGATATAATATAGCTGTATATTATAGAGTAAAATATAAATGGTTGTAGTAAAAATTAAGGTTATTGCTTGGGATATTTTCTTAAATACATCTTCACAGAAGCGATTCATAAAATTGTTCTTGCAAGGATTAAAATTGTGTTTTAAGTACAAATGGTACTTTGATTGTAAAGAATTTTAAAAAGGAATTGATTTTAGATATATGGTTTCTTGGTGAGAACATCTTAGAATTGACCGTAGATTATAAATATTGGATACCATTTTTTTTTTTTTTTTTTGGGCCCATACAAATCGATGCTCCCTAATGTATATTCTTAGTGTTAGGTAGTACATTAAAAAGTTGGTTCATGTCTAAGGCAAAGTTGAAAAAGGAGCATTTTGAGGAAATCAGAATGACCTAAAGATGATCAAGTTTAAGTACTAGGTATGTAGATTTAATTTATTCTTGGTAATTGTTTTGTAGTGGTTTCAAGAATGTAGCGGAGTAATGATTTTTGATATGCTTGATTCGTTGATTTTGCAAACCAAGTTAGTAGGATCCTTAGGAAGACAGATAATAATAATTATTATCAGTTACGAATCTGCTTTCATAGAGAACAGGCGTGCCTAAACCTCTGTCGCTAGACCGCTATAAATTTTATTCTGGTAAAGAAATTTTTCTAAAAACTCTCGTAACTGTTGAAAACAACAAACAGCAGTATCAGAAACTGTAATCTAATTATATATTAAACAACAACAAACACCATGGGAGATCCACCTGATCGAGACAAAAACAGAAATGCAACACAACAACATTTCACAACAGACAAATCAAAACAGTTAACCAACATTTCGAGTGGACCTAAATTTCGTAGAATGAGCAGGAAAACCAGCAACGACACATTATGTAACGTTTAACCGTTTTTAATAAAGAAGGTTATTGACTCAATTTCAAGCGGAAAAGTAGAAGAGTGCAAAGTTTTTCGTAACGGAACAATTTTAATTAAAACTAAAAAACTTTGTTCAGGCTACCAAACTTATAACTCTTACTTCACTGAACAACTCCATACCGGTTTAATTATTCTAACATTGGAGCAAACTTGGTCTTTCGACCATGTTTTGCAAAAGCAGCAAGCTGTGTCTAACAGTTTAATGTTTTTCCAATTATAAGTTGAAATGTTTTATTATCTCCAGCGTTTGAAAATGCTACGCTACTCCGTAGTATTTGGTTTTGCTCTCGCTACCGCTTTCACTTTGAACAGAGCCCTAGCAGAGGCATAGCCGAAAAAACGAAAAAGTATTTGCTCTGCTCTGTTTGTAGTTTTGTGTCGTCATAAAATGCAGCAACAGCAAAAAATGAAATGATGTGCTCTGCGTAGCCGTAGCGTAGTTTAAAACTGAGAGCGAGATGAGAGCAGAGGTAAAATTCTGTGATCGTTTTTTTCATCGCTGGTTCGTAAAGCACCGTTATTTTAGTTTTGTCGCTTGCTGCAATGCGTTTTCGTAAATTAGTTTTTGATTTAATGCGTAAACATGGCACCGAGCAAGGTATATTTAACAAGGTAGGAGCGTGCTGCTTTTCTTCTTCTTTCCAGTTGCTTATTTTTTAGTTCGCTTGCGATAGTCAAACGGAAAGGTTGTTCCACGCATGATTATTTTTTTTATTCTAATACATACGGAAATACATTGGTGTGTGCGTTGTGTTTTTATTTCGAAAATTCAATATTCTAGTTGCTTACATGACTTTATACACACACACACACACGCAGAAAATACATTGCGTTCGTTTGTTTTTAACTACAAGTTGTTGTTGGCTTCTCTCTCTTTTGCTCATTCTGCCTTTCTCAAAATATGCAACTGCGTCGACGTCCGGCTCCTACCTTGTTAAATATACCTTGGCACCGAGGAAGAAAACTTTCAACGTATATAAATATTTTGATGAGAACGATAACGACAACGTTAAATGCAAAAATTGTTTTCGAGTATTAAAAAAGGATCGTGTGTTTAATTTAAAGAAGCATTTACAATTGCATGACATTCGTGTTGAGGAACAAGAAAATGATACAGTTCGCCTTGACACTTCAAAAAATTTAAAATATCAAATAACTAAAGTAAAAATCAATAACAAAATTTTAGTTCGATCATACATTGGTCTTGTCACTGAAGACAGCGTTCCATTCCATGTGCTAAACTCGAACAATATGCGCAATATAATTGACCCCATATGTCAAGGTATTACAGACAAATGTGGAAAAAACTTTAAGTTGAATGGAAGCAAATGCAAATCTGTACTAAAACACGTAGCAGCGAATATAAGACATGTAATACAACAAGAAAGTAAAAATCGTCTGTTATCTTTAAAAATTGATAGTGCAACGCTTGGTCGAAATATGTTTGGCATCAGTGCTCAATTCATAGTGCGCGCTGAGACGAAGATGAAGCTGAAGACGAATTGCTTGCGTTGCGAGTAAGCTAATAGGTGCACATAGTGCAAGACGAATAAGTTGCGTTTTTGTTATTTTAGTCAAAATGGACTTGTCATGATGAGCTGATGTTACAAGAAATTTTTTTTTTTTAAATTAAGATGTAAAATAAAATTTAAAAAGAGAATCCATCCTATTAATTTGATATATATATAATATAGATTATTTTGCTGGTACTATAGGCAGCGTTTTTTAAAAACCGCTGCGATCAAATCCTCGTTCATTATGGACATTTTATTTATACGTGTGCGTCCACCAAAACACAAATTGCAACTAAATTTTAACATATTCGGCGCCAAAGCATATACAGAACTCAAATGCAGCAACAACAACAGCTAAACAGCAAGCTTCAAATTCAGTTCTGCACCGTTTCAAGCTGATTGCTTGCGTTTCGTCTTTATCTTCGTCTTCGCATGCACTGTGAACGAATTCGAGAGAATTCATATAAATCCTTCTGCGCAGTTTTTCGTCTTCAGCTTCGTCTTCATCTTCGTCTCAGCGGAAAATTTAGCCTTCACGACAATATCTCCAATAATGGGGAGAGGCTAATCGATTTTTCCGTAGGTCAGAACATGGTAGTTAGTAGTACCAGATTTCAACACCTTCACATCCACAAGGCTTCATGGCTAAGTCCAGAATAAACAACACGGATCGAGAGTGTTGGACGTGCGAACGTTACGTGGTCCCAACATTGACTCGGACTACTATCTTGTCGCAGCTAGGCTCATCGTAGTGCACGCCGTACGTCCCAACATGCAACGAAAGCTAGACGTCGGCAAGCTGCAATCAGAACAGACCGCCGCAGCCTTCTCAAACACACTCGCCCGACTGCTCCGGAAAGCCTCTCCATCTTCTCAAGATATATGTGAGCAGTGGAAACTATCACCCGCTCCATGGATAGGGCTGCCAAGGATATCATTGGTTATACAAAACCTGGGAGAAATTATTGGTACGACGAGGAGTGTCGCAATGCTACTGCAGAGAAGAACGATTCCAATCAGCGAACTCTGCAGTCGAGACCTACGCGAGCTGTTACAGAGCGATATCGCCTTTTCATACGCAAGAAAAAGGAGCAAGAAAGGTGGGACTTTGAGGATGTTGAGATGTTACGTGACAGAAATGAAGCTCGAAAATTATATCAAAAGGTCAAGCGTCTGACCGAAGGTTTTAAACTCGGAGTAACTTTCTGTAAGGATGACAATGGAAATCTGGTAACGGATTAACAGGAATCACTGAGATTATGGAGGAGTCATTTCTCCAACCTACTCGGCGATGAAGCGCACAATACCGCCGATAGAGAAATGACACCGGAAGCACCAGTTAATGATGTCACTATTGTAGAGCCACCGAACTATAACGAGGTCGATTCAGTTATTAAATAGCTGATAAATAACACAGCGGCAGGCTCTGATGGGCTGCCAGCTGAGTTATTTAAGACCGGCGGCGAAGAGTTGGTTAGGAGTATGCACCAACTTTTATGCAATATGTGGACCGATGAGCGCATACCCAATGACTGGAATCTCAGTGTTCTCTGTCCTATCTTTAAGAAAGGTGACCCCACTGTTTGCTCCAACAACCGCGGAATAAGTCTCCTTTCCATTAGATATAAGATTCTGTCGCGCGTATTGTGTAATAGGCTGAAGCAATATACGGATACACTGATAGGACTATATAAGTGTGGCTTCGGACCAAACAGGTCGACCAGTGACCAAATATTCACATTACGCCATATTTTGAGAATGACACATGAGTTTAACGAAGACACACACCACCTATTTGTCGATTATAAAGCCGCTTTCGTCACAACGATACGATTGAAGTTTTCGACGCCCTGTCTGCACTAGGTATCACGGCAAACATTGTCCGTCTTTGCATGACGACGCTACCTCGCACATAAAGCGTTGTCAGGGCGGGAATAAACATCTACGGCCCGTTGTATACCAAGAGAGGTTTCAAGCAGGGCATTGCTCTGCCGTTGTATTTTTTAAGTCTCCTGATGGAATACATCCAACACCAGTGCCCGTACACACAGAGTATATCGGGCTCGATTTTCCAAAAGGAAATGATGCCGCTCGCGTACGCCGATGACATCGATATCATCGGTACGCAGGAACGGCGAGTCAGCAAGGCGTTCTCAGAGATTGAAAAACTGTCTCGACTCATGGGTCTAGCGGTGAATGAGGACAAGACGAAGTACTTGGTGTCTTCACGCACGCCGTCATCGTGTCTTGGACGGTCAGTGACGATGGAAAATTTCAACTTTAATCCGAGATAACCAGCAACAACAACGTCAGCCTGGAGATAAGGCGAAGAATCACGCTTGCAAACAGATGCTTTTTTGGGCTGAGCAAGTAAATGAGATGTAAAGCCCTCTCTCGATAGACAAAATGCAAGATCTATAAGAAGCTGATACTCCCAGTCCTATTGTATGGCGCAGAGGCATGGACCGTGATTGAGTCAGATGAAACAGCGTTTGAAGTCTTTGAGAGGAAGATTCTTCGCAGGATTTTCGGTCCTATTAGAGTCGCCACCGAGTTTAGGTCCCGTATGAACCGCGAGCAGTACGAGCTATTCGATGAGGTTGACATAGTGGAGCGCATAAAATTCCAGCGGCTGCACTGGGCTGGGCACCCCATTCGAATGGATGAAAGAACTCCAGCATGGGGGCCCAAACTTGATTGGAGGACAACGGAATAAACGACGATCGGGCACGCGTTGGAATGACCAGGTATAGTGTGATCTCTCCGTATTTGAGATTCAAAACGACTGGCGCGAACAAGATTATGGAGGCCGGTGCGCCTTTCCAAATGAGGCCATGACCGGAAGACGGTTGACGCCCATTTAAGTAAGTAAGTAAGATTTTTGTACGGCCATGGTACGAACGGTTTTTTTTCTAAATCGTCAATTTCGTCTCCCGAACTCATATGTTTGCGGCTTCTTCAATTGTATCTATTATTCATATGACTGACTCGCGCTGAAATCGTTATTGCTTTAACTCAGTTTTTTCTACACACAGCGTTGGTGCAAAATCCTTCATATATCAATTGTTCTCTCTTTCAGTCATATATGTATGTACATACAACAGCGGATTGTGTGTTCATATTGATTTGCAACGGACACACTACGGCTTCAGTTTGAGTTGTCACAGTATTTGTTTATGTATAGACTATACATATGCTGGCAACTGTTTCAACACTTTTTTTAAATGTATGTATATACCGGTTAGCTACGGCCTATATACATGCATGCTGCGGATAGATCGTTGCCCCACGGCGTAGCTGATACGATCTTTTACATTGTTCACGTTTTCAACTGATATATGTATACGCAACGGCGGAGTGTGTGTAAGTTAACACAAGTACATTCGCTTAAGTCAGCTACCTCAAACAAGAAAGCTATAAACGTTCCGTAAAGATTGCTGACTCCGCATACTCCACGACGGTTGCGTAGATGGAAAACGTCGCAGACAATGTTGCACAACGATGTCCGAAGCATCTGACATTAGTCGCAACTCCAGCATTTACGAAGATAGGGCTAGCTTTAAGTTAAAAACATTTATAAATTCAGTTTAGATCTTGGAGCCGAATAAACGGTCAGAGTATTGTACAAATCTCTAACACTACGCGGCGTTATAGAGTGAATTAAATCAAACAATATGAAACCCTCGACACAGACCGTGGTAAGGGTGTAACAAATTGACTGGCGTTCAACCAGATAAAAAACGAACTCACTAAACTATCGTAGTAAAAAGTGAATGTAAAATAAATATAGTTTAAAAAACTATAAAAACACGCGTTAATGATCAATCGAACCAAAAAGGAAAAATAATTTTTAATAAAGGCAGAAAATATAAACACCCAACAATCAAGATGTTAACGCCGAATAATAGCTTATATATTATGAAAATATTCGTGTAAGTGGTTACTTATTCTTATTGTTCATGTGTTTCAAATAAAGGTGAAAATTGTGTAATCAAGTTAAGCAAATTCCAACACTTTTAGAAACAAAATTCCAAAATTTAATAATGGAGGAGGATTTGACTAGTGACTTTAGAACTAACTCTGAAATTATTACACGACAAGCAAACTGACAAAAAATAAACGCGGCGGAACTGAAGGTGCTGTCGCTACAGCACTTGCAGTCCAAGCAGAAAATATTGAGTAAAAAGTAGCACGCGTTACGGAGCGTCTAAATAAATTAACACCTGAATCGCACCTGAAGTAGAGACCTACTAAGAAATTGAGATTAATCCAACTATAAGGTGTGAAGAATCATTAGACATAGTAAAAAATTAGTAAAAAATTACCCGAGTTTGATGGCAGGCCAGAAACATACGTTTCATGGCGTCAGGCTGCTCACACTGCGTTTTAGGTTTTCGTACGGTTCGAGGGTAGTACGAAATATTTCCAAGCAGTCGGAATTATAAGAAACAAAATTAGGGGTTCTGCAGACATGGTGCTTGCATCATTAAACACTGTTCTAAATTTCAACGCAATCATAATTCGGACAAACGTCCAATTTATTTAATCGAACCAAGCCTCCAATATTATGATGAGGTAGAAAAGAAGCTCACTCTCCTCACAAACAAAACAACCAGGACTTACGATAGCGTCCTAGGTTCAACTATTAATGAAAAATATAGGATGGACGCATTACAGGTATTCGTGTCAGGCACAAGAAAACGATGTACTTTTCCCTGCAAGGCCGAGTGATCTCCCGTCATCTTTAGCGCTCGCTCAAAAAATAGAGGCGAATTATGAGCAATACAGTTTTGTAAGCAAACAACACTATGAAAACAAAAACAATACGGGGGACCAACAACAGCAACAAAAAACACCAGACTTCAGTAAAAAACAAAGACAAAACGAAAGTTCATTCAGGCAAGAGCCTCCCCAGCCAATGGAGATTGACCAGTCTATACACAACAAACAATCTCATGGGTCCCAAAACTCCAATAATATCAAGTGTTAGGGAAATCAAGACCTAAACTACGACCAAGCTAATAACAACAATTTAATGGGTCTGCGAGTTATACAGGTCCCAAGCAACTGCGAGTAAATCACATTGCACAAGAGGACTTAAAACAAGAGGAAACCGAATATCAGGGTCTGGCAGACTCAGAATCCGATGAAATCGCAAACAAGTCGGATGATAAGCTCAATTTTTTAGACAAGAATCCCTGTTACCGTTCATAGAGAGAATGGTCGTAGGTACAAAAATTAAATTATTAATCGACACAGGGGCCTCAAAAAACTATATAAAGGCTCTGGACGAGTTAATTAATGTAAAACCAGTAGAAAAACCATTTGTTGTGAAGTCAATTCATGGCTTTAATAATATTAAACAAAAATGTTTCATTCATTTGTTCGACACAAAAGCTACCATTTTCATACTTCGTAGCTTGTCAACATTTGATGTCACAATTGGCCCCGACCTGCTGACGCAGACAAATGCCTCATTAAACTTTAAAAATAAAAAATTCCAAACTAACACTGATGTTGAAAAATCTGATTTTTAAATGTGAAAATGTAAATTTCACAAAGATAGAAAACATAAAGGTACCACCAAATGGATAGGTGTATTCGCAGACCCTAAAGAAGCACTCCCATATAACATTAATATTGTCGCCACTATTCGCACCGAAAATGACGACCCAATATATTCAAAATTGTACCCCTATCCGATGGGCGTGGCGGATTTCGTAGACAATGAAATGTGCAGATTGCTTAAAGACGGTATAATTAGACAATCAAGGACTTTAATAACCCCAACTGGGTTGTGGACAAAAAAGGTAAAGATGAACAGGGAACTATTAAAAAACGAAGAGTTGAGAATAAGAGCTGAGTACCAGCTCTCCTCGGAACACCTGCCCCTTTGGGTTACTTTGGACTACACCCCGCAGACCAAAACCCCTAAGGGACGCCACCTGGTGTCAACATGGCTTCATTTCGCCGGAAGTTTGAGGAAACTCATGATCTAAACCTCGAGATCCTTCAACTACAAGACATTGAAGATGCTTACGCGATCTTCCTTAATAAGGTACACGCGGCTGTCATTATTGCTACATCTCAAAGCTCAACGCAAGTACCAAGGCTACAAAACAGATTTAGAAGCTATAGAAGTACTGCTGCTGGTGAAAAGGAGACTCAGGCGGCAGTACTGCCGCACCCGGGATCCAATTGTGGACAGGGTTTACCGCAGAGTCGCCAATAGAATCAAGAAGATGTTAGCGGTACAGAAACAGAAGGACACGGATCGCTTCCTAGAAAATGTCACCCCAGATGCGAGCACACAACATTCCTTATGGACTCTGGCGAAGAAAAACAAACAGCATGTGTCTCCAAAATTTCCGATCAGAAAGGCGGATGGTTCTTGGGCTAAGTCCCCAAAGGAACGTACGGAAGCATTCGCTGAGGATTTAGAGACCCGCTTTCAGCCATTTAACTACAACACAGAGAGCAGAAAACGTATTGTCCAGGCAACGCTTGATATCCCTGGCCAGCTATGCCTTCCAGTCACCCATATCACTGTCCAAAAAATTAAAGCACACATAAAAGATCCGGAAAACACATCCTGCCGACCTACCCGACAGAACTTTATAACGCTCAATATTCCAAATTGTAAAAAAACATCCCACCTAGCCTGTCCAGATTTGTTAAATTAATTGTTAAAATAAATTTAATTTAAGTTTTTTTTTTTAATAACAATTAAATAAATGATAAGTTTTTATAAAAAAAAAAAAATTAATGCGAAAACAATTGATGACAGCGATTCTGTCAAATCTTGGCAAGGTAAAATGTTTCACAACGCTCGACCTGAAACCGGACTTCCACCAAATTTTATTAACGGAAAAAGATTGAGAAAAAACTGCATTTTCAGTAAGGAATGGCTAATATGAATTTTGCAGACTCCCCTTTAAACTAAAAAATGCACCGAGCACTTTTTTAAAGAGCCATCGACGATGTGCTAAGGGAACAGATAGGCAGATCGTGTTACGTCTACTTGGGTATTGAGGAAATTATTTGAGGTAATCATGAGATTCTCGTGCGAAAAATCACATTTTTTTTAAAGAAGAGGTTGAATACTTTGGCTCTGTAGTATCCATAGGTGGCATAAAAACCAGCTCTGATAAAGTTAACTCAAAATGTAATTATGTCCAGCCTAGTCCTTTATTCAATGTCAGATCCTTCATCGGATTGGCTAGTTAATACAGATGTTTCATTAAGGATTTTGTATCAATAGCAAAACCTTTAGCAGATATCTTAAAAGGCGAAAACGGAAAGTTCAACTCAACTCAATCTATGAAAATTAAAATTGAGTTAATAATGAAAAAGCAAGTTCAAACTTTCAAGAAATTGAAAGAAATCGTTGCATCTGAAGACGTGATGCTTTTATATCCAGACTTCAAAATTGCTTGCCATAATGTGGCCCTTAAAGACCCTAAGGAACTATATTCGCTCTCTTTGCCGCTCCTTGGCACTCGAACACCAATGAAAAATTTGTAATTTTTTAAATTTTTAAATTTGCTGGCGCAGACAGGTGGGGTGGGTCGTCGGTATCTATGAAGCACTCGCGCGAAATACACTAGGAAATAAAAACTCGCGTTGTGTTTTAAATTAAAATAAATGACTATAGCGCGCTCGCTTTTTATTATAATAATTCGAATTAAAAATAACAATTTTACGTAAAAGACAGTCGCAAAGGAAATCTGGGTTGTAGTAGCGTACGCGGGGTTAGTTTTTCAACTGACTCAACTAAAGAACGGGAGTAATTAGCGAGCCGATGAGCAAGGCGATTAGCAAAGTTAGCGCGGTGTGGTAAATAAAAGCAATACACCACAAATTCAAATTTGGCGCTAACATTACCGCCCGCCTTGCAGCATCACTGCAAAAAAACTACCCCCGGTGTCACCTAACCATCGGCCGCGCCGAACACAACATAGCGGAAGATGGACAGCTGTGCCATCGGTCGGCTGGGTGATCCTGGCAGCATCGTCGGGCGTATTACGTGCTGATTCGCCTCGGCTCCAAGTACCAAAGACACCGGTCCGGACTGCCAAAACTCCTTGTCCGCCAACACAATTCCTTCAAACTGGTCCCGCAGACTCTCTTCCGCGGACCTCTCCGGCAGTATTCGGTCCACTCGCCTCAACCTTGAAATCACGGCTAGGAACACACCGAGCCCTCAGGACCACTAAACAATGATCGCTGACTCCTAGCCGCGTCGTCGAAAGGCGGAGGCGCTGTACCACACGCTCACAGATGGTGGAGCGGGGCATGCAGGGGTCCAGGAGAGCACGTTCCAGGTGCGCTCGACCACGAACTACCAACTGCACCATCGCAGTAGGCCTCAAAATTATCCTACTGCGTATAGTCGGTAGGATTGGAGCGGAGCGATGCCACACCGACACTCTCCGGTCACTCCTACAAATCATCAACGACCCCGTAGACCGAAGCCCCTGGGACGTGGAGTGGAGATCGCGGGCCGACACCGTGGACAAGAGCCGTCTCTTAGGTGCACGAGCGCGGCGGTCGCATCTAGCTGCCCGCTTCCTCCGTGGGAGCACACCCGGTTCTCGCCGCCGCTCATCGGCTACACACTCCTTGGTTGAGGTCGACCTGGGCCCCGTAAAAATAGGCGACCCAGGCGCAGCTTCTGCCGTTGCAAGTCCAACGTCAACTTCCTCATCTATCTCCAAAATGGGAGATAGTCCTCTCTCATCATCACCTCTGGTCAACACTGTAGACCGACGTGGTGGAGAGGAGGAGGGCACCGTTGACGCTGGTTGTTTCACCCTCCGGAAAGGGTTGCGGCTCCCGTGGAGGAGACTATTGTGTCTCTCTCCACACTCTGCGCAGCGCTGTTTGCTCGCGCAGTCCTTCGCCACATGCTCATGAGCGAGGCACCTCGAACAGTGACGGTGCAACAGCACTGCTCGCAAACGGTTCTCATGACCCATGCCCAAAAACTCCGGGCACTTATGAATGCGGTGGCTGCCTTTGCACACTCGGCAGACCAAGACGCGGGGTTGCTCCATATCCATTGTGCTGTAAAAAACTTATTTTTTTTGTTTGAAGCAAAAAAAAGGATTTAGTCAAGCATATATCACCACTAGCTTGACAACAGGACGAGTTACCACTCCTCGTTCGGTTTTAACGTCAGCTACTCTTACTTTTTCATCCCTCCCTGCGTACGTTTTTAAGATGCGGCCCAGCCGCCATTCATTTGGGAAAAGGTTCTCATCTCGTATTGCCACAATGTTTCCGACCTCTAGGTCCGGTTGAGGGTACTTCCATTTGTTTCTACTCTGTTGTTCCCTCAGATACTCATTTTTCCACCGTGCACAAAAATGATGATGAAGAGCAGTAAGCTTTTGCAATCTTTTCACAATGGAAACAGGGTTAGCTAAATTTTCAGGCTCAACTGGAGCCAACAAATTTGACCCAATTAAAAAATGTGCCGGAGTCAAGGCATTGAGATCATTAATGTCATCAGACATTGGCGATAGTGGGCGCGAATTCATACACGCCTCAATGCGACTCAACAGCGTAGAGAATTCTTCCATGGTAAACTTCATTTCGCCACCTATTCGGCGCAAATGATGCTTAAAACTCTTCATACCAGCCTCCCAGAGGCCACCCATATGCGGTGCACCAGCTGGGATAAATTTCCCGACAATTTCGCGATCTGGGTAACTATCATGCACGCGATCTTGCGCAGATTTCCAAAATTGTTGGAACTCTTTCCGTAAGATAGTGGACGCACCAACAAAAACACCAACAATTCGGGCTGGACAGGCTCTTCGTGATGTGAATCGAGCAAACGCAGCTAAAAAAGTCGCGGTCGATAAATCACTCGTGGCTTCCAGGTGCACAGCTTTTGTGGCAAAACACACAAACAAACACACATAGCCTTTTGTGATAAGGCAGGCTCGACCTGTATAATTTTTTATATCGAAAGGCCCAGTGAAGTCCCCACCGGTCACTGTAAACGGCCTCGACAAAGTACACCTCTCAGGTGGGAGATCCGCCATAATCTGATTCCTCTCCGATTTCTTAAACAAAATGCAATTTTTACAATTTCGAATTGTAAACCTAATCAGATTCTTAGCCCGCAGAATCCAATACTGCATTCTCAACAGGCGCAACATCAATTGGTTGCCACCGTGAAGACTGATTTTATGCACAAAGGCAACTAACAATCTTGAAAATCTCGAATCATAAGGCAAAATGGCTGGGTGTCGCTCTTCAAATGTCATCGAGGGTGCTGCTGACAGCCTTCCACCAACTCGAATTATCCCATCTTCACTCAAAAACGGATTCAAAGACAGAATATGACTTTTTGAGTTAAGAGGTAACTTGCGAGATAAGGAATGATACTCATCAGCAAAATACGCTTTTTGAGTCATCACCAATAATCTCTTTTTTGTGGAAGAGATCTCCTCCGCGCTAATTGAAAGCGTTGAATACCATACCATAATTTACCATAAGTGATTTTGATTCACATGATGTGATCAATTCATTCCTTGAAATGAAACGAGGCCAGTATGTTTAATTTTTCCGCAACCATGCTGAACCATTCCACCATAAAGGACAATCCAATAAGTCCTTTGGGAAAACACCACGACTAGCCAAATCTGCTAGATTATCAGCTGAATCCACATGGTGCCATAGGTCAATTTCTGTGTGCTCAGAAATTTTCGAAACCCTATTGGCCACAAACACTGTCCAAGAGCATGGAGGTTTTTGTAACCAACTCAAAACAATTGTAGAATCAGTCCAACAACGTACTTGGTGTGTGGTGAGGGGTAAATATTGTTGGGCAGAACAAATTATGTCCACTAATAGGGCTGCCCCACACAATTCTAAACGGGGAATTGATTCCGTTTTTACCGGCGCTACCTTACTTTTAGCGCATACTAAATGAGTGTAGACCTGGTCTTCCATCTCTCAAAAACAGACACGCTCCATAAGCTTTTTCGGACGCGTCTGAAAAGCCATGAAACTGAAAAGATGCCAGTGGAGAAAAATTCACCCAACGAGGAATTTGGATATCATTTATCCGCACATGTTCCCTCAAAAATGTTTTCCAGGATTCCTGTGTAGACGCAGACAAACAGTCATCCCAATCCGTCTTCTCCAACCAAATTTTTTGTATTAAAATCTTGGCGGAAACGACTATTGGAGCTAACCAGCCTGCCGGATCAAACAACCTAGCGATCACTGACAAGACTTCCCTTTTCGTAAAAGACACCTCAGTGTCGAAGGGTTGCGCTGTGAAATAAAATTTGTCAGCCTTAGCATTCCATCGAATGCCCAAAGTTTTTGGTGAACTAGCGTCTTCAATTGTCAAAAAATGTTCATTCAGCAAGAAATCACTAGGAATCCCTGCTAGTACTTCCTCATGATTTGCAGTCCACTTTCGCATTGAAAACCCTGCAGAATTCAACGCTACTATCAGCTCATCACGTGAGCGAATAGCAGTGGCTACATCATGTGCACCAGCAAGTGCATCATCCACATACATCATCGAGCGCAGAATCTCTGACGCTAGAGGATATTTCTCCTGGACATCATCTGCCAACCGACGTAAAATCCGAATGGCCAGATATGGGGCACAATTGACTCCAAATGTGACCGTAGTCAACTCGAAGTCTTCAACCTCCGCTTTGTCAGATGAACGAAAAACAATTCTCTGCAAAGCTGAATCACTTTCCTCCACCTTAATTTGGCGATACATCTTCTCGATGTCACCGTTGAACACGAATTTATACAGGCGCCATTTGGTTATCAACCACATCAAATCATTTTGAAGAGAAGGGCCTGTATATAAAATGTCGTTAAGACTTAAACCATTCGAAGTCCTACACGAAGCATTAAAAACCACTCTTAGCTTGGTCGAGGTGCTTTCCGGCTTTAAAACAGCATGATGAGGCAGGTAATAATGTCGCTCATTAACATCAGGGGGGCTTACCTTGCGCATGTGTTGCAAGGTCAAATACTCACTGAATACCTCATCGTAGTGTGCCTAAAACTCAGTTTTCCGGAGAAGCGTAGTCTCATTACAAATGAACTGCTTTAGTGCAACAGAGCGTGAAGCTCCTAGGGGCTGCTCACACTGATACTCAGGGCGAACTGGAAGAGTGACCACAAACTTCCCATCACTATCTCTTCGAGTGGTGTTGACGAAATTTCGTTCACAGAATTCGTCCTCGACACTCAGAAAAACCCTATTGGGAATGCTCTCTAATTCCCAAAACTTTTGCTGACTTAAGCTCAACTCAGCGAAACAGGACACTATAGAAAGAGTATTGCATCTGGTGGGGGGAGAAAGTGGACCCGTAAAAATCCACCCGAACACTGTTTGTTGGGCCAGCAATGAGCCCAGAACATTTTGTTTAATACCCTCCCTCACTATTTGAGGGTAAATATCGCTGCCAATCAAAATGTCGACCTGATCACTCTTAAAAAATTGAGGATCGGCCAGGGGGAAATCAAAACTGACATTTGACGGCAATGTGATATTTTTACTGGGTAAAAATCCACTAAGTTTGGGTAAAACCAAGGCACTCGTCTCCAATTTAAAGTTTGGATCGAGTGATGACTGAAGAATTAAAGGACACGACCTGTTAATTCTAGCAGCCACAGATGCATTTAGTCCTGATACATGTGCTTGCACTCTGTCGCATCGCACACCAAAGCGCCTCTGAAGACGTTCTGAAATGAACGTACCTTCAGATCCCGAATCTATCAGCGCCCGAGCAGAAACAACCATATTGTTAACGTTTAATTGCACTAAAGCTGTTCCCAAGAGCACATTTTTTGTGGAAAATGCAAAGCAAGATTGCAAACTATTGCTGCTCGTTGCTTGCGAAGAACCTGGCTGTCCATTGGAATCTGACTGTGCTGCCGGAGAAGGGGGGTGAGAATTTAAAACATTGGCAGAAGTATTCCAATGGAGCAGCGTGTGGTGGGGTTTCGTGCATTTCGTACACCTATGCAAACTTTTGCAGTCATTCCTCAAATGACTGTGGGCCAAGCAATTTAGACACAGTTTCTTTTCCATTAATTTTTCTGTCCTCTGCTTAGGACCGAGTGCTAAAAATTTCGGACACTTAATCAAATTGTGCTCCAAAGACTTGTACATCTGACACTGATTGCCTACTTTAGTCTGAAATGTGTTCAACCGCTTCGATTTGTTGTGATCAGGCTTAGGATCAGGCTTAACAGAAACGGACTTCGCAGAGCTACGAAGTTTTGAAACCGTTTCTAAAGTTTGGAACCTGCCTGTTAAGAAAGTATCCATATCCTTCCACTTTGGAATTTGGCGTTTATCTTCCAAAGACTGTTCCCAAAGCACCAGAGTATTATCTGGTAGACGTGTAGAGCAAAGAAAAACCAGTATAGCATCCCAATTTTCGATGCTGATACTATTAGCCCTCAAATTAGCAATTGCATTGTTAATTTCACGCTGTAGCTTTTTAATGGCCGTACCATTTTCAGAAGTTACAGGCTCTAAACTAAACAATGCTTTGAGCTGACTATTTACTAACACTCTTTTGTTTTCATATCTGTCAACCAGATTCTGCCACACTAACTCAAACCCATCGTTGGTTAGCGGAGATCGGTTGACAATATCTAGAGCTTCATCACGAGTTTTTTGCTTAAGGTGGTATAATTTCTTCACAGGTTGTAGTCTCGAGTTCGACTTGTAGATGGCCGTGAACATATCACGAAAACTTGGCCATGTACTATAGTCACCGTGAAATAAATCTGTGTCACATGGAGGTAAAGAAATATTATGTGACAGAGAATGGGCACCTGCACTACTTTCACAATGCCCTGAATTATGAACCCTTGTCGAACACCTTTCTTCTAGCAGAAGTGAACAAGTCATGTCCACCATGGTTCCACAGGTCATATAAGCACTTAAACATATGCCTTGCTTTGCCATGACAACTTCCTTGTCCAAGCCCTCTGGTTTCTGACACATTAACTTGTCGTATGAAACCTTAACGGCACGCCATAAGCTCTTTAACTCATCCTTCAACAGTTTTGTTGTGAAGGATGTTTGTTCCTCCGAGCGTATTTCTTTACATTGTGCCGCGAAACGAAGAAGTTCGTCGGCACAATGATTGAATCTATTTTCGGCCATATTGTTTAATATATATATATATTTTTTACAAAATATGTTAAATATTCTACAGCAAAAAAAGGAAAAACCACGACAAAAATTGTTCAATGAAAAAACTTTCGATTCAATTTGTTTCAAAAAATTTAAATCTCTTTTCTTTTTGTTTTCACAAATAATTAAAGTGCGTTTACTATATATAAAAGCCGGCGCTGTGATCAATTATTTCGAAAAAAAAGAGGGGTAGTGAATAACACTTGTTTGAAATAAATATTCACAGCCCGAAAACCAATACTTTTTATATATAGCGCACAAAAAAAAATCTTCACTGATCTCTGATCTCGTATACCAAACACATTAATTCCAAAGCAAAAAACGCAACAAAAAATAAGAAATGCAACAAAAAAGAATATAAATGAAAATAGTTGCACGCGTTTTACTCACTATATATTTTTTTTTTTTTTTTGTTGCTTTTTAACAATTGGCGGCACCCGTCAGCGGAAATAATTTCCAGACAAATTCAATATTGTTGAAGTCCGCAACGCAGTTGGCTAAGACCTCAAAAAAAAAAAAAAAAAAAAATGTATCCAATTCTAATTCAAATATAAAACCCTAACCTCTTGTTGCGGTCTGTCCGTCCAGCGATACAACTACCGATCGCTTGTGACAGACGATGCCGGGCCACAATATTTTTCCACAAAAGAATATTCTTAAAAGCACAACTGCGCTTCGTTCACTTTGCAAAATTATTTCGTTAATTTTGCAAATTAATTTAAATGTGAAATATTAATTTATATATATATTTTTTTGTGTGTTTGTTTTGATTATCGGTGAGACTTCGATTATCAAATTAGACCGATAAATTCTCAAAGACCGATTATCGACACAATCGATTGCAAGGCAAACAATCAAAACACAATTAATAACACTCAAAAAAATACCAAGGTATTAAAAAATACTCAAAACTGAGTGTGTTTGTGGTTTTGAAACGCGCGCCAAAAGAAACGGCAAAATAAATAGGAAAAAAACACTCAAAAGCGGACTGAGGAATTGCGGAAGTGGCAAACCAACAACAACTTTTACGTACGCAAGGGGAATAAAAAATTAATTTAATGCAATGCTATACGCACCTGTTGTGTACAAAAAAAATGTACAATTATTTATTTTATTTTTAAAAACAAACGCTCCGTCTGCTCTATCCAGGCTGCGAAGGACCAAAATGTTCGCTCACTTTGCCGCTCCTTGGCAATCGAACACCAATGAAAAATTTGTAATTTTTCAAATTTGCTGGCGCAGACAGGTGGGGTGGGTCGTCGGTACCTATGAAACACTCGCACGAAATACACGAGGAAATAAAAACTCGCGTTGTGTTTTAAATTAAAATAAATGACTATAGCGCGCTCGCCTTTTATTATAATAATTCGAATTAAAAATAACAATTTTACGTAAAAGACAGTCGCAAAGGAAATCTGGGTTGTAGTAGCGTACGCGGGGTTAGTTTTTCAACTGACTCAACTAAACAACGAGAGTAATTAGCGAGCCGATGAGCAAGGCGATTAGCAAAGTTAGCGCGGTGTGGTAAATAAAACCAATACACCACAAATTCAAATTTGGCGCTAACAAACTACTTATATGGCGTAAAGAACTTAAATATATTCACAAACCATCAGCCACTTACGTTTGCTGTTTCAGACCGTAGCCTGAACGCTAAGATAAAACGATGGACAGCATTAATTAACGAGCACAACGCTAAAATTTTCTATAAGCCTGAAAAGGAAAATTACGTGACTGGCTTTGTTTTGACAAAATATACACGCTCTCGAAGAAGAAGCACATTCTGACAATGGAACGATACGTAGCGAAGTATCACTTAATTATACTATTGATCTATCAGACAAACTGGTTAATTATTTCAAGAACCAAATTATTTTAGATCATGAAAACTTCTCGCGACAACAAAACTTTATACTTTTTGGCAAAAAAACACGCGATGTAATCTAGTTTCATGACATTATTATACTTCTTGACAATATAAAATTGTCTGTCAACCTCTGTTCGTTGTGCCGCTTCTAGGCACCTGGAACATCCAAATCAAAAATCACAAGTAGCTGGCGCAGACAGGTGGGGAGGGTCGTCAGTGTCTAAAAAACACTCGCACGAAAAAAAAAAGACAAATGAAACTCGCGTTTTTAATTTTAAATAATATAACAATTGCGCGCCCTCTTTTATTTAATACAATGAGTGTATACGGGTATAAAAAACGTATGCGAATCTAAAAATATGAGCGAAAACTGAGAAGTGGTAGCGTACGCGTTGATTTTAGTTTTACAACTAACTCGACTTAACACTAGCGGCATCTGTGACTTCAATCAAACGTCACATCAAATTCAAATTTGGTGCTAACATTACCGCCCGCCTTGCAGCATCACTGCAAAAAGCTAAAAAATCAATCAAATCAAAAAAAAAGATAACAATTTATACGATAAAAATAAAAAAAAAAACTTAAGAGAAAAAAAAAAACCAGAGAAAAAAATTAAAGAAATAAAACCAAAAATAAAAATAGACCAAAAAAACGCGCTACCACCTCAGTTGTCGACGACGCCGAACACCACGTATCCAAATATGGACAGTTGCGCCATCGGCCTTCCAAGAGCTGAAGGCAGCATCGTGGGGCATATCACTCGTTGGTACACCTCTGCACCCAACACAATCGGCACCGGTCCGGACTGCCAGAAATCCTTGTCAGCCAGGATGATGCCTTCAAAGCCCTGCCGCAGCGACTCTACGGTCTACTCCCCGCTCGACCCGTGCCTCAACATTCAAATCAATACTGGGGCCACACCTCGACCGTAACACCAACATGTAATACTCGTGGCTCCCAGCTCGCGTCGTTCGCACCCTAAGGCGTCGTACCGCACGCTCGCTGATGGTAGAGGCATACACGGGTCAAGCAGCGCTCGTTCAATAATTGAGCGCCCCTGGACCGTAACCTTAACACTCGCAGTAGGTCTCAACACAGTCCTACTGCGAATGGTTACTTCCATCGGCGGGGATTGACGCCGAACCGACACTCGCCGATTGTCCTGCAATACCACAAGTGCACTAGACAGCCGAGGCCGCTTCCGTTCTCGGTCCTACGCCGTAGACAAACGAGGACTCCTAGGCGCCGGCGATCGAGCATGGTTTCGGCGTCCGGCTGACCGCATTCTCTGCCGACGTGCACAACGTCTCTCACTCGTTTGGGGGGAAGCCGGAGCCCCGAGAACCATAACAGCAGGTAGCCCAGCCTCCGACTCCAACTCAACCACCCCATCTATCTCCAGAACTGGAGACAGCTCTCGACGCTCCTCCGGCATACAATAACAGTGCGGAGGAGCTGCTATCTCCAATGCTGGAGAGAGCCCTCTACGTCCCTCCGGCATACAATAACGACGCGTATTAGACGGAGGTTCGCTCAGAGTGGGAGGTGATATACTTCTTTTCATTCCATGCAGCAACCGGTGATGCTTCTCTCTGCAATAGCCGCACATACGCGAACTATTGCAGTCCTTCTGCTGATGGTCGTGCGCTAAACAACCCGAACAGTGTCGATGCAATAACACCATGCGCAAGCGATTTTCCAAGTCCAACGCCAAAAAAGTTGGACACTGCCGCAAGGGGTGGCCGCCTTGACAAACGCGACAAATAATAGCGCGCTTAGTCGACCCTGGTTTTCGCACACTCTCCATCTGTTGGCTGGAATGAAAACTTATGGTTTCGAGAAACAAAAGTCATTATTCATGAAATAAAACCACTAGCTTGACAACAGGGCGTGTCACTACACCACGTCCTGTTTTTATGTCTGCTACTCGAATTTTGCCATCCCTCCCTGCGTACTGTGACGAGGTCCTCCGGCCCTCGCACAACGCAATGGCCAAAACTACATCGGCCACAGACAGTTACGGTTATACATACACAAAAGCAACGATACGCTACACAAGAATACAAAACACCTTACAAGACAAACATACCGAACACAATATTAACGATACGCTACACTTGGACATAATATAAAACAAACGCACAAAAGAAACCAACAACACTGAGGTAACGCAAACGAGAAGGCGCACAGAAACGTCCAAAAGTCCCACAAGCAACGGCACCCGCAACAACAATCATACACGGTAACGGTACGCACATTGGACGAATGTACAAGTTGGACGACAACAACAACAAGGTGTTCAGCGCATTGGACCGGTGCAGTTGGAAGGAGCCAATAGACAACGGGCGTTTGCTGATTGCCGTTAATCGGTTAAATGGAAGGAGCCAATAGGCAACGGGCATTTGACCGATCGACGCGAGGACAGCAAAAATATTCTGGGAGTCCAACTCGGATAGCGAAGCTGAACGGACGTGTTCGCGGACAACAGCAGCTGGGACAAGACAAAACCAGAGACAGCGACAGCAGACATAGCAACGACAACAGCGGTGAATACAACGGCGGTGACAGCATACGAAACAACAGCAACGCCAGTAGTAGCATCAGCGGAGGCAGCGGGGCAACGGCAGAAATTAATTTAGTTATTAAATTTACCTAATAAAAGCTGCGCTCAGATCCGAGTTAGGCCATAAGCATCTGTTTGTACAAATAGAAATAATAAATTTGAATTAAAAAACAAAACTAAGTCGTGGTCATTCCTGGAAATTTCTAACTGCCAGTGGTTACTGAAATAATAAAAATTTCTGTAACGAACGCCTGGGCATCCGGCGAGCATGCCTCGGCCTGTGCCTCGTTACAGTGGCGCCCGAGCAGGGACCCTGGCATCCAGGACATCCATACAAGGGTGTAGAAGGCTTAAAAAACCAATAGACACGACTTAGATAAATTTAAATTCAAAAAAATAAATATATACTGTGTTAGCTAACATTGTATCGGTTAGTAAAACAACAGATGATCAACAGCGAACAGAGTATCAGCGGCGGACAAACAAGCGGACAGTCAGACGAGCAGCGGCGGACGAACAAGCAACAGCGGACAGTCAGACGAGCAGCGGCGGACAAACTAGCAACAGCGGACAGTCAGACGAGCAGCGGCGGACAAACAAGCAACAGCGGACGAATAATCTACAGCGAACAAGTGAACCACAGCGAACTTATGAACAACAGCGGACAGATAAACTACAGCGAACAAATGATCAACGGCGAACAAACGAGCAACAGCGGACAGGTGAACAACAGCGAACAGACATCAGCGGACAGATTAGCAACAGCGAACAGATGACCAACGACGAACACAAGAACAACGGCGAAAAATCGAGCAACAGCGGATCAAGAAGTGTCTCAGCCAAGCGCGACAACAGCGAAGCAATGCGGTGTAAGAGCAGACTCATAAGAACGAGCCACAGGAATCCTCATGTATGCACACGTATACAGAAGCAGAGCAACAAACCAGTACCTTTCCAAGACACGGCGTTCGTTCAAGAAATCCACCCCGACCCAGAGACAAGTACTTCGAGGATGTCGACCACGCAACCCGGGACAGTCCTATTCACACTATCGTCGAACAAGGAGTCCGGCAGGGGGCTGTCATCTCATCACTCGAAGTAAATCTACAGGAAGGGCGCTAAGCTTTAACGAGTCAGAAATCTGCTAGAGAGTAGGCATACCACTTCCGGGACAGTCCCACTCACATCATGGTCGAGCAAGGAGTCCGGCAGGAAGAATGCACTCAACCTCTCTGGTAAATTCCTCCACAAAGCGCCAAGGAACTGGCACCACACTTCTCTATGAAACCCGATCTAAGGTTCAACGCAGACTTTACGACGACGCAACGGCACTTTGGTAGTGGCGAAACGTCGGCAGCAGCGACAACATAGCGGCACAGAACACATTTTTAGTCAGGCAACCTCAGCGTGTTTTCGCAAGACTTCAGCGATAGGACAGCAAGAACAGCGACAAAGTACCACCGGGTACTTTACTTACTAGAGACCGGACCAGGACACACGAGACAACGGCGAAGCAGAGCAGAACGACAAAGACAACCGAACGCAACAGAACAAGCGACAGGAATCCGAGACAAACCAAACTAGAGAACTACGTTAGCTAACAATTCAAAGCAGAGAAACTCCAACACATGCAGTTACAAGGAAGCCACCCAACCCAGAGCAAACTACTTCAGAGATGGGACCCACGCAACCCGGGATAGTCCTAATCACTACAGGTCCTCCGGCCCTCGCACAACGCAATGGCCAAAACTACATCGGCCACAGACAGTTACGGTTATACAAACACAAAAGCAACGATACGTTACACAAGAATACAAAACACCTTACAAGACAAACATACCGAACACAATATTAACGATACGCTACACTTGGACATAATATAAAACAAACGCACAAAAGAAACCAACAACACTGAGGTAACGCAAACGAGAAGGCGCACAGAAACGTCCAAAAGTCCCACAAGCAACGGCACCCGCAACAACAATCATATACGGTAACGGTTCGCACATTGGACGAATGTACAAGTTGGACGACAACAACAACAAGGTGTTCAGCGCATTGGACCGGTGCAGTTGGAAGGAGCCAATAGACAACGGGCGTTTGCTGATTGCCGTTAATCGGTTAAATGGAAGGAGCCAATAGGCAACGGGCATTTGACCGATCGACGCGAGGACAGCAAAAATATTCTGGGAGTCCAACTCGGATAGCGAAGCGGACAAGACAAAACCAGAGACAGCGACAGCAGACATAGCAACGACAACAGCGGTGAATACAAGGGCGGTGACAGCATACGAAACAACAGCAACGCCAGTAGTAGCATCAGCGGAGGCAGCGGGGCAACGGCAGAAATTAATTTAGTTATTAAATTTACCTAATAAAAGCTGCGCTCAGATCCGAGTTAGGCCATAAGCATCTGTTTGTACAAATAGAAATAATAAATTTGAATTAAAAAACAAAACTAAGTCGTGGTCATTCCTGGAAATTTCTAACTGCCAGTGGTTACTGAAATAATAAAAATTTCTGTAACGAACGCCTGGGCATCCGGCGAGCATGCCTCGGCCTGTGCCTCGTTACAGTACGTTTTCAAAATACGACCAAGTCGCCATTCGTTAGGGGGGAGATTCTCATCCCGAATTACCACAATATTTCCAACCTCCAAATTATTTTGTGCGTACTTCCACTTATTTTTACGCTGGAGCTCTTTGAGATACTCATTTTTCCAGCGTACACAAAAATGATGATGCAGAGCAGTCAGTTTCTGCCATCTTCTAATTATAGACATTGGATTGGATAAATTTTTAGGCTCAACAGGGGCCAACAAATTCGAACCAATCAAAAAATGAGCTGGTGTCAAAGAATTAAGATCATTAATGTCCTCTGACATCGGAGATAACGGACGTGAATTCATACACGATTCAAACCGGCTTAACAGCGTCGAAAACTCTTCCATGGTGAACTTCATTTCACCACCAATACGACGCAAATGATGCTTAAAACTTTTCATCCCAGCTTCCCAGAAGCCACCCATATGATGCACAGCCTTTGTGGCGAAGCACACAAATAAACACACATATCCTTTAGTAATGAGGCAAGCCCGACCAGTGTAGTTCTTTATGTCGAAAGGCCCAGTGAAATCAACACCGGTCACTGTAAAAGGCCGCGACAGAGCACACCTTTCTCGTGGAACAGTAGCCATAATCTGACTCGTTACAGATTTCTTAAATAGGATGCAGTTTTTACAATTGCGAACTGTAAACTTTATCAAATTCTTTACACGAAGAATCCAATATTGCATTCTCACCAGACGTAACATTAGTTGGTTGCCGCCGTGTATTGAAATCTTGTGAATAAAGGCAACCATCAATTTAGAGAACTTAGCTTCATACGGCAGAATCGCCGGATGCTGCTCTTCAAAAGTCATAGAGGGTGCGGCTGACAACCGCCCACCGACACGAATTATTCCATCTTCATGTAGAAATGGATTTAATGATAGAATATGACTTTTCGAATGTACACATCTTTTTTCACTAAGAGCGTGATACTCTTCAGCGAAATATGCTTTCTGAGTCACCACCAGCAGTCTCTTTCTCACTATAGCTATTTCCTCGGAAGAAATAGAAATATTAGGATATTTTACTTTATCCGTTTTTCTTGGGCAGCAGTGAATCTCAACACATATGCGATCACTCGGAGCGCGCGCTCAAACGACGAAAAACGCTCTAGTAGATCCTCAAACTGCTGAAAAAATTTAAAATGTACCCGAATACATTTTTCTTCGAGCGAAGTAATGAGCTCGTTCCTTTTCTCAAATCGAGGCCAACAACTCTCGTCTTTCTTCAGCCAATTGGGACTATTCCACCACAAGGAATTGTTGATGAGGTCGCTGGGGTACACACCACGGCTCGCTAAGTCAGCCGGGTTATCTGCCGAATCTACATGGCGCCACAAATCAACTTCAGTTTGATCTGAAATTTTTGAGGTTCTATTAGCTACAAACACAGTCCATGAACATGGTGGTTTTTGAAGCCAACTCAATACAATGGTGGAGTCAGTCCAGCAATGCACATGCTTGGGATTTATTGGTAAATACTGCTGAGCAGCACCAATTAACTCAGCGAGAAGAGCTGCACCACATAATTCCAGTCTAGGAAGAGAAACAGTTTTTACTGGCGCCACTTTGCTCTTCGCGCAAACCAAATGAGTGGAAACTCTTTTTTCCAGCTCTACCCTAATGTATAAGCATGCTCCATATGCTTTTTCAGAAGCATCTGAAAAACCGTGAAATTGGCAGTTAGCCAAGGGGGAAAAATTTAATCAACGAGGTATCTGAATATCATTGATCCCAATGTACTCTCTCAAAAACGTTTTCGAATAATGTTGGGTGGACGCAGACAGGTAGTCATCCCAATCTGTCTTCTCCAGGGTAGCATCTGGAAGATGAGTGGACCACAAAAACACCAAAATAGCATCCCAATGCCCAGTGCCATTCTCCGAAGTTACAGCCTCCAGGCTAAATAATGCCTTTAGTGGGCTATTCACCAAAACGCGCTTACTCTCATATCTATCTGCTAGATTCTGCCACGCTAGTTCAAAACCATGGTTGGTCAGCGGAGATCTATTTACGATTTCACGCGCCTCACCACAAGTCTTCTGTTTAAGGTGATACAACTTCTCTACAGGTTGTAGTCTCGAGTTCGACTTATAGATGGCCGTGAACATATCACGAAAACTTGGCCTTGTACTATAATCACCGTGAAAAATATCTGTGTCACATTGGGGTAATGAAAAATTATGTGACACCGCTCGAGCATCTCTACTTTCATAGCCTGAAAGATGTACCCTCGTTGAACATCTTTCTTCTGATAGAAGGGAACATGTTACATCCACCAAGGAGCCGCATGTCACATAGGCACTCAAGCATCTGCCTTGCTTTGCCATGACTGCTTCTTGGTCTAAACCCTCTGGTTTGTGACACATTAATTTGTCATATGACAAAACTCTTCAATTCATCCTTCAACAACTTTATTGTGAAGGATATTTGCTCTGCCGGGTGCATTTCTTTACATTGTGCCGCGAAACGAAGAAGTTCGTCGGCACAATGATTGAATCTATTTTCTGCCATTTATTTTAAATTTATTTATTTTCTTTGCAAAATTGAATAAACAAACCAAAAAACAAAATAATATTGTTTACCAACAATTGAATGTAAATTATTTACAAATTTGAAAATTTTTTTTTTATATAAAACTGCGTATAATGCTATATTAAACACCGGCGCTGTGATAAATTATTTCGAATAGGATACAAAAAAAGTAAAACTTCCTTGAAATAAATACACAGCCCAAAAAAAAAATACTTTTTTAATATAGCAGCACAAAAAAAAATTTAAAAAAATTTGTTATTGACCCTTTCTCTGTTTGGTCTTAAATGCGCAACAAACAAAGGAAAATAGAAAAATTAACAACCAAAGTAAAATAAATAAAATGCAGACCAGTAGAACACTATTAAAATAGTTGCACTTTATACTCACTATGTTATTGTTTGTTGCAGCAAAAAACAAAAAAACAATAAAATGGGCTGTATGGCAACTTTTTCCAGAATTGGCGGCAGCAGGCAGTGGCAACACGTTGATTTAAAAAAAAATAAATGCTCCTTTTTTTATTTTTTTTTATGTCCAATAGAAAAGTCGTCCGCATATCTCCAGCCAAAAAAAAAAGAAACAAGAATTTATCCAACTCTATTGCCAATTGCATTTTGTTTTTTCTTTTTTTTTTAAACTAAATATTAATTTTAATTAAAATGTACTGCAGCATGCGCCAATGCAGCTGCTTCTTCTTCTCTTTTTGTTTTGTTTGTTTTGGTTATCGGTGACACTTCGATTATCTTATCGACTTAAAACGATAAATACTCAAAGACCGATGATGATTGCAAGGCAACCAATCAAACGCACGCGCGTGAAGTTAACAACGCGCGTGAAGTTAACAACCCCTAGTTATCAACCCGTTACAAGTGGGAATGAAACAGTTATCGATATCGAAAAATGTGGTATTTTATATTCTGCATATTTATACAAAATGATGAATAAAAATAGAAAATAAAATATAAAATGCAAATGAAAATAGAAAGACAATTGTCTACTCTTAATTTCCAAACTAATTCTCAAAGAAAAAAATTTTAAGGAATGGCTACAAATCCAAACTCAAAAGAGTATCGCCTTTTCTGCATTTTTTTATGCTCAAATATCTTTTTACCAGTACCTCGTGCGTATGAAACATGAGATTAAATGGATAGCCGAAACTGAGTCCTATCCAATGGTACCCATGTTATATGAAAGTCTTCGTACGCCTTAGTACAAAATTTTTCAAAAACTACAAAATTTGTATGCAACGAAGAACGAGTGCATTTTTTTCATAGGGGGTTGTTAGGGTCAACGGAAAATCGTGCCTATGAAACATGGGGGTGAAATGGATAGCCGAAACTGAGACCTATCCAATGGTACCCATGTCATATGAAAGTCGTCGTACGCCTTAGTACAAAATTTTTCAAAAACTACAAACATTTTTGATTTATTGCGGGCTCCATAAACAAATATCTGTCTTCCTTGTCTAACTTACAAGAAATTCACGAGATCTTCATGCCAGTGTTACCGAATAGCAAATAAAATCTCTTGAAGACAAAAGTATCTGTACAGACGCCAACTCCATTGATATATTTTGCAGACAATAGTATCTGTACAGACCTCAACTCAATTGAAATATTTTGTATAAGCAAACTGGTCTGTACAGGAAGAATGTCTTTGATATTTTGAAGTTAGCAATTGTTAAAGGCCTGTTGCGCATACAACAGAAACTGAAAAGAAACTGAAACTGATTTTTAGTTTCTGTTGTACAATTAGAAACTGAACTGAAACTAAATGTCATTTTTCATCATTTAACATTTTTATCAGCTATATTTTGTATTTTTATGTCATTCAGTACTGAAAGAAGTCAAAAGTACTATTTTCAGTTTCAGTTGCTGCGGACGAGTGAATTCTAAAATTCAGTTTTAGTTTCAATTGCCACTGTTAATGTACTGAATTCAGTTTCGGTTTCTGTTGTATGCGACAACAGGCCTTAACACTCATATTACGCGTTATAGTGAAGTGAAAAGCAAAACAGTAAGTAAAACTACATTCTTTTTCTAAAAATAAGCAATTTAATTAATACATTTTTAGGAAAAAAGTAAATAAATGGAAACACATACATGCAAACACGATTCATACATATGCCTCCAGATTCGCGTTTATTGCTGACAGTACGTCAAGGACCAGATTATCTCAATAAATTTTCTGGTGCTGGTAAAGTAGAAGAATTGCGTGACATGCTGCTGTTGCTTCCCCTTGATCGTTTCTTTTCAGTTTCACCGACTATTGATAATCGTGAGTCATCACCGCCGCCTTTAAAGAAATCGCGGTTCGAGCCACAACAACACAATCCGTAACCTGTGTTTGTACGAGAGCTATTAAAATTAAAAAACCTATTCCTGCCGTGTCTGATTAGTATGAAAACACCGCAACCGATACAAATAAAAATTAAGCAAATGGACGCGGTGGTGGTTCACCTCACGAACATCTGAAAAAACAGCAGTAGCAACAGCAAACGACACCGACTAGGACCAACCCATGGGCAGGTAATATATCACCGTGGGCTAATAACAATAATGTTGGGCCAAATCGAAATGGATTCAACAACAATAATGCTTTCAATAGACCCGTCTTTGGGGTGATCGTGATCGCGAACAGCACCAACGAGCATAACCATGGTAACAGTAATAACAAAAGACGTCGACGTGGTAATAATTCAAGTGGTGGCGGAGGAGGCGGCGGTGTAAGTATTTGCGGATTAATAACAATAACTATCAGCGCTTCTAAATGTGCTCCTCCACCGCTCCTACCAAATTTAAGCTGCAATTAAAGTGTTTATATAGTGTAAAACTATGCGATTGTATAGATTTCTTACTTAAAAATATTTAATTTTAAAAGATGTCTACGAAAACATCAAAACAAACTATACAGATAAATAAAATCACATTTGATTAACTTTGTAATATTAAAAGACCCGCTTTTTTGATTTGGAGCGACTGCGTGAATACTTTCGACTGCGTGAGCGGTTTCTGTAGGCTATAAGTTTGTAATTAAATGTAGAATGTTTTAAGTACCATATATATTGTTACGTTACTTACCTAGAACATGAAGAATGCAAAGATTTGAGGTAACGAGGGTGTAAACGACTGCGAGAAGGAGAACGTCTATTTAAAATGAAACAAACAAAGTTAAAATACAATTGCCAAAAAAAAACTTTTTACCGCCTGGAACGAGAGCCTTTGAACGTGAGCGAAGACTTATAGTAACCACCATTTTCTTATATCTGTCGTCGTCATAATGTTTATTATATTATGAGGAAGATGATGAATGTGCATCGTAGCCGCCACCACGACCCCGCGTCCTCGTATGCGTGGCGCAAATCCATAATGATTGAGGCTGCCAAGTGTGTAACTGGTCGATAGAGTCCGGCCGCTACACCAACAAATACGCCAGGCATGCCATATGAAAATATAGACAGCAATTTCATGCATTCACTTACCGCTTCAGCTGTATAAGGCTGGTCTGTACAGGAAGGAATGTCTATGGTATTTTGAATTTACCAGTCGTAAACACTTTGCTTTTACTGTTATCGTTAAATTGAAGTGAAAAAAAATAGGTCAACTTTGACAAAAAATTTATAAAAACAGAACTAATAATTAATTTTTTTAAAAAATATATTTCCTCAAATGCGTCCTATAAAGGAGGGACATATTTCGAAGATGCGGTAAGGGTGTAACATCTATGTGTGTATAATTGTTATTTAAAATCAACTTACATAAATGTGTTGCTTTCTCATTTGGCGTCTAATTCTTGATTGATGAAAACGTAAATTTTGCGGCAATAAACGTTTTATTTCATCTATAAACTGCTCTGAAGGCTCGGCACATATATCGTCGGCGTGAATGCTCCCCATCCTTAACGCCACTTTTATTGCTTCCAACAATGTATTACATCTAAAAAAAAAATAAAAAAAATATATCCCAATGGAGTAATACTAATAAGTGTAAACTTCAATTCGACCGGCGAGATGATAAAATTTTGTACTGCAGGTCTTATATGACTGCTACATAAATTAAAATCAACAAATTCTGTTCATTTCGGCATTCCAACATTTTGGCGCCATCCAATAAAAAATACACTAGCGCCACAATCGCATTGCATAGATGTTACACCCTTACCGCATCTTCGAAATATGTCCCTTCATTATAGGACGCATTTGAGGAAATATATTTTTTAAAAAAATGAATTATTAGTTCTGTTTAAATTTTTTGTCAAAGTTGGCCTATTGAAAAAAACGGCTCAAAAAATACCAAAGTATATGAAAAATACTCAAAACTGAGTGTGTTTGTGTTTTTAAACTCGCGCCAAAAAAAACGGCAAAATAAATGAAAAAAAATAAAAAAGCACAAAACACTCAAAAGCCGACTGAGGACTTGCGGAATTGTGGTAACCCAACAACAATTTAAAACGTACGCAATGGGGATGGAAAAAACAAAAATAAATTATATACGCACCTGAGTTGTGTACTAAACAAAAAATGAGTACAATTATTTATCTTTTTTAAAAACGCTCTGCCTGCGTTATCCGGGTTCGAAGGACCAAAAATGTTCGCTGTGCCGCTTCTAGGCACCTGGAACATCCAAATCAAAAATCACAAGTAGCTGGCGCAGACAGGTGGGGAGGGTCGTCAGTGTCTAAAAAACACTCGCACGAAAAAAAAAAAAGACAAATGAAACTCGCTCTTTTTAATTTTAAATAATATAACAATTGCGCGCTCTCTTTTATTTAATACAATGAGTGTATACGGGTATAAAAAACGTATGCGAATCTAAAAATATGAGCGAAAACTGAGAAGTGGTAGCGTACGCGTTGATTTTAGTTTTACAACTAACTCGACTTAAAACTAACGAAAAACTAGCTAGCAGGAGCGGTCGGCGATTGGCAACACTAGCGCCATCTGTGACTTCAATCAAACGTCACATCAAATTCAAATTTGGCGCTAACAGTTTGTTTTAATGAATTACTCAATTTCTTGTGATTTACATGTGAACTTAAATTTAAATAAAGATTGTGGTATTTTTATTTGTTTAATTTAGTGTATAATAAATGTGTATTTAAACAAACATTTTAGTAAACAGTTCATTGCAAAAAGTTGGCATGTTGACAATAAATAGACTGTGAATGACTAGTAAAAAAGAAGAAGAGTGTTAACATTTTATAATTGAATGCACTCCACCCGCTTCACCCAATTGCCTTCTACGAAGGAAACCTATTGCTAGGAAGCCGGCAACAGGCATTTTTATTTTATCTTAAAGAACTAATTTGGTTTTATCTTGATGCTATTAATGTGTGTTTGCAAGTAACATACGCGAGTTGACAGTCACAGCAAATCTCAATTGTTTTGCATATCATAGTGTTGTCGTTGAAATTGTACAAGTTGGCTGGCAAAATGTTTAAAAATATTTGGTTTTTTAGTTTTAATGTACTTTTAAAATTATATACATTTCTTCTCTTATTACTGAAAAAATTTTATTTACAATTTTTTGTCCCAACTAAGCAAATAAATCGAAATTAAAAATAATAACACACATAATTGTTATAGTGCTGACAGCCCTGCTAATTCCCCAGCTGTTTCCGAATCAAATGTCCGAAAAGTGAAATCCCTCGATTTTCCGTGACACCGAGGTTTTGCTCGAGGGATTTTAAAACCAATCTAACTGAATTTCGCTTTCGATTTACATGACATGCCCGATAGATTTATTTCTTATGATTGACTCCGTCAATTGGTACAATTTACAGAGCGTTAGTTAGTTTCCTGTATGTAATGGGTTCGACTCACGGCTTTAAAGATTTTTTATTGTATACTTTGTATTTATATAGCTTATTAAGAGAATCTTTAGCAGAACCCATATAAAGTTTTTATTTTTAGGCAACGACTACCTGTAAACCTGCAGAAAAGACACAAATTATACAGCCAGCTTCAAATATTAAAAAACAGGAAGAAGATAAAATAAAACCCGGTAATGGACCACAACAACAATGCGAAAATAATGAAAATGCAGATAAACAGAGAGCAAAACCTTTTTAGGAAGCTATGAAAAATAAGATTGCTCTACTCGAAAAAAATCTGAATGCTTTGTATTCTTCCAGAGATACTATGCCAAGCCGTGCTGAAGGAAAAAAAACAACAAAACAGTCTTTAAACAGGAAGGTTCAAAACGCAATTGCATAGAAGAATCACAGGGATGGTATGAAAAGAAAGTTAGAGGATATTTGTCATGAAAATCCAGAAATAAAAAAAGACTATCTCGTAGGGATTCAGTGGAACGTCCTAATCTTGAAAGCAATCAACCATCACTATTTAAAACAATTGCGGATATAGCTTTATTTGGGAGTGCAGCAGATGATAGAACGGAATCCATTAGCAGCGTAAAAACTCTTGATGAACTCACACAAGAATTACGTAAAATAGGATTTGACATTAGTCGCAGTTGGACATAACTTCGTTTGATTCCCAGAAAATGTAATTGTGCAGAGGGACGAAGACATGTATCGACAGTCCCTGCTAAGCTCATTCGGGCTCAAACTGATCACCACAGGAGCCACTTAGATAGCAAGTTCGCTGAAACATCCATCCATTATTTAGAGAACATAGCATCCATACTGCGTAACTACGGGAAATAAGCAAGCACCTCCTCTAATGCACATGGAATATAAAATCAAATTGCCTGTTCACGATTGGGTAATAGCTGAGCGTCATAAATTAATACCATCTGTTTAAGCTGGTATCAAAATCACTTCCAGTATGCTAGGACAACCGCAAGCCGTTGAATATTCTGGACCAACACAGAAACCCTATGCAAACCCTATGAAGTATGGAGACATGATCTCGGTGCATTGTTTTTAGCTACCAATGCTCCTGGAACAAGTGCGTATAACGGAGTAGAGCGCATAATGGCTCCTCTTAGACGGGAACTGGCTGGTTTAATATTGCCTCATGACCACTTTGGGTCTCATTTGGATGAACGTTGCGTTACAATTGATGAACATTTAGAAAGATCTAATTTCGAATTTGCAGGAAATGTATTAGCTGAAGTATGGAGTTCAATGGAAATTGATGGCTATAATGTTACTACAAAATATGTTGGGGCAGGTGAACAAGATCTTCCTGATTTTCCAGTCATTAAATAGTATTCAGAACATGTGCGTGAAAGACAATACTTGCTTCAAATTGTAGAATGTAGAAATACAGAATGCTGTTGTTCAAGAAGTGGCATATTTAGATTACTATACAACAGGTTTCTCCCACCACCTGTAAAAGTAAAACAAACAGTTGATGACTTGGTTTTGGATGAAGGAGGGTGAATAAACATATTCATCGAACTCTGATATAATACTGACTTTATTTGATAATATCTTTGACTTAAATACTATTTCTTACATTATCTTACTCTACGTTGGTCTTTATCAGCAGCAATGTGTGTTTGGATAAATAGATAAGTGGACTGTATGTGTGATGTGATATGTCTAAAATGTATGCACAGCATTGCCTTTGATAAGACCTCCTGTGTGAAAGAACGTTTCACAGTACACGATAAGTTGTCGATTCTTGCGTTAAGTGTGTATATGAAATATGAGATAATATGCGACCGTGGGAACTTCTTATCTGCATTTCTGATGAGCTGGTCTTCTGTTGGTACGCTCCAAATATAGATATGCGATAACGCACCCCACAAGCAACGGGAACAATATGTTTAAATATGTTTAAAAATTTTCCCGGGGGCCAGATACCGATAGTGGCACCATTCTCCTCAGATGAGACACCTTTGAACGAAAAGATACGTCAGATGATTTCGGTTGCTTAGCCATGGATCAAGTGGACATCTGAATTGGCCAAAGGTCTGGTGAATCGGCATGATGCTCGTGGGACTCCCTCTTCGCTGCCGCAGTTGTAGTCTTCTTACATCGTTATGCTTCCCTCTGAAACATTTGAAGCCGAATCTTTCCATTTCGTTCGGTGTTGCAAGTAGAGTAAGTTGCATTTGAGACAAACCGCCACCAGTCTATTAGTCTCATCTTACTCTCGTTATGATTGTGTGCTGCCTTGTATAATGTAGCTTGATCGAAATAAAGTTTGTTTAAAATATTAAACATTAATGATTATCCTCACTTGTCCAAAGTGAGGACTTCCCGGGGAAATATATTGCCTTCTTATCAGTGTCAATCTGACTAATCTCTGCCAAAAATAGTCCCAGGTGAGTAGCTTCGTTGCTGGATTTGCAGCTCTTGCTTCTCTATTCGTTATTATTCTGGTTGCATCTCAGATACATGTAAGATGTCGTGTACCTCGTGCTTCAGCTATTGATGATAGCTCATGAGCCTTGTTTGTAGTCATCGGTGAGTTATGATATGTCAGGCTTGACACTGTCCCAGTCGGAGTACTACCATCTACTTACTGCGGCTCCCTGTTGATTTTTGGCACCAAAATTGAATTATTAATGCCTTCCTTCTCAAAAGTGTGCGTCGTAGTATCCGATGCACATGCGCTGCTATATGTCTTTACATTGACATCTGGTTCCGATACGTTATCGGATTCAATAATGGCTTCATTGCCTTTGACTTCTGCAGTGCTCAATGTATTTGAAGTCTCCGACTTGTATTGCGTTTTGTACTTCACTACACGGAATTCTTCATTTACCACAGTTTCATTGAACTTTATGTCTGCGATTGGTATCTTCAATTCAACCTCAGTCATTTTGATTGCCGGTGCGGCGAATTGCATTGGGTTATATATGACCGGCACCTTAAGCGATACATAATAACTGCTGGCGGTTTGTAAATCCGCTGTAATTATTCTGTCGATTCTTTTGATCAGCTCAGATGAAGCGTGTACCAAATCTCGCATTTCATCAAAGTCGACAGCAGCTAGATCAAACTCTGTGTTCAATTGATGTATCGCCTTTCCCATTTTTGACCACCAAAAGGTCAAATGAAAATTGCATTCCTCTAATTCTTCAGTACCACCGCTTTGAAGAGTTTTTTCAGCAACATTTATATTATTCCTCAGTTTTCGTTTCCACCTCTTTATATCGGATAAAATATTATGCAATAGCACTAAATTTTTCCCTCCAGTAGACGTCTTGCAAAAGGCTCCTGTTTGGACAGCTTCTGACGACATCTGGTTCTCTTTAATATTCAACATTATAAGCATTTGACCGGTTCAAAATGTTCAACAATTTTCTTGATGTTTTAGCCTCAAGACGCCTATTCTGATGTATAGCCTCAGACACGCTTGATCTGGAAATCAATTGTCAAAAACACATATTCGATAGAGCTATCTCTTAAAGTAGAGATACTGCAGGTTCATATTGCATTGAAAAAAGTTTGAAACATCTACACACTTCAACTAAAAGTGACACCAAACTCAGCGAAAATTTTATTACATCAGTTATTCTTATTATTTATAAAGCTCCTACGAATATAAAATTAATGTGTATACTATTTATTAACTAAATGTAACTATAATAAATGTAACTATAGTATTATAACGAATATGATATAAGGAACTTATAGTGAAATATATATTATATATAAACATTTTTAAATGTTCATATATATATTTACTAAATAAGGTAATTTTGTTTAAACATTTTTATTTAACTTAACACGGCGAAAGTAGAACTAATAGTAAATATCGTCTGCTGACCAACTCAATTCAATACATTGTGGATTATCAGTGCAGGCTTAACAGCCACTGAGTAAATATTATTTTTATTAAGCAAAAAGCAGCCGACTACGGCAAGACTTCGTGCGTATGCGTGTGATAGCACGAAGGTGTTTGGCCCATAGGTCTTCTGATAGCATGAAACTGAAGCATTGCATAAAAATAATAAATTATCATACGGCATCCATACATAGCATTGGAATACAAAAGAGAACAGCCGATTCGTTGCCTGCTTTACCTTTTTTATGTATTGCCAACTTAAATTCCAGCATATTGCAAAGAAAAACCAGTTTTATTTGCCAAATAAATTGTTTTCTCCTTTTCGCGTATCTAGCATTAAAATAATGAGATGAACAAAGCATTTATCGGATCAGTATTAGTAATTATTATTATTATAATGGCCGTCAGCCGATCAGGCACACAAGGGGAATAACATGGAACACTCCGGTGTACGTGCCGTAATTGTGTGCACTGACGGTAGTGCGACTATATTCTCTACGCGGGGGCGGCTAGAAACATCCTTTTAGAAAATCAATTAATCTTTACTTGCTATAAGTGCTGGCTAATCTGTAGTCGGGCGGAGAGAACGAACTCTCTTAAATAAAAGTCAATATGTCCTTCCTCAGACATAAAACAGGTTGCGTTGGGCTAGTGACCCGACCGTAAAAATTGAACTCACTCAAGAAACGAAAACAAGCCTCGGATACAACAACAACCGTTCAACGATGACGACAATTCGCTTTAAACAACTGACTCGAATAGGAACATGGAATGTGCGCTCTCTTTCTGACCCTTCTAAGCTCGCGCAAGTATGCAGAGAGATGGAGCGCTGCCGGATTCAAATTCTCGGACTTTCTGAAACCAGATGGCTCGGGCAAGGCGAATCTTGCACCTTGGCAGGTCACTTCTTCATCTACAGTGGCCACACTCAAAGACGAGCAAATAATAACAGCTCGGTTTAAAAGCAAGTTCCGTAACATAACTGTTGTCCAGTGCTACGCCTACCGAACCAGACACAGATGATTCTAAGGACGAGTTTTATAACCTTCTCGACTTTACTATCAACTCTGTCCCTAATGGCGATATAATTGTGACACCAGGGGACTTCAATGCTAAGATCGGCGATAACACCAACGTAGAGAGGTTCATGGGTCGACATGCGCTGGCGTCCGCAAGGAACAACAACGGAGACCGGCTTCTCGATCTGTGCGCTACCCACCAAATGTTTGTTGGCGGCAGCAAATTCCCGCACCTGGACATTCATAAGTACACCTGGGAGTCGCCCGATGGGCGCACTAGAAACCAAATCGACCATGTACTGATTAGCAGACGATTTCACAACTGTCTGATGGACGTGCGTGCGTATATAGGAGCTGATATGTACAGTGACCACAATATGATTGTTGGACGGTTACGTCTACGTCCAGAAGGAATCAGAAAGCAACAGCAACGCAAACAGATCTTCAACTTGGATGGCCTGAAAACGCCAGCCATGCTCCAACGGTACCACGAAGAACTGTCCTCTGCCTTCTCGCGTCATATTTCCTCACCAACTTGGAAGCAAATCCAAACAGCGTGCGCTCAAGCTGCGGAGAAAACGGTCGGCTTGCAGCACTTTAGACGGAAGCCGTGGATAAGTAACGCCACTTGGGCTCTGATTGAGGAGCGCAGGCTGTTGAAAGCACAGCTAAATGCATGTGCAATACATGACCGCAGCAACCTTCGTGGATCATATAACGAAGTGCAAAGGCGCGTTAAAAAATCAGTCCGTTCAGATAAAAAGGCTTATGTGGAAGGCATAGCCAGTAAGGCAGAACAGGTGGCGAACTGCAACAACCTTCGCGGTGTCTATATAGCGGTAAAGGAACTAGGAAACGTTAAGCCAAATATTCCACCTATCAAGGCTAGCGACGGGTCCAGTTTATCGTCAGTCGAAGACCAACTGGCACGCTGGAAGGAGTTCTTTACAATCGATGACACTGAGTCAGAAACTCCACCAACACCCAACACCGATCAGCGTCGAAACCCCAACAGAGGTATCTCTACTGATCCGCCTACTGGGGACGAAATAGCCCTGGCCTTAAGCAAGCTGAAAAACAACAAAGCTGCTGGACCAGATGGTTTACCGGCCGAACTGCTTAAGTGCAGCGCAAACACCATCTCACGCGCACTACACCCCATTATTCGTGCAGCATGGATATCCACGACCATCCCAGGTGACTGGAAGGAGGGGGTGATCGTCACTATCCCCAAAAAGGGAGACCTGAGTCAGTGCAGAAATTGGCGTGGCATAACCCTTTTGAACTCCATTCAAAAGGTACTGGCCTTCATCATCGTAGCCAGAATCTCGCCAACTTTAAACACCCAATTACGGCGAGAACAGAATGGGTTCCGACCAAATCGGTCTTGTGTAGACCACATTAACACCTTACGCATTATTGTGGAACAATCGGTCGAGTGGAGGTCCCCGTTATACCTTCTTTTTGTGGACTTCGAGCGGGCGTTTGACACCATCAATAGAGACGCGATATGGAGGTCACTGAGCAAATGTGGGATCCCTGACAAAATCATTGATCTCATAAAGGTTCTTTACGAAGACGCAGCTCTCACCGTGCGGTTTAAAGGCAACAACAGCACCAATTTCACTAAATTAGAGGTGTCCGACAAGGTTGTGTACTTTCACCACTCCTTTTCATAGTAGTCCTCGACGGGGTCATAAAGCGCACAAACGCGGAGGTGCCCGAAGGCCTGCAGTGGAGACTTGATCAGAAGCTTAGCGACTTAGATTATGCTGATTACATCTGCTTCATGACACACACACATAGCGGTGCTGCAGCGAAGCTTCGTAGTCTGGAAGCTAATGCTCGTGCGATAGGTTTGAAAATAAACTTATCTAAAACAAAGTTGATGCGTCTGCAAACAACATCAGCAGCGCCACTGACGGTCGAACTCAGCGACAGCACCATGGTCACCATCGAAAATGTTGAGAAGTTCCCCTATCTTGGCAGTTATATTACAGCGGATGGGGGTGCCGCGATAGACTCAGCTGCGCGTATAAGCAAAGCGCGGATTGCTTTTCGTAAACTCGACAAAGTATGGCGCTCACGCACGCTTTCATTGAGAACAAAACTAAAAATATATAACACCAGTATAAAACCTATACTACTATATGGCTCATAGACGTGGATGGTTTCAGACAGGATTAGCGGAATGCTTCAATAATTCGTTAACAAATGTTTGAGGATTATCTGCGGTATCTTCTGGCCAGAAACGATATCAAACGCTGACCTATGGAGAGTTACTAATACCGAACCAATCAACATCGAAATTAAAAGACGCAAGTGGAATTGGATAGGCCACACCCTGCGCAGAGAAGATGACAATATTGCAAAGATGGCCTTCCAGTGGAACCCACAAGGCAGCCGTCAGAGAGGTCGTCCAAAGCAAACATGGATTCGCACTGTCCATTCCGAAATCGGGTCCAAGGCTTCGTGGAGTGAACTTAGAGCCCTAGCAGCAGATAGAAGTCGTTGGAGGTCATTTGTTTTCGCCCTATTCTCCAACTGGGAGTAATACTTTAAGTTTTTGAAAATAAAGTATTAAGGAATTATTAAAAAAAAAAAGTTTGTAATTATTAGTGGTGTTAATAAAAACTTTAAAAGTTTAACCTAGCATATGATCGAACAGTGCCAAACAAAAAAGTAAGAAATTAATAAGAAAAAATGGTACTGACGAAAAGTATTTTGCTCCTTGCCCCATTTTAAAAGTCGAATGCAAACAGAACGAAGTCTATCTATTACCGTTTCCGAGATCCTTTCGTTCATACGACGGACATGGCTATATAACTTTGGGAAGCTCCGACCATTATTTCTACATACATTTGCACAAAACCAATAGGCTCTTGTTACCTTCGGTACAGGGCCTAAAAAAGACGATATATTTTTGTACTTGTAAAAATAAAATTTTTATTTACTAAATTCAAATGTTAATGGTTTGTATTATGTATTTGATTTCTTTAGAAAATAAGCTGTAATACGATAGTTATGAAATTATTAATTGAAATTTTAACATCATCCATTTAGGTGTCTTTCTTGATGCGGCAAGAACTCCTCCAATTCTGAATCTTCAATTTCACAGAGCCGCACGGAAATATTGCTGTTGGAACCGTTTGTCTCCATCGCTCTTGGGAACAGGTATACTTCTGAATTTTCTATGTTAAAAAAAAAAAAAAACAAATAAATAAATTAAAAAAAAATTATTTTTTTCATAAACAAGGAATTTTTATTTTTTTTTTATTTTGATAATAAAAAACTAACCGCTTATAGTGCGTCTATTAAATATATCTGGGTTTTGTTTCAAAAATGCATCATTTGTAGAGCTTTCTCCATCCGTTTCACTTGGAGTATTTATCGGCGGTAAATATGAATCAGGATGACGTAAATACACTTTGCCTGATTAAGAAAAAAATATATAAATACATAGATTTTAACAACAATGGACGATTAAAATTATTAAATTAAATCATTATAGACAATAATAATTCGAACTGTCACTGCCTGTAACGTTGATGAGACTTACATAAACGCTTTTGTTTAGTTTTGAAAGGCACTGAATGCATGAAAGTAATATCACTTAACTATATTAAATAGGTACTATTATAAAAGTAAAAGGTTCTTTTGCTAAAACTTACCTGTGTTTAATTTATAGTCTTCATTCTCGCTTTGATTAAAAGAACTCAGTCTTGAAAGAGAATCGTGATTTGAGTTCGGCAACGTAAATGGTTGAATGCAGCTTTCCAACTCAGAATCAACATATTCTGATGCAATATCCTCATTTAGAGCAGTTATATCTCTCGTCGGGTCCACTTCTCCTAAAAATTTAATTATATTCATACTTAAATAATTGATTTTGATGCAGTTTCTAATTCTACGAAAACAAAGTGATTAGGAAAAGTCTAACTCTTATTTTAACATAGAATACGTTATACGAGAGTATAAAATCGTGCACAAAATTTCAAAAAACAAGTTGGTTCACTTTCAAAGAATTTTTCTGTACTTCGTATACATAAAAAAGAAAAGTAAAGTATGCAGACCTCTCATTTAATATGTTTAGTTTCTAATTATATTTTAAAAATAATATAGCTATATACCTATTTGTTAAAATAGACAAATAAAATATATTTCAATATTTTTAAACAAAACTAGTTTTATTATATTTAAATTTTGTAACATTTAACCGTTACATATATTTGTATATAATTTAACAGCCGCATCTCTGACGCAGCTACCATATTTTTTTAAAGGTTTTGCATGAATGGCGTATACGAAACAGTTCTATTCAAACAGGTCCAGACGGCGAATCTGAGTTTGTAACCAATTTTGTAGAGTTTGCTTCTTTTTCTAATTTGTACATATTTGTAACTACTTTCAATGGAATATGATGTCAGATATTTAGCACCATTTGAACCGCCTTAACTTGAATTAGTAGGTGAATTGTTAGTATGGCGTCTTTGTGCTTTATGTATATAATTATGATACATATGTATGTATGTAGTAGGAGGCATTATATACGGCATAAAATGCATGTATTATTTACCATCGCGACAAAACTAAATGATTCACACATTTCCATCTTTATGTTTGTCTGTGTGTATTCAGCCGGCCTATTCCTACAATCTCTAAGATATTGGTTTCAATCTTGATATGTAGACTTTTTAAAAACTGATGCAATTATTTTTTAATAATTGTTTTGATGTTAGCATTTGGAGCATTCCCCAAAAAGCGCATTGATTTCGATGCCTTCTTTAATGCGCTACAAATTTTTTTACATTACATTCCATTCCATATTAAATGCACGCTGCATTTTTTTTTAGAGTTTTTTACAAATTTTTCAGAAACAATCAAACTATTGACAGGTAAATAATCAAACAAAACGCGTACGCATGAGCAGTGTTTTGAAAAATTTCAGAGCAATCCCAATGAATTTTTGAATTTATCATAACATGGACGAATCATACATCCACCGCTAAACACGAAAAAAATAACACAGTCAAAGTAATGAGTAGAAGCGTGGTCGAGTGCTTTAAAAAAGTGAATCGTGTTGGCCTGAATAACTTTTAGGCCCTGTACCGAAGGTAGAAAAGCCTATTGGTTTTGTGCAAATGTATGTAACAGGTAGAAATAATGGTCGGAGACCCCCAAAGTTACCCCCATTATGGTCAGGAATGATAGAGGAGTCGATATAGCCATGTCCTTCTGGCCGTCCGTATGAACGAAAGGATCTCGGAAACGATAATAGATAGAGACTTCGTGTTTTTTGCATTCGACTAGGACTGCTCCGGAATTTTACAAGTTTATTTTCAAATCTTGCACCTCCCCCTTTCCCATAAAGTCACCCCAAGGCTAAAAATTTCTTCGGCACAAATTAGTATGCGAGTATACCAGTATAGAGATAACGTCCCTTTAAGCCAAAATCCAAAAAGTTCATCAAAATCGTATTATAAATGACGATTTTATAAGCAATTGAATTTGAACGACCTACTTCCGTCCCCCCTTTTCTTTTCATACATAAATAAATGTTTTATAAGGCACTTATTGGTGGAGGGAGAAGTAGTCATAAGCTAGAGAACATTTAATGTGTTTGTTAGGCGACCTGTAGTGGTACAGGGCCTTTTACCGTTGGTTACTCCCGACTGTAATTTCCTAATTTTTATCAAATGAGAATGGTAAATAAAAAACGGTTTTTTTTTTTAAACATTGATTTTTTGAAACGCATCAAAGTATAAGTTGCGAACTAACACATAAATAGATAGTAGATACAAAAATTGTATATCATTGCAATGGCATTGCATATGAAACATTTAGTCGACTAAAATTTTCTAACTTCGGCCAATGTGGAATACTAGGGAAAATAAATTTACATGAATTCCTCAAATTACTGTCACTGTATCAGCGCACATTTTTAATTGTTTTTTTTTTTGTAAATTAAGAATCACAAATATCTAGCCTAACTGAATTATATATGTTAAAACACGTTTATACTTACGGTATACCATATAATTGCTTCTCGATTTTGACTCATTGCTGTCATTACTTTGGAAGCTTGATGAGTCAGCTATTTCAGCACCAGGAACTTCTGTTATGTCTGGCAACGGGTTATGGCTCTTCCGGACCCAGTCCGAACAATCCCAATGATATTGCCCGTGGCCATGAGGAGTGTATTCAGTATTGTTGGAAGAAGATGTAGCAACACAGACATTTGGCACAGTGACTTGAATAAGCTTTCCACCTGATAAACGATTCATTGCAAATCCATAGTCTCTTTTACTCTCTGAAATATATCAATAAAATTTAGAATCAAATATGCTATCGATTTTAGTCGTTGTTACCATTGTTTAGTTTATTTTCACTAAAAGTCTTCAACTGCATTTGCTCGCACCATTCTTGTTTATAAGTTGCACCATTGCTCTCCGTTTCGCTCAAATTACACGAATTGAGATTAACATGTTGATTATTCCTATTTATTTTCTGATATTCAAATGGAATATTTTCAAGTTCATCGCCTGCAGAACCATAACTTCGCAAAATGTCCAAATTGTTAACAAAAGTAGTACTGCTGGGAAACATATTCTCATTGGTAATTGGGGTGTAGCTACTTATAGGTCGCTGATTAACCTCCAAATTACTTATTTTTGCGTTACGCTTATTATATTTTTCAATGTCAATTAGCGAGTTCAGATTGGCCTCCTTGTAGGAGTGTTGCTTGCTCTTATCTTTGCCCATTCGGTTGCGCGCTCCACGTGACGGTCTCTTTTTAAAAACAAAGCAACAAAGTGCCATCATAACAATAACTATTACAATGATGATGCCAGATATGATGCCGCTTATGTGTTCAATTGAAAAATTCTTGATTTTAGTTGATATAGAGTTTGAATAAAGAGGATCCCCGCAACTAGCGCCAGTCAGATATGAGGGACATATGCATCGAAAGCTTCCGGCCTCATTGATACAAGTCGCACCGTTTCCGCATGGTTGGTTTTCGCATTCGTTTACATCGATCTCGCACGTAGGTCCTGTAAACCCGCGACACATGCAATGGGGTACCCCGTCTCCCTCTTCACAAAGTCCACCGTTTTGGCAAGGGTTGGGGGAGCAGAATTTCCCATATTCACATCGTCTACCTGATAAGTGCAGTGGACACTTGCAAGTATAATTGTTTTGACTAATGTGCTCGCAGCGTCCGCCAAAAAGGCATGGCGCTGATGCACATGGATCTAAATCGACTTCACACAATTCGCCCGAAAATCGTGCATGGCATAGACAGTCATACTTCTCATTGCCTAAATCGGTACAAACGCCGCCATTTGAACATGGCTGTGCACCACACACACCTAAGTGGACGAGCACATTTCCTGGATCACACCGAAACTCGACATTTGTAAAACGTTTTAGTGCAGCAATTGAACTCCCACCTGATATGTAAAGAGGCAATGCCTCCATGGCGATTTTTATGTTTGCCATACAGCCGATAAATCCCCGTTGAATATCCTCGTATCCTACAATGGATGGATGTGGCCGCACTTCGGCACCAACGAATACGTCATTTGATTGGATATTCAGAATACCATTCACGCCAGGTGCACTGCCTTGAGAGACGTGTTTATTGTCTACAACAACCTTGACACTGTTTAATATCCGTTCCAGACTAATAGTGTGCCACTCGCCGTCGGATATATAAATACTTGATACACTTATGACTCCCTCGCCGGAACCTAAGTCAAATCTGTACTGCACAGCGCCATTTACTATTTCCAGCACATTGTAGTCAATTTTTCCGCTAGCATACAGTAGCGTACCTGTCTGCTGCACTGTACGAATTTGCAGTGAATAAGTAAATTGGTTTTCTAACGTGTTCTTAGCCACTGCCTTATTGATCTTATAATGAGCGTAGCTCTTACCACTAAATGAAACGGCTGTAGACAAACTGGTATCGCAGCTTTCATTGTGGCATTTCGTTGTTTTAATTTCACAAAACTGACCCGAAAAACCTTTCGGACAAATACATTGATAGCCTATCACTGAGTCCGATGGCAGGCAATTTCGTTGCGGTGGACAAGGATCCGAAGAGCATGAATTAACAGATTCGTCGCAATAACGACCATCAAAGCCAGGTTTACATAAACATTTGTTCAACTCATTGAAGCTTGGTGTTGCAAAGCTAACGACATCTGTATAAACAGTAGAAACATATTTGGTGAGCGATACGAGTCGCTTGCATGTACCATGTATACAGAAGTTTTGTTGATTATCGCATGCGTTTGGGCTGATTTCTTCAACTACCAAATTTGTTCCATCTTCGATTTCGTTAATATTGCCTACGACTGCCTGTCGTATTTCGTCTCGCGTATAGTATGCCTCCGCTGTTGGAACTATTTGTTGCTTTCGCACAGCAAAAACCAAATTCAGATTGGAGTCAGCTGTACGGCGGAATCGCTTGTGGCTTTTGTTTTTAATTTTATCGTCGATTGAATTATTTTTTAGGTCATCATCTTGAAGGCTTATGATGATAACATCCTTTTGTCGACAACGCATTACGGCACGCATTGAGCGTACGAATCCCTTTCGATGACTTAACAAAAAAGCAGACGGAGAAATTTTTGCAAATTTTATAACTACCGCGTGTCTCACCATTTCTGTTGTAATCAGCTCAACATTGACTTTGACCAATGTGCTGACAGCGAATTTACCATCTGAAACAGTAACATTCAGTTTGTATAGACCCACATCAAGGTTATTCATGGCGAATATCTTGCCAGATTGGTGAGTTATGTTAAAAAGTTTCGTTGATAAATATGTTTCACCCGATGTGGGAGATAAACTGTACTTGAGCTCATCATATTTGTCCTGGTCAGAAGCATGCAACATCCCAACGAAAGCATTTGAAAAATCATCTTCAAATGAATTCACTGTTATCTCCAATGGTGTTATAACTGGAGGATATTGGCTTTCTTCGATGATCTTAACGATTACCCAAGTGTCTGAGTACATAGGTGGTGTGCCGTTGTCAAAGACTCTCACTTGCAACATATACTTATCGCAAACTTTGTGATTGAACTTCGCAGCTGTGCTTAAGGATCCATCTTGCTCTAATCGAAATACGTCACCTTCATTACCAAATCGAAAATCAAAAGTATAGGGTCCGGCATTAGGTTGCTCATCGGCATCAGATACTTCAAATTTGAGTATGACATAATTGAGTGGCTTGTTTTCCTGCAACACGACGCTGTAATTGCTGCTAGAAAATAATGGTGGGTTATCATTTGTATCCGTGATATCTACGTTGACCTGCACATAGTTGCACAGCTGTGGTAAACCAGTGTCACAGGCACGCACTTCAAGCGAATATTGAGCAATGGTTTCTCTATCTAGAGATCTAGCTAATATTACGTTGCCTGACATAGTGTCTATTGAAAATTGGTTCAATCTGTCACCCCTTTCTATATTGTACTGTATAATTCCATTTTGTCCTGAATCCTCATCAGTTGCAGTTACTTGCACAATTAGTTCACCTACTAAAGTGTCTTCCATAGTATTCACGCGATATATATTCTGTGTGAACTTCGGAGCATTATCGTTTATATCAAGTACTGTTAAGTTGACATGTGCAATATTGCTTAGTGGAGGTGTACCACCATCTATCGCTTGCACTATTAAAAAATATGTCTTTGTCTTTTCATAATTTAAAGTATCTGTAACATATATAATGCCACTATTCGGATCGATACTAAATTTGTGCTGTTCGTTGCCGCCTACAATATAATATCGCACTTCTGCGTTCACCCCAATATCTTTGGAGGTAGCATATACTTGAGCTGCTTCTGTCCCGACAGTTGCATTTTCCACGACATGCGCGAGGTATTGTTTTCTGTTGAATTCAGGTGGATTATCATTTATATCTAAAACATTTATTACTAAATTGGCAGTGGTGTTAAGTTTGGGGATGCCTTGATCTTCCGCTTTGATTGTAATATTAAAACTAGAAATTGTTTCCCGGTCCAAACTCTTCTCCAGTTTTAATATACCCGTATTTGGCGCAATACTGATAAAGTCGTTGTAATTATTAATTATAGAATATATCACTTTTCGGTTAATGCCAAAATCTTTATCCGTAGCGTGCACCTTTGTGATCAACGTTAGAATTTGAGCATCTTCTGGAATGCTGACTATGTATTGGGACATTGAAAACTCCGGAGCATTATCATTTAAATCGTTAACTGTAATAAACACCTCAGATATGCATTCACGCAAAAGTGTTTGACCATCCTGTGCATGTGCAAATATTTTGTATTTTGGGTGAGTCTCTCGATCTATGAGTTTTGCAACTTTTAAAACACCATTATCCTTACCGATTAAGAAATCATCGGAGTTCTCGCCAGACAAATAAAACCTCACTTTGGCTTTATCATCGGCATCTATATCTATTGCTTTTATCTCAACCAATGTTGTACCAATCGGCACTGATTCATTTATTTCTATCTTGTACCGGGGTTTTAAACAGTATGGTGAGTTATCGTTGATATCATTTACTTCAATATTTACGTTTGCTTCTGCAGTGAATTTTCCGTCTGTGGCCAACAAACTGAGATTATATACGGCAATAGTTTCACGATCAAGTGATTTACTCACGAAAAGCTCTCCAGTTTTACCTATTTGAAATTGCGAATGTTTGTCACCAGATACTATATAAAAATCGACATCGTTTTTCTCAATATCAATATCAGTCAGTAAGAAATGAGTCAGTACTGTACCCGGTAAAGCATTTTCTAGAATTTTTATATCATCAATTGGTTGCTTGAAAAACGGAGGATTGTCGTTATAGTCTATAATTTTAATTGAAACAGGAACTTTGGAAACATGCTTTGGATATCCATTATCCGTCGCTATTACATTGAAATTGAATTCGGATTGCAGTTCTCGGTCCAATTCAGACAATAGTGTTATCCAGCCAGTGTAAATATCAATATCAAATATATTTGTTATAGTGTGACTTTCATCCTCGAGATAATAACGAATGTCTCCGTTAGATCCAGTATCTGCGTCTGTAGCAGTTATTTTTGCAATGGATACGACCTTCTCAACATTTTCTGGCACTTCTATATTATAACTCATACTGTCAAATGTTGGATAGTTATCGTTCTCATCCTGAACATGAACAAAAATTTCGGCATAAACATATAAAATTGGCAGTGTTATTGTTTCGGCTCTGACCAGCAAATAGTGAAAGTCCTGTTGCTCGCGGTCCAATGTTTGCATAAGAACGATTTCGCCGTTCTCTGTTATAAAGAAATTTGAAGATTCAGTTGCAATAGTAAATTTTGCTGAATAATTTCCTGAAACTTGTAATTTTGTCAAAATTGTGCCCGGTGGAGTTGACTCAATTACTTGCAAATTATTTGTAGGCTTTTCAAATACTGGAATAATAATATCTGAATTGAGTATCTGAATGGTCACTGGAATGTCGTTGTATAGTTTTGGGATACCGCCGTCCATTGCGCGGACAAAGAACTGAACCGATTCGATGCCTTGGACTAGAGTGTTATTGTTAAAAAATATTTCTCCGGTGTGCTCGTTGATGGTTAGAAAATATCGTAGATTGTCGTCAATCGTGCTAAGCACAAGTGAATATTTTACTTCCGCATTTCCATTTTCATCTTTATCGTGCGCATTCACCTACAATCGAAATGTACATAAATGAAAATATTTACTAATCATAGGCTATTTATTTGCCAATCGCTATACTTACAGTTAATATTGTTCCATTAAATTGAAACCTGCTTACAACGATCCTGTATTCTTTGACATTATAGTATGGAACATTGTCGTTTTCATCATCGATGAAGACTTTCAACAAAGTAAAACCAAATTTACCGCCAGTATCGGTCGCTTTTAATAATACTTCGTATTGCGCATTTTTTTCGCGGTCAAATGATACTTTTGTTTTGATTGCTCCATTTCTTCTATCTATTTCGAAGTAGTTCTTCATTTCATCAGATACTATTTCGTAAAAAAGTGTTGAGTATGATCCAAAATCTTCATCTGTCGCGTGCACCTGCAAGTTATAAAGATCATTAATGTTAGTCTTATTTATAATATTTTAATTTTATCAAACTTCCATGTTGATTTTAAGTTGCATTTACATTAAATTTTTATACACCCGTAACAATTACAATATATTATAACAATTAAATTATTATGTACCTCTGAAGATATACAAGATCGATATATATAATTTATACTAAAAACGTTAAATTTGATATGAGTAACACAAAAGTTTTTAGTACCAAAACTTAACTTGGTATTTGTACGATAGCTATTTGGTGTTTTAGGAGGTTACATCAACGAATAAAAAAGTACAGTATCGTTGAAAAACATCGCCTATTGATACCCCGCTCTATAAAATCAACATTTCGAAAAATAGTAAGATTCGAAGAAAACTGAATATTAGATTGACACACACAAAATGGTGAACAGACATGGCAAGGTCGACTCGTCATGTTGTGCTTCTCAAGAATAAATGTACTTTGTTTAGTCGCTGACGACTCCTTCGTGGTAAAAATTAATATACTATTCAAACTATGACAAGTTTAAAAGATTAATTATATTCCATTTTTGTTATTTAAGTTATTTTAAATATCAAACAGAAATATTCCATTACCTTCCAAACCATAAGTTACATTATATATTTAGCTGCCTATTTAATGTGCAAATATGTATATACATATATGGTTTTTAACCGAAAGCAAGAGTGATTACAAGAGTTTACTAAATATGTACATAACACCTCTGCAGCTATTGTCGCAAACTACAACACAACCCCTGTTTGTTATTACAAAACAGTATTCAGAAAAATGATAACACAAACATTTCAGCAACGATTATAGCAAGATGCAATAATGGTATTAAAACACAAGTAAATCGCAAAAACAATGAAAGCATTATTTGAAGAAATGAATTCTTACTACTAAGCGACAATGTAACTAACATACTTATTTAAATGGCAGTCAACCGTCTGCCGGTCATAACCGCATTAATCTTAAACTTTCTATGAAATATTAGTGCGCTGAGCTGGTTTTTTATTTGTAACTCATACAACTATTGCTGGCCCAAAATGCCCTTTGGGGGTAAAAAGGTGATGAAATGAGGAACATTTTGGAGTATTTTAAGAAAAAAACCAAAATGAAACATTTATTTTATTTTTTTTCAATTTTTTTTTATGAAATCAAAAATATTTCATATTATTCGATTGGACGTTTTTGCAGAAGAAAATTGTAAACTGCATAAGCTTACGAAACATACTCGAACAATTAACAAAAACAAAGCAAGTAATACAGTTTTACGTAGTTATAGTAATTAAATCAGCTCAGCAGTTTAATAATGGCTGGCAATTGGTACTGTTCATTACTAAAACATCACGTAAAAAGAAAAATATAAAATCTACAAATGCATATGTTTGTAAGGAAAAAAATTATAAACAGCAGCGATGTTGGTAAAAGGAGTAACGAGGCTACGGTATCTCCTATTAGAATTGGATTTAGCAAGAAACAATTCGCAATTCTTAATGGCAAAGAAGCTAATAACAGCGGCGCTACTGGTGATCACAATGGACACGTTGTGGCTGAAGAAAAACTTATAAGGCCACCACCAATTTTTATACCTGCAGTTGGAGATATTGGTAAACTATTAAATAATTTAGATAAATTAGCTCCTTCTAAGTATAGTTATAGACTTTTATAGGACAATCATTAAGTACCTCAACGAAAAAAATAATACCTATCACATTTATCAACTAAAAGAAGATAAAGCGTATAAGATCGTTATCAAAAAACTTCATTCAACGACGTCAATATGTTACATTATATGTGAGTTGCATCTTTTAGGGTATTTTGTACGAAACATAGTGAACGCTAGAGTAAATCAAGTGGATTACCTATGCCAATCTTTTTTGCTACCTTGAACCTCAAAACAACATTAAACAGGTATTTGATGTAAAACGGCTTTGCAACGCTGTGGTTAAAATAGAGCCATCCAAAAAATTTAATGACCTTACTCAATGTCACCGGTACCAAATGTTTGGTCAAAAAGTTAGAAACATTGATAACGAAGCAAATAGAAATGACAAATACTGTGACGATGGCCGCAGCAGCGAATCGTTGGAAACGAACATCGGGTCGGCGTCGTCGGGTTAATTTGCGCAGTTAACGGACAAACGACGCAAACGCAAAGCAACGAAAACTGTGCATAGGCAGATGTTGCCAACTTCTACGCTGGCGTTGCGTCGGCGTTATCGAAGTTATTGAGCAAGGAGGCATGCAAATTCCATGCGTTCGCCTACACCTGTCCGCTAAGCGCGTAAAGGGCATGCACATCTGGCGACTAACGGACGATTTCGCGATGCGCAGTGGAAGCGTGGGAGAGCGTCAGAACCGAAGTAGAAGCGCCGGCGGCAGAGAATAGGTTTGCCTGGACCATGGTATAATTATAGAAGGTAGCGCAACTCTCACAATGAATGTAGCTAAGAGCAGAAGAGGAAGACGTTCAGTCGCATACTGAGTGCAGCTATTCACTTTCAACTGTAGCTATTTTGAGAGCGCATGGCTGAAGTGGCTTCACTATGTATTATTACACTATGGCCTGGACGCTGTAGAAATTATTCGATCAGTTTTAATTTGAGCAGTGAGTCGAATGGTAACATCGCGGATGAACAAAAGTGCAATTAGAGTAAAATAACCACGCGGAAAAAATAAAACAATTTGTACGGGCAGCAGCAACGACGACAACAAGAGGACGAGCACCAAGGACATACGGCATAGAGGTGATCAGACGGAGTTAAACCAGGGTAATTATAATTAAATCTGAAGAAAAGTGTTGTACATCGCATATGTGTAACTATGATATGTACTATCATATGTATTAGTGTCTTTTAGTGACGCTGACAAAATTGAAGAGTTCAGTCGTGTCAAAGTAGTCAAACAGAATAGTTGACGAGTGCGTGCAATCAAAATAAGAATAAAGAAACTTCAATTGAAACAATAAACAAATATATTTATTTTATACAAAGGACTCAGTAAAAAGTGGACTGTGCTGGAATTTATTAATAGAGAATATTATTTAATATTTTCTACAGGTTATGGGCCCAGTCACAAGGCCATTTGATACTTGGGTACTTTGGTAGGATAAAATTAAATATATGTATATATGAATGTATAAATTTCAAATATATAAACATTCATAAACAAATTAAAATATATTTAATATAAAAATATAAATGTGTAAAAACGAAAAACCTAACAAAAACATAAAAAAAAAAAAAAATTTAAATAATTTCACAATTGCAAATTTCACAACGGCGTCATATTTGCGACGCCATACATGTACATCAGAGAGCTGCAACGGGTATGTTCGAGTATGAACGATCACTCTTGCCGAAATTTCGATCAAATCAATTCCGATCCTACCAGCAACGAGTTCGATCAATCCGATCATTCTCAGCAATCATAAGTTTGATCGAACTTGCAATGTCTAATATTTACGATCACGATCGAGTAGCTGGCACCAAGGTATATTTAACAAGGTAGGAGCCGGACGTCGACGCAGTTGCAAATTTTGAGAAAGGCAGAATGAGCAAAAGAGAGAGAGGCCAACAACAACTTGTAGTGGAAAACAAACGAACGCAATGTATTTTCTGCGTGTGTGTGTGTGTGTATAAAGTCATGTAAGCAACTAGAATATTGAATTTTCGAAATAAAAACACAACGCACACACCAATGTATTTGCGTATGTATTAGAATAAAAAAAATAATCACGCGTGGAACAACCTTTCTGTTTGACTATCGCAAGCGAACTAAAAAATAAGCAACTGGAAAGAAGAAGAAAAACAGCACGCTCCTACCTTGTTAAATATACCTTGGCTGGCACATTCGATTTGTTTACAAACTAATCGGGCTCGATCAAGGCTCTACTCAACTCGAGCCTGATCGCTTAGAATTTTCATGTGCACTATACATACATAAAATTTCATTCTTGCTTGTTATGTATACAATTAAGCGGAATTATACGTATGTATGCGTGCAAGGAAACTTCGCTCGCTTTATTAGCGACTCTAGCAGGCATTTCGATCATGCATGTATGATTATGAGTCAAGTCATTGCTGGGTCGTCTAAGTTTGCAAGTTGTGATTGTAACCGATCGCTCGCTTTGAGCTTATTCTCAAACGATCATTCCGATCACTTACCCGAAATTGTATAATCACAACGAGTTCGAGTCAAATCTCGAGTGTGAGCGAACATGCTTTACCCGTTGCAGCTCTCTGATGTATGTACATACAATTAAAAACAACAACAAAACGAAATAAAAAAGAACGAAAACAAAGAGCATATATGTAAAAACATATGGAGTCGCAATCACCAGTTACACAACTATATATTCATAAGCGTCAAAATCAAAGTGCATAGCAACAAGTTCGTACATAATTGTGGTACATAGGTGCGATAGATAGAAATAGAAATACAGGATAGATAAAAATGGAAAAGGGGAAGCGGAATATAAAACCGTTTGACGGTGAGAAATATTCCATTTGGAAATTTCGTGTTAAGGCACCATTAAAGGAAAATGACTTATTAAAAGTGATTGACGAAGAACCAAAAGAAATAACAGATGAATTTAAAAGGGCGCAGAGTAATACAAAAAACATTATAATTGAATATTTGAGTGATTCGTTCCTGGTCTTTGCAAATAGTGAGAATACTGCCAAGCAAATTTTTGCGAATTTAGATGTAATATATGAGCGCAAGAGCTTAGCATCACAGCTTTCTCTACGAAAGCAACTGTTGGCATTAAAATTAAAAGGTGACACTCCACTAGTGAATCATTTCAACTTCTTTGATGACCTAATAACAGAACTCATAGCAGCAGGAGCCAAGTTAGATGAAATGGACAAAGTTTCGAAATTTACTTTTAACCCTTCCATCGAGCTATGATGGAGTCATAACGGCGATCGAGACTTTGTCTGAAAATAACTTGACATTGGCATTTGTTAAAACACGTCTTCTTGACCAAATTAAGTTGAAGGGCATCAGCAAAGATACAAATGCCAAAGTGTTGCATGCTATAGAGTATAAAGGACAAAAGCAAAATAAAAACAAAGTTCTTTTCAAAAATTTAAAGAAGCCTTTTAAAAATAAACTCAGATCAAAACCAAAATATTTTTACTGTGGGAAACTAGGTCATTTAAAAAGGAATAGCTTCTTTTTAAAAAGACAGGCAGGAAATCAAGATTTATCGAACCAAACCTCAGGAAAAGAAGAGCAGGTTCAAATAGCAAGAACAACGTAGCCAGAAAGTGGGTTCGCATTTATGTTAAGTCAAAGAGGTTGTAACTTAAAAAAAGATGAGGTAGTATTTATCTTAGATTCTGGAGCATCAGATCATATTATAAAAGACATCGTTTTATATGCTGACTACAAGAATTTGGAAATGCATGTGTCGATCGAGATCGCAAAGCGTGGAGAATATATCCATGCTACAGCTAAAGGAGTGGTTCATCTCAGTAGCTCCGGCAGATTAATTACGCTGGAGAATGTTTTATACAGCAAGGAAATTCCTCACAATCTATTATCCGTGAAGAAGATGCAGGATGCTGGAATGACCATCGAGTTCAATCCAGGAGGCATAAAGGTCACTAAGTAAGTATAATGTACCAATTATTAAATTTAAAGTAAATCATAAATTATATGCATCAAATATTTCAAATAGTGCAGAGTATCGCTTGTGGCACGAAAGGCTTGGTCACATAAGTATTGGCAAATTGTTAGAAATACAACGCAACCACTTGTTTAAACATATAAATCTCTTAAAAAATGTTGAGTTAAATAGTGAAATATGTGAGGCATGTATTAATGGTAAGCAAACTAGATTAAAATTTGAAAAGTCTAAAAACAAGGAGCATATTCAAAGACCATTATTTGTAATACATTCTGATGTCTGTGGTCCGATCACACCTTCTACAATTGATAACAAGAATTATTATGTGGTTTTTATTGACCAATATACACACTACTGTGTGACTTATTTAATAACATATAAGTCTGATGTATTTTCTGTACTTAAAGATTTTGTTGCAAAGAGTGAAACTTATTTCAATTCAAAAGTTGTAAATCTATATATTGGCAATGGCAGGGAATATTTATCTAATGAGATGCGCGAGTTTTGTATTGAAAAAGGCATCAGCTATCATTTAACGGTTCCTCACACTCCACAGTTAAATGGTGTATCAGAACGCATGATTAGAACCATAACTGAAAAAGCTCGTTCTATGGTTAATGGTGCTAAGTTAAGCAAACGTTTTTGGGGTGAAGCTGTTTTAACAGCAACGTATCTGATAAACAGATGCCCAAGTAGAGCGTTGAAATATAAAAATAAAACACCATATGAAATGTGGCATAATAAAAGCCAGTATTGAAATATCTTAAGATATTTGGTTCGACAGTATATGTACTTAATAAAGTAAAAAAGCGAAAATTCGATGAAAAATCTATAAAAAGTATACTGGTCGATTATGAGCCAAATGGGTTCAAATTATGGAATGTGTAAATTGGGGAATTTTTTGACAGCTAGAGATGTTGTGGTGGATGAAATAAATATGTTAAAAACTAGGTCTGTGAATGAAGAAGACTCTTTGATTCAACTTGAAAGTGTTGAGCCAAGTAAGGGTTCTAATTCCCAAAAGGAATGTGAAGAACAAGATATTAATTTTCCGTATGCAATTACAGAAAATAAAGAGTTATTTTCCATTGGCAGAGATGGAAAATAGTAAATCAATTAATGATGAATCTAATAATTTAAGATTAGATATACAGCCTAGTGAAAATTCCACATATCTCGAGAATGCCAATCCAGTAATTAAAACTGGTGAAAAATTAAAAGAAAATGTAAAAGATAAAGAACTCAGACGCAGTGAAAGGATTAAAGATAAACCAAAATTATCAATAGATTGTTAGAAAAATGTCTAATGAATGCTCAATAATATTCCCAAAACATTCGAAGAAATAAAGTACTATGATGATAGAGTTTTTTGGGAGGAAGCCATACAAGATGAATTAAACTCCCATTCTTAAAATGAAACTTGGTGTTTGGTGCAAAGGCCAGAAAACAAAAACATAGTAGATTGCAAGTGGGTTTTTACTATAAAACAGGATGAGTTTGGCAACTTAGTAACGAATAAAGCAAGACTTGTAGCGCGTGGATTTGCGCAAGAATATATGACTGATTATGATGAGACATTTGCACCAGTTGCACGAATTTCAAGCTTCCGATTTCTCTTAGCATTTTCAAACCAAAATAACTTAAAAGTTCATCATATGGATGTTAAAACCGCATTTTTAAATGGAACTTTAAAGGATGAAATTTACATGACAGTTCCACAAGGTTTAACTCATGATAAACCTGTAGTCTGTAAGCTAAACAAAGCAATTTACGGTCTTAAGCAGGCAGCTAGATGCTGGTTCGAAGTGTTTGAAAACGTATTAAAGGAAGTTGGGTTTGAAAATTTAAGAGTTGATCATTGTATTTGTATCTTAAATAAAGTAGATATTTCTAGAAACATATTCATACTGTTGTATGTATATGATGTAGTAATTGGAACTAATAAATGTGATACAATGTCTAATTTTAAATCTTACCTAATGAATAAATTCAAAATGACTGATTTATTTGAAATTCGATATTTCATTGGTATAAAAATTGACAGAAAAAGCGAAAAATTATGTCTTAGCCAATCATCTTATATAATGTTTTAAGAAAATTTAATATGGAAAACTGTAAAGCAGTTAGTACACCACTCCCAAGCAAACTAAACTATGAAGTGTTGCAATCAAAAGAATCATATGATGCACCATGTCGAAATTTAATTGGTTGTTTGATGTACATCATGCTTTGTACACGTCCAGACTTAAGTACATCAATAAGTATTTTGAGTCGATATACAAATAACAATAATGAAGAATTATGGAATTGCCTTAAGAAAGTTCAAAGGTATTTAAAGGGTACTGTTAATTTAAAGTTAGTCTACAAAAGAAAATTTTAAGCGTATTCTTACGGGATATGTCGATTCTGAATGGGCTGGCAACGAATCTTATAGAAGAAGTACTTCTGGATTCTTATTTAAAATGTTTGAAACTTGCTTAATCACCTGGAGTACTATGAAACAAAAATCATTTGCTGCTTCATCTACCGAAGCAGAATACATGGCCTTATTTGACAGTGTAAGAGAATCATTGTGGTTAAAATCATTAATAAATGAAATTTAACTAGAATTGAATGGACAAATAGACATTTTTGAAGATAATCAGGGTTGTATAAGTATTGCCAATAATCCTACATGCCACAAGAGAACAAAGCACATAGATATTAAATACCATTTTACTAGAGAACAAATAGAAAAGAAATTAATTTGTATCAAGTATATTCCTACAGATTTGCAGTTGAAATGAATTGGGACTCTCAGAATAAATATAAGAATTACTTATTTAAAATTGAAACATTAAAAAAAAAAAAAAATCGAATGAAATGAAATGAAATCTCTTTTAAACATTAATGTTAAATCTAAATTGAATGTGAATTATGTTATTTTAGTTTACCTATATTTAATTGAATTAAAATTACTACTAATTTTGATTGATCTGGTTGGGTTTTACTGGGTTTCCTTTGCAGCGAATGCTGGATCATGATATTTGTTATCCCCAGAATGCACAAACTCGTCAAATAAGAATATTGTAACTAACATAATTTTTATCAATGTAACTTTTGAGGAGGCGTGTTGTACATTCGCATATGTGTAACATGCAATATGCAAATAAGCGAGACAAAAGATACTATGATAGACTTGCATATGTATTAGTGTCTTTTAGTGACGCTGACAAAATTGAAGAGTTCAGTCGTGTCAAAGTAGTCAAACAGAATAGTTGACGAGTGCGTGCAATCAAAATAAGAATACAAAAACTTCAATTGAAACAATAAACAAATATATTTATTTTATACAAAGGACTCAGTAGAAAGTGGACTGTGCTGGAATTTATTAATAGAAAATATTATTTAATATTTTCTACAAAAAGTGTACAACGTGTTATAGAATATTTATTGAAAAAAATATTTAATATCCAATTTTAATGCCAAGACTTAGCGCAGTTTGAGTAGGGAAAATCTAGGGCGCGTCTACTTAGTCCGCCAACCGCGTGTTAGAACAAATAGGTTACGAAGAATCAGGGCGCATCTACTTAGTCCGCCACATCCGCGTCGGTCCGAATAAAAACTGCCAGTACTCTTTTCCAAGGCATTTTGATTCATTCATTCAACTTATATCTAGGGCGTCTACTTAGTCCGCCACATCCGAGTCAGTAGAAGTAAGATTCTAGACATATTCTACTAATACATTTCTGAACAGCGTCGAATATTTTCCCAATACTTAATATTTCAATAATATCTGAGCCTGCCAAAAAAGTGTTAGAATAATTATAATTTCATAGAACTAGGGCGCGTCTGCTTAGTCCGCCAACCGCGTGTCAGAACCCATAGTTTACACAGAACCAGGGCGCGTCTACTTAGTTCGCTACATGTACGGCAGTAAGAATAACACTAGATTCCTTTAACGAACACATTTTCGATAGCGTCATACACTTGCCTAATATTAGATATCTTAATAATACCCAGGGCGCGTCTTTTTTAGCCCGCCAAACACGTGTTAGCATAGATACAATTTCATAGAAGCAGGGCGCGTCTACTTAGTCCGCCACCTCCGTGTCAGTAAGGATTGCAAAGATTCCTTTTTCTAACGCACTCTCGATAGCGTCATATACTTGCCCCAATATTTTAATAATATCTAGGGCTAGATTAGATAACTTTCATAGAACTAGGGTGCGTCTTCTTAGTACGCCACCAACGTGTCAGAGTAGGGAATTCTCATAGAACTAGGGCGCATCTCCTTAGTCTGCCAGGTCTAAGAATAACTACCAATTATTTCGTAAGAAAAAGAAAATTGTTGACACTTAAGAATCCTAGTTTGTAAGGAAAACAAATATATTCCCGATAAAAAAAAGATAAATCAATTAATTAAAAGAAACCGCGTTTCAATAAAAAACCTGGAAAAATTCCATCGCCAGTGGTCACTGAAAACACAAATTTTCTGTGAAGATCGCCTGGGCATCCGACGAGGATACCCCAGCCTGTGCGACATCGTTACAATACGCTATTAAATATGATGTCAACTCTTATCACTAAATTATGCAATTAAGCCTCAGAATAGTTATATGGAATGCTAACGGTCTTGTCAAACATGCGACCGAAGTTAAAAATTTTCTTATAACCAATCATGTTGATGTAATTTTACTCTTAGAGACACATTTTAATACTAATTCTTTCTTCAAAATTAAGAATTTTGATCTAATCTTAGCCAATGTGCCAGGTGACAGAGCACATGCAGGAGCCGCTGTTATTAGATATACGATCCACTCTAAAATATGAAGAAATGGCTCCAGTTATTACACCTGAAATTCAAGCAGCATCAGTCAAAATTAAATCTAATCAAGGAGATCTTACTGTGACTGCAATATATATTCCACCACGTTTCATTCCAACATGCGAGGAATTTATGGATTTCTTCAACGAGCTAGGCACGAAATTTTTGGTTGGCGGCGACTTCAATGCTAAACATTCTTGGTGGTCACGACAAACTAATCCAAAAGGCAGGGAACTGTACAAATGCATTTCACAAAGATAGCTGACAAAATATCAAGAATTTTTGAGAATGATGATCTGACATCCGACCACGTAGCGTTAATAGTTGACGCTAACATTATTGCTCACACAGTTAATTATAACATTACATTAATAAGGAAAAATACAAATATTGAATTTTTTAAAAGCAGAAGCTTTTGGTTTGCATCTGGCAAATATGTTTCAGCCGTTCAGTTTTAGTAGAGATAGAAGACTTTTTAGATTCTTCTTGCAAAATGGATCAACCACTTCAAACCTTTTACGCCACACGAGGTTGAAGAGGAAATAAAAGCACTAAAGACTGCGAAGGCACCAGGTTATGATAACGTAGACAGAAGAGTAGCAAAATCATTGCCGCTAAAAGGGATTTTATTTCTGGTGTTAATATTTAACAGCGTACTAAGGTTCAACCATTTTCCATCTCAATGGAAATGTGCGCAAATTATTTTTGCTATGGAAGCCTAACAAACCTGAAAATGTGATAACTTCATACAGACCGATCAGCCACTTGTCAGTGCTAGATAATCATAGCATCATTCCACAGCATCAATTTGGCTTCAGAAAAGAACATGGTACACTTGAGCAATGCCATCGTGTAGTACAAACTATTACGGATACATTTGAACACAAACTCTATTGTACTGCAGTTTTTTTAGACGTCAAACAAGCATTTGACCGAGTTTGGCATACTGGTCTCAAATATAAATTAAAAAAGCTTCAGCCAGGACCTTTCTATCTACTGTTAAATGATTACCTCGAAACCCGTACTTTATATGTTAAAGTTCAAGATGAACAATCTATTTTATACAGCATTAATGCCGGAATTCCACAAGGTAGTATTCTTGGACCAGTATTATATACAATATTTTCTGCAGACATGCCAGCTTTACAAAATGAAAAGCTACTTATTGCAACCTATGCTGATGATACAGCTATACTAACTTTTGATACTTCAGCTACCTTAGCCTCGGAACTGCTGCAGGAACAATTAAATGTCACTGGTTGAATAAGTGGAATATATGCGTCAACGCTGAAAAATCATCTCATGTGAAATTTACCTTAAGAAGAGGAAACTGTCCAAGTCTCACATTGAACCAAACAGTTATTCCTACACAGACAAAGGTTAACTATCACGGGTTTCACCTAGAGATACGTCTAATGCACAGACAACACATTCTTGCTAAAAAACAATTGCTTAGAAATAAAACTAGAAAAATGTACTGGCTTCTTAGACAGGATAGCAAGCTCAGTTTGTACAACAAGGTACTCTTGTACAAAACTATTTTGAAACCAATTTGGACATATGGCGGGCAACTATGGGGAACTGCACACAATTCCAATATAGATATTTTACAGAGGTACCAGTCTCAAACACTGCGAATGATTGCTGGAACGTACCCACCATTAAAGAAGAAATAACTAGAATAAGCCAAAGATACACTTGTAGACTGGAATACCATCCTAATAATCTCGCCATTAACCTATTAGACAATAGTTTAACTCTAAGACGTCTTAGAAGATACAATCCGTTAGATCTACCTAGTCGCGCTTAAGACTAATTATTTTAGATGTAAAATAAGCATTAAGTTGTTATATTTATAGTGCCTTAGCAAAAATGTTATTTTAAGTCAAACTATTTATTTATTGCTCCATTTGAGGCAGATTGTAAATAAAAAATTTATAAAAAGAAAAAAAAAAACTTAAGTTGATATACTTGACTGACCATATATTTATGAATTTAATTTTGAATGTTTTGAAAAGCGTTTGAAGAATTAATAAAACTATATTTGAATATACCATGATTAATACTAACTTTCACTTACGTTTTTTCTTGTTTTGTTTTATAACCATTCATTTATTATTTGGTTGAATATGAATGGGCGCAAGAAAAAAAGCCCAATGTCTGTTTTAAATAAGACACATACTAATAAAGACTAAAGATAAGAGCATGTACATGTTTAATTAAAGTTCATCCGGAATGAATGATCGAAGTATCCGAATGGTGAATTAGCTAATTAAATAACCAGTGCGTTCAAGTACGTGTTATAGTGTTCGAAATTTGTTGCTTACATTTTTTATAATCTTGACAGTGCTGTGAATTTTGTAACGAAGTTTTTAACGTATAAACAAGTAAGGAAATACAGTCAGGCGTAACCGACTGTAAGAGGCCCTGTGCCAGTTATGGTCGCCTAACAAACATATTAAATGTTTCCCGAGCTAATGACCAAACACATGACCACTTCTCACTGCGCGAATATGAATGAAAAAGAAAGGGGGGTCGTGCAAATTCAATTGCTTATAAAATCGTCATTTATTATCCGATTTTGATGAACTTTTTGGATTTTAGCTTAGAGAGACGTTATCTCTATACTGGTGCACTTCAATTTTTTTGTGCCGAAGAAATTTTGAAATAAACTTGTAAAATTCCGGAGCAGTCCTAGTCGAATGTAAAAAACACGAAGTCTCTATCTTTTACCGTTCCCGAGATCCTTTCGTTCATACGGACGGACAGACGGACCTATCTATATCGATTCCTCTATCACTCCTGACCATAATGGGGGTAACTTTGGGGGGTCTCCGACCATTACTTCTACCTGTTACATACATTTGTACAAAACCAATAGGCTCTTATACCTTCGTTACAGGGCCAAAAAAAAGCATCGCATAACATATATCTAATAAATAAAATTCTCGTGTCACAGTTTTAGTTAATATACTCCTCCGAAATTGTATATGTATATTCAGTAGGTCTGAGAATATCTATTTTTTATACCCCTAAGTGATAAATGGTTCATCACCCCCCGTATAAGCGATAAACAAAATCCAAATATCTATTTATGCTACGGGAATGATATTTGGTATACATGTTTATGACATCGGAGAAAATCAATTCATGAGTTTAATCAACGTCGAAGGGGGCGGTGCCATACATCTCCTAGAAGCGATAAACATAATAATAAATAGAAATATCTTTGCATTTACTTAAGGTATGGGAAAGATATTTGGTACACATGTTAATGGGATCGGAAGAAAATAATCTCATGACACGTAACTTTTACCCTCAACAGAGCTACGTGCCCCCGGTCATCCTGACAAATGTCATAGATCCACAGTCCAACGATGTGACATACCTAGGAGTTCACTTAGACCGACGACTTACTTGGCAAAAAAACATTGAAGCAAAAAAAAACTCAAATGAAATTAAAAACCATCAATATGGATTGACGCATGGGTAATGCTAGCAAAATTCAAAAAGCTCAATAAAAAATACTCCGTATGTCCATAGAGATTTAAATATCCCTCTCGTAATAAATATAGCACGCATCAAAAATAAATATACCGTAAGACTTGTTGAGCATCACAGCCCGATCCCTAATAAGAACAAGTACATCAACCCGACTTCGTAGAAACGATCGGCCTGCCCGTTGATTAAGATAGCGGCTCACTCTCAAGTCTTAAGATAAGTTAAGAGATTTAATATATAAAAGAAATGTAAAAAAAAATTGGAGGGGACTATGCCTCACCCTCATAGAAGCTATAAATAAAATGCATATCTTTGCATCTATTTGAGGTAGAGGGATGAAATTTGGTAGATTTGTTAGTGGGACCGAGATGTGTAAGTTCCATTGAAGTGGGGACGTATTAGGTGTCTATAAAGAACATACATACATATATATATAGACAATATGTATATCAATTTTTTTTAACTGAAGGACTCCAAAGCCAATGTTATTTCTTTAAGATAGATTTCTAGATTAATCTAAGATCTCGGTGTTTATTATAATAATAATAATAAATTTTTCTTGGCACAGCAAAGCGTAGATTTGCCGTCCAGTTGGTGGTTATCCAGGCAATGCTTTTTTAAACATCAGCTGACCAGTTAAAAAATGGAATAAAGGCTTTAAACAAACACTGTAGAGTTTTGAGACTTAACACTGATATTACAAATACGTGAGAGGAATATTAAAGCTCTGGCTCTATCAAAATTGGCGTTTTCTTTTGACTTTATCTAAAATAGTATCAATTTTTATAGTTATGCAGGATGCATCGCCACAATTGCAACATTTTGGCTGTGGATTTCCTTACATGTAGCAATCAAGGTGTATGCTGTGATTTTTCACAACACTGTTTAGAGTAACCATATAGATACCATGGCTTACTCTAATCTAAAAATTTAAAATTAGCTTTCATTTCCCCATTCATCCAAATTCCATGAAACTTTGGGAAACTTCGTTGAGTACACTCATGCGCAAATAGTATAGAACCAACCTACAATAAGTTCTACATCGAGATTCAGATTTTTTTTAATTGTATATCAAAGTAGGACTTATAATTTGAACATTTCCCATATCTTGACACATAATAAGTAGAAGAGGAGCGTTAATAAAACTTTTTGTCTCCGAATGGTTTGAATCAACTTACTGTTTATTGTCAATGATAATAATTGCAACAACAATAACCAACTCTGATAACGGAAAATTTGAATTCATTTAGAGTCTATGTTTTAAGTCGTAGTATACCTGAATCAGAACTCTATAACAGTAAATTTAGATTAGCACATACGTCTTTTTAATACTACAGTCTTACTATTCAGTAATATGAAAAGCAAAATGTTTAAAGAAAACCAATGTAATGTGATACATGAAATATCTTGTGCTGGAGTTTATGTAGGACAGACAAAATCAAAGCTTAAGACAAGGATTTCCTCTTTTTAATCGAACCACCGATGTCGCACGTAATAGAACACAAAATTGCACTCGTAGCACACTGTGCAAACTCTTTACACTCTCCTAATTTTGAGAGAGTAAAAATATTACAAAAAGAAGAACATAATAAACGGTACCTCATAGAAATGCTATACATAATAAACACGCCAGCTGATCAACACATTTATTATAAGACAGACACAGAAAATTTCGCGCATATATAGACAATTCTGCCGAATGTTAATACTAATAAAGATATTTTAATAGGTCCAGTACGGAACACTAGAAGGGGTTGTTGTCATACAAATTACTCCTCCCTTTCGGTGTTTTGTATGAAAAACATTTTGTGTTTGTAGTTATTTAGGAGACAAACTATAAATTTGGTGTATCTTACTTCAACCACAATAAAATATTTTATATGTCTAAATCGGACCACTAGAAGCGATAACCCCAATTCAAAAATGTTCCCCCTTCTAGACTATTTATAAAAAAAAAAATTTAAAAAAAAAAAAATATTTTTAGTTTAGCTAGATTTGTGTTTGTTACATAAATCGTAATAAAATATCCCACAAGGATCCAGATAGAATTACAAATATAAGGGTCTTAGTGGCATAGGTATAGTGGTATATCTCGATTGCAGCGTTCTTTCTCACTGTTCAAACGACTACACAAATTATTTTTGAATAATTTACACTGTTCTACTTAAAAAATGTCACTTTGATAAGTCCTAAATATTAATCCAAAGTAAAAGATTTCTTATTCTGATTAAACAAATATATGATGCTTACGGTTGTTATATGGTATCCAATTGGTTGATTTTCCGCAATAGTTGCTTTGTAGAGAAGATGTTCAAAAACTGGACTATTAAGGTTTTCAGACTCCAAGACAATCTTAACACGTGCATAACTCGTGTGAATTCCATCAGATATTGATATGTTGAGCATAGTGTTTACTTTGTCCGTGAAATTCTGCAAGTTCTGAAGGAGAATAACTCCAGTTTTCTCATGAATTGAGAACGTCTGCAGTTCATTGCCATCCATTATTTTATAGGTCAAACGATCACTGTCGGAAGCATCTAAGTCGTAAGCTCTTGGTACTATGACAAATTGACCTCGCGTCGCGGAAACTGATAGTTTGCTGGAGAATGATGGTTCTATAAATTGTGGTGGATTATCATTCAGATCCTCAACTACAAATATGGAAAATGGATAATTATTAAAATAATAATTATTATTTCCTACTAATATTATAAATGTGAAAGTTAATAAGGATGTACGAATGGATGTTCCTCTCTTACGCCTAAGTAATTTTTTGGGAGAAGATCCATTGATCAACTGTGAAAAGTTTGGCTATATTATGCGCGGGGTAGCCGCTGGCCAAGCTGGTTATAATATAATTATATATAATTTTTATACAACAATATAAATGAACATACCTGTAATAAATATATTGGTCTTAGAGCTTAGCGAAGGACTTCCATGATCTTTAACGATTACCACTATGTGATGCGCCGCAGACTCCTCATAGTCCAGCAACGTTTTGGAATACAAATACCCCTCAGAAATATCGATGTGAAACATATCTGAGTTATTCTGTCCATTGATTGTTTCAATATAGTAAGAAATTTCTCCATTTGGTCCAGAATCAAGATCAGAAGCGTTTATTTTTATAATTTGGGTTCCTAATACTGTATTCTCAGATAAGGTTACGTTGTAGTTATCACGTTCGATTTCGGGATAACAATCGTTTGCATCGGAAACTGAAATTGACAAAACAACTTCAGCGAAAATGCCAGATACACTATCTGTTGCTCGGATCCAAAGCTCATGGTGCTGCATAATTTCATAATCCAACTCATTTACAACGAATATGGCACCTAAAGAATTGTTGAGAATTTAAATTGCATATATTTGTAATCACTATAAATTATAAACTTGCCATTTCTATAATCGATCTCGAATAGTTCTTCATTATTACCGGAAGATATCGTGTAAATTATTTTTCTTTTTAGAGGGCTCTCAGCTTGAATAAGAATAGACAATGTCGAATATATTTCCACATCTTCTTTAATACTTATAGAGTAGAACTGCTTGTCAAATATGGGCATCGATCTGTCGATAACCTACAAAAAAAAAATACGATTTAGCCCTATTGACATGTGTTACAAGAATATACGTACTTTGATTTGAACTAAAACTTCAGTTGAGCAAGGCGTAATCGCTCCGTCATAAGCAGCAATTATGAGCTCGTAGTTTCGATTATGACCTTCGATGCTTTGCCTCAAGGATAGCTCTCCTGTTTTACGATCAATTTTAAATAGCTCTCCATTACCTTTTTTCATTTCATACCGCACTTCTCCATTCTCAAAGCTATCTAAATCAACAGCTTTTACTTTCATAATTACAACGCCCTTCGCATCATCAACAGAAACAGTAGCGTAATATGGCAAATTAACAAATATGGGACAATTGTCATTGACATCCAATATGGCAATATGAACAGCAACAATAGTTCTACGCACATAGAACCTATTTCCTTCATATACAACAGATTTTGCTTCTACAAACAGTTTGTAGGAGTCCTGCAACTCTCTGTCGAACATAACTCCAGTCGTTTTGATGGCACCTGATGTTTTACCAATTTGAAACAGATCTGTTGGATTCAAAATCTGATAAACAACGTTCTCATGCAGCAAATTGCCTACAACATTTATCAAACCAACGGTTGACACTTTGGTTGAATTTTCGACCGTTGAGAATTCGTAGGATGCTCGTTGAAATACAAAATTAGGATCCGCTACTGATTCAACACTAATGTAAACTTGCAATATAGTCGAGTACATTCCATCCGAAGCGCGTACATGCAAAGTGTAAGTTGATTCCATACGCTCAATATTTCTGTTAGTAGAAACAAAATAAATAATTATATAGCATTTTTTATATAATTTAATGCAAACCTAGTTGTTATAATTCCACTTAATGGGTTTATTGCAAATGTCTCAACAGAATTTCCGTCAACTATATCGTAGCGTAGTTTAGCACTGCCGCCGTCTTCATTATTGTCCGCATCTGTAGCCAAAACCTGAGCAACAAACACATTCTCGAATGTAGGTATGTACAGTGTGCAGTTCATTTCCTTTGCCTTAAAAACTGGTGCGCAATCATTTACATTTTGCACTAGAATTGTCACTATTGCAGTAGAATTCGCATGAAGCTTGGGTTTCCCCAAATCATTTAGCTATTAAAAGACAAATTAAATGAAATAATGTACTTTGACGCTATTTAACATAAATGCGCACCATGACTTGGAAGGAATATTTGCGCATTTGCTCATAGTCCAAGGGCTTTATTAATTTTATTGATCCCGTAGATGAATCAATTTGAAAATACATCTTTGCTGTTGCATCCAGGATTTGATAATTTAGCATTTCATTTATACCTTCATCTAAATCTGCTGCATTTAATAAAAGATGACTGAAACAAAATAAAATTCCATATTAATTAAAATTATATTGGAAAAGAAATTTAAAAGTAACCTGAAGTTTACCTGCTTTTCGTATCCGCCTGCGATTGGACGTATGAACCTATATCAGCCGATTCTGATATTATACCCGTGTATTCTGATTGCAGAAAGTATGGTGCATTGTCATTTCGGTCCAAAATATGAACAATAATATTTTGACTACCCATAGCCGAAGCCATATTTGTACCCGTAACCGTCAAGTTGAATAACCTAAAAATGCATCACTCGCAATGTATTTGGTGTTTCAACATAAAAAATTTTTACTTACTTGGTTTCCTCGTAGTCGATGATGTTATTGATAACAATAACACCCGTAGAAGGGTTAATTCGAAAGTTATCTTTGTCGTTACCTTCGGAAATTTGGAAAAAAATAGATGACGACGATCTAGCTTCAAGTTGAGTTACAAAAGTATCTTCGGGCAAATTTTCAAATATTTCTAGCACAACAGATTGCGACAAGAACTTTGGTGGATCATTTTCAGACATAGTGACAATTATGTGGACTGGCACTTGCGAAGAAAGAGGTGGCTCACCGAGATCTGTTGCACGCACTTGTAGCATATATTCCTGCATTTTATTAATATTTAAATTTCCAGCCAAAGATATTGTTCCCAATAATGCATCTATTTCAAAAATATTTCCAATATTTCCTGTGATGATTGAGTACCGTATTTCGGCGTTTTTCCCACTGTCCCTATCTATTGCTATTACTTGAACCAATTTTGAACCAACAACTGCGCTCTCCGGTATTTTACTTTGAATGATTTTTGATGTAAATTCTGGGTAATGGTCATTGTGATCATGAACTGTTATAATAATCTTAGCATAGTTCCGTTTTGCCGGTGTTCCCTGATCTTTGGCAAATACAATCAAAACGTGCTCCGCGTTTTTTTCAAAGTCCAAACGCTGCGTGACTATGACATTTCCAGTTATTGAATCAATTCTAAATAATGCCAATGATGACGGGTCCTGAGCAGCATGTAAATGGTAAAATATCTTTTTGTCTTCATCCTTGTCTGTGGCATGCAGTTGCATTATTATTGATTCCTCTTCAATACTTTCCGATATGTTTATATGGTACAAGTCTTTCGTAAACTGCGGCCTGTGGTCGTTTGTATCGACCACATGAACGTAAATGTATGTTTTGACCTGATGAGTTCCATCGGTGACACTAATGGTGAGATTGTAGTTTTGCTGTGTTTCCCAGTCCAAATATTTTGACAGTAAAATATTTCCATTTTCACGACCAATATAAAATTCACATCGTTCGTCACCAGCTATAAAAAAGTAACCATTAACTTTAGTAAATGCGGGTTTGTTATGTCTAAATTTTATGAACTTGTTTTTACAAGATTTTATTTCACTTCTTAACAATTTTATCACACTACTACCGAATGAATTAAGTTGAATTCATGTCTGGATTTTAATGGCAAAATAAAATTTTATAACTTTCGATGGGCAAATTTAATTTAAGTTCGGTAGATCCGAAGTTTAAATAATACTCATACTTGCCCTTCATAACAATTCGATTAGTCTAGACCAAACCTACGTATATCTTAAATAAAAAGTATTATAAATTAAATTAAATACTTTATTGACCACTTCAATTTTCAACGAAATGCGACATCATGAATTTTGTATTGGCCGCTGCAATGTCTTGTAACTTCGAAAAGAAAAGTTTCCCCAATTTGGGTAATGGTTCATTTTAAAGAAGAGGAAATAAAAAATCTACTTTTTTAATGCTATTTAAAATAAAATTTATAATGTCGCATTTCAAGATACTAAGATAATAGAAATAAAAAAAAAATTGTTTTTTTTAATTTTGATACAGAAAAGAATCTTATGGTGTCAAGTCTAGCGAATAAGGCGAATTCATTTTTACACTCAATGTTTTGTAGTTTCAAGTCAACTTATTTAAAAACTGCACGCGCTATCCAATCTATCTTTGAATACCCTCATACATGCTTACAGTTAGTTCTTGTTACCAAAAAAATAAATTTGTTGATGCTTGTTTGTGCTAAACATAACAAATTTGATTAAAAAAAAATTTTAAATAATTATTTAATGAGTGTGCCTTAAATTTTCTAAGCTACAAAATCAATCATAATAAAAGCAATTTGCGAATTGCTAAGACAGATAACACACAAATTTGCCAGGGTTGACTATTGACAAAATGCTTTGAAACATTATATAAACTCGACATAATTAGCTTTGAATGTTTCTGTAAAGTATTATCGTTCAAAAAATAAAATAATAGATAAAAATGTTTTCGTGCTGAAAAAGTTTTAATAATTAATTACTATTAATGCTTGGCAACTCTTTTGGTACAATCAGCTTTTTCGCAAAGAGAGACGTAGTGCGTTTGTCGCAAAAACATGTTTTTCATTCGTCTTAATTCTAGAATTTTATGCCTTCTTTGGCCTCAAAACATGCAATTGCAAATAAACTAATTCAAAACATTAACCAAACAGCCGTTTTTGCAAAATACAACGCTGCGAAACACATTAGAATTGAAACATACTGATAGCAATTTTTTGCGTTTTTGGGAGCACGTGCTTGAAATCGCAAAAGTAAGTGAAAAAGGGAGCATGGCTGTAAATATACGCTTTTATTAACGTAACAGATTTTTTCAAATCAATTTTTATCCACTTTGAATTTTGCAAGATCCCAGTTTTAATATCACGAAGTACCATCAAAAACCGTTGTATATCGTTGGTATGGTGAACTCAATCGTGGTCGTAGTTCGCTCAGCGACGAGTTCCGTGACAGTCGCCCAACATAGGTAAACTGATAATGCGAGATCGTCATGTGACATACCGAAAGATTGAGGCATCCCTAAACACTAGTTCCACTAGAGTACATAAGATTTAGCATGAAAAGGTTGATTCACGTTGAATTCAGCGTAATTTGATAAGCACTAAAAACAAGGCTCGTGTGGAATGGTGCAAAGAAATGCTGAAAAAATACGATCACGGTGCTTCAAAAGAAGTTTATAAAATCATCACATGTGAAGAATCATGTATATATCCGTATGAACCGGAAACAAAACCGCAATCGACCGTGTGGGTGTTTTAAGACGAGCCAAATGCAACAGAAGTAATTCGCACACGAAGTACTGCGAAACAAATGGTCGCCACTGTTACGCTTAAGCAACGTTGGACGGTCAATTCTGAATAATACACGACCATTTTTTTGCCGGAAGCCTTCGGAGAAAATCGCTGAAGACAATATTACCCAAATATTTCTTTTTATTTTAACCATGTAATACAAACTGCATGGTGAACGTTTTTCTATGCCCGAAAAAGCTGTTGATGCGTTCAAAAAGCATTGTTTTGGAGGTGTCTTAATCGGAGTGGAAAAAGTTCTTGGAAAATTGGTTTGAACGAATGCAAAAGTAAAAAAATTTTTATGGAGAATATTTTGAAAGACAAAGCAATTTTCCTTTAAAAATTTTGGTTATTATTTCCCCTCGTATGTTCGTCTCTATGTATGTTTTTTAGAAAAGAAACTTTTTTAGCGAGGTGTAAGTTCAAAAAAAGTGAAACGGAATTCAAGGTGATGATGCTTGAGAGACGTAGAGGGGATAAGCATTGGCTTGTTTATGCGTTAGATAAAAAGAGAGAGAGGCTGTTGTTGCTACTGTTTGGATTTGTGCTCAACTATGGTGCAATTATAGAAGGCAGCGCAACTCTCACAATGAATGTAGCTAAGAGCAGAAGAGAGAGAGACGTTCAGTCGCATACTGAGTGTAGCTATTCACTTTCAACTGTAGCTATTTTTTGAGAGCGCATGGCTGAAGTGGCGTCACTATGTATTATTACACTATGTGCTCAACATTTTGCTCTTCTCTTGAATCAAATTTGGTGCTCATGAGGAGAGTGAATTTCATTTATAATCTTCATTTGTGTGTGTGAGGTGAGCTACAACATGGTCAAATAATTAGATGGTGGTAGACAATTTCAGTACTAGCTTTTACCCGCGACTTCGTCCGCTTATCTTCCGATAAAAAGTAGCATATCTAATTACTTTTCTTATTTTGCCTCATTTGTGAAACTATACGGGGGTGGTGTACCGCCCCACTAATTTTGACCAAACTTAACCCGTTTACTTCTCATCATCCTCTTAACATGTGTACCAAATTTCATTTCTGTACCTTAAATGGGTGCAAAAATATGACAAATTTTGATTGTCGCTTATATGGGGGGTGGGGCAACACCCCATCCGATTTTGTCCAAACTTAACAGGTTGACTTCTCTTCATCCTCTTAACATGTGTACCAAATTTCATCTCTGTACCTTATATGGATGCAAAGTTATGACAAATTTTGATTGTCGCTTATATGGGGGGTGGGGCAACACCCTATTCGATTTTGTCCAAACTTAACAGGTTGACGTCTCCTCATCCTCTTAACATGTGTACCAAATTTCATTTCTGTACCTTAAATGGATGCAAAGATATGACAAATTTTGATTGTCGCTTATATGAGGGGTGGGGCAACACCCCATCCGATTTTGTCCAAACTTAACAGGTTTTATACATATAAACCATCCTCTTCAATCACTCTATCTATTTAAAAAAATCGCATCAAAATCCGTTGCGTAGTTTTAAAGATTTAAGCATACATAGGGGACAGAGAAAGCGACTTTGTTTTATACTATGTAGTGATGTAAGATTCTTCATCTTGATTCTGAGCTACAGTTGTCAAATACATACGTATGGTTTTTATTCTTAAAGAATACATTTCAGCAGCGCAAGAAAAACGAAAGAACGGTTTGAAAATTTTCTATTTTCTATGTATATTTTTCTCTCACCTCTCCCGCGTTCTAACGCTCTCATCAGTAAGAATTATCTATATATCTTTTTCACATCTCTCGCGGTCTAACGCTCACATCAGTAAGAGAAATTTTTATGAACTTCAGAGAGAAAATATCTGCTTATGGTACAATTATAGAAGGTATTGCAATTCTCACAATATATGTAGCAATATATGTAGAGAGTAAAAGAGAGAGATCGCCTTGTTAGGTTTTTGTTCTATCTGCTGCATAAATCGTCGCATACTAAATGTAGCTATCCTCTCCCAACTATAGCAATCCTCTCTCAACTGTAGCAGTTTTGATGGCTGAAATGGCGTCACTATGTATTAGTAATTATTTCACCATGAGCTACAAGTCTGCATTTTTGCATTGAAGCAAGTAAGACGGGGTTTACACACAACCGACTCTGCCGCAGAATTCTTGTTCGAAAAGTGGTTTTTATGCACGGGAAGCGAGGTACCTCGTTTCCCTTACCTAAAAATGTTTTTTCGAACAAGAATTCTGCGGCAGAGTCGGTGTGAATAGAATTAACATAAACATTTCTGCATTTAAAAAATAGTCATTTAGAGAACAGAATTTAAATTGTAGAGTAATTATTTCAATATACTTGTGCTATAGTTATAAAACACATTATTAGAAACGATATTCAACGCAATGTGATAAGAGTGTCGAGTATATTCGATCGTCGAAACAAAGCTTTAATTAATATTCATTCAATCTATGTACTATTATGAAAATAGTGTGTGATAATTTCATCAATTAAGTCTTTCGAATACGACAGGAGTGGTGGACAAGATGTGTGAAATTCAATTTCATTTAGATTCGCACTTAAACTAAACAATCTCGACATCATTCTTTTTATTATTACCAATAGACTCGATATACATATATTATAAATAGTATTACTTACAGCTTATGTTGTACCACAGTTGATCGCCATCTTCGTCCACAGCTTGAATAAGTGCCACTAGAAATCCCGGTCGATCACTTTCAGTAACGTCTACAACATTGTCTATTGATTTTTTCGCAATAATAGGTGGATTCGGAGAATTAGCCACAATTGAAATAACAACAACATTTAGTCGTGTGGTTTGGCTCTTTTTTGGAGAACCATTGTCCTCAGCTTTTATATTTATTTCATACTCTGCATCCGGGTCCAATGATTTGGAAGTATATATGAATCCAGTTTCACTGTCTATTCTAAATTTGTTTTTCCCTTTGCCTGATTTTATTGAGTACGTTATCCGACCGTTTTCACCAATATCATTATCAAATGCGTGCACCTAAAAATGTTTTTTTTTAAATTCATATGAATTTGTTTTTTAACAAATATAAATTTGTTACCTGAAAAATAGATTCATTAACGGAGACCGTCGACGGAACTTGGACTTTGTAAAATCGCTGATCAAACTCTGGACTATGATCGTTTATATCCGTAACATCTACAACTACTCTAGTTGTTGATGATAGTATGGGTGAGCCATTATCCAATATACACACCTTGAAATATTTGATTTCATACAGTTACCAAATGCCAAAGGTGATTGATATGCTTACCTCTAAAATATGTTCAGACTGGTTTTCTCTATCTAATTTGCGTTCAGTGGTTTTCAGTACTCCTTGAATTATATTTAAAAGTATAAATAATTTACTTTTAATACTTTCTCATAGTAAATGTTCTTACCTGTTGTATTATTAATAGCAAAATATCCTTCAGGGTTACCAGAAACAATTTTGTAAGTTATTTTAGTTGGTATAATATCATTGTCGAATGCGTGTAATTGAAGGATTTCTTTTTGATCGGAACTACCTTCGTTTACGGAGATATAGTAAACTGGTTTGTCGGTTAGTGGAACATTATCATTTTCATTCTCCACATCGATGTAAATCTAATATACAAAACGAGAACAAAATATTTACGAAAACAAAAAGCTAAAAATGTATACATATAAAAAATGTAAATGTATGTGTATATGTATATGTATGAATTTGTAAACGGTACTTATACCAAAAAAAATTTTTGTCTGTATGTCTGTCCAATCTCCAAAAAGGCTAAACCGAAGAAAATTTCACTGTCTGATAGCTGTTGTTATAATGAGTAACTTAGGGCAAATTTTTTTAAAATCGCGGGGGCGACGCCCTATAAACGGTAAACAAAATTTTACATATTTGTGCATCCATTTGAGGTACAGGGATTATATTTGGAATAAATGTTAATGGAATCAAGAAACTTAAGCTCCATTGGAAAAGTGGGGGTTTGGCTGTCTACATACACATATAGATACATAGACGAAACTAAAAAATCATCTTTAGTTTTCTCTTATATTTTTTATTTGATTGACCATTAATGATCTATAACAATTTAAACTTGCTTTTTTTTTTGTTTAACGTGCTTTTGGGTTTTTTGCAGTCAGTTTTTTTTTTTTGTATACTTTTTAGCAATTAGTTGTTCGAAACAAAAATTAATTAGAGTATCTATTATTATTTTTAGTATATAGTATTATCCACATCTCATAAAATTTCCATTAAGAAAAATAACCCATTTGACTAATGACGATGCCTCCGCTCCAATATGGGGCATTAGTCTTTAAGTGATACACCCAAAAATAAAAGAATTCCGATAAAGCAAAGGTTTTCAAATTTTAATTTGTATGCTGTCTTCTAGCTAATGAATAACTTTCATTACAGACGTGTTCCTTAGTTACAGAGAGTCAAAGTTACATTGCTTAACCGAAAATGTCTATATTGAAAGGGGCTTAACTCAGAGGTAAAATTTTATTTTTATAACTTCTTTTTATTTGAAATTAATTTATTTCTTAAACATTGTTGAAATTTAAAATTTTAAATTAATTTTTAACGAAAGGCGACATCATGAACATATTTTTAAATTCCTCCCCTTTAAAATGATCCATTAACCAAATTGGGAAAACTTTTCTTTCCGAAGTAACAAGACGTTGTAGGAGTCGGAGAACTTTTATTTTTTGGTGTAAAATAATAAAAAAAAAAACTTAAGAAGCAGTCAAAACTCGTTTTTCTAAGTCTCTGTATTTTTTACATTAACCACGCCAAGACAGACTTGTAAAACTTGTAGGTTGATTCCATTTTATAAATTTACGTTTCCGTATTTGGACGAATGGCAAAATATGCGCTCGCTACTCAATTACCGCGTGTAATTTTCAACTAATTTGAGCTCAAACATATTTTGCAAGCATAGTAGAATTAAATATTGTATATCAATACAACCATCATTATAAACATGATTAAACTATAATAAAACTTGCATCTTACCCAGGCGTTCCAGAGCGTTCTACACAATAAATATATATTACAACAAATTAACAATCGCATTATTCCTTGGATCAATTGTAGTATCACCATATAATTTAACCCCTTCTATCTCTAAAAAGTCAGTAGTCATTTTCCAAATCTTCATAAAGCAGCTATACCGAATGTTTTCACACACTGTGCTAAGGATATAAAAATATTAATTTAGAGAAATTACCTGTACGCAATTACTAAGCGGGACGATAGCATTGTCTTGAGCACACAACGTCAACCAGTACTTGTTCTTTGTTTCGGCATCCAGAGGCGTTAGAGTTCGAATAGTACCTAGAAATTATCATATTAATTTTATTAAAAATTTTCATTATAGCTTTACTTGCCTTTGTCATTAACAGCAAAGCTACCTAAACCATCTCCGCCGGTAACTGCATACGAAATTTTAGAGTCAATCCCAGAAGCGTCCATGTCTTTCGCAGCTACGGTAAGTACCACAGTTCCTTTCGGTTGGTTTTCTTTTATGCTTCCCACAAAAATAAAATCTTCAAACTCAGGCGCAAAACGATTCTCATTGACGTCGATGATTTCTACAATAACCGGCATATCCGATGTCAATTGAGGCATTCCACAATCAATAGCGCTCACGACCAGATTATGTACTTGTCTGTTCTCATAGTCTAAGTAGCCTTCGGTTCGTATGACTCCAGAGTACTTGTCAATTTTGAAAAGTCCTTCATCGTGCATTTCCTCTTTTAGGGAAAATAGTATTTCACCGTTTGGTCCTAAATCAAAATCTGTGGCTTCAATCGAGGCAATCACAGTGCCTCGTGGAATATCTTCGCGTACTTTGAATATGTATTCTTGCACTCCAAAAATAGGTGCATTATCGTTAATGTCATCCACGAAAATATGAATCATGGCTTCAGCGGAGAGAGGAGGTATGCCGCCATCACTAGCAATAACGCGTAGATCGTAGCTATCTTGCTTTTCACGGTCTAACATTTTGCTAAGAACTATACAACCCGTTGTGCTATTAACATAAAAGTCGTTTGTGTCGGTATCCAAACGATATGTAATTTCAGCGTTTCGACCCAAATCGGCATCTGTCCCATTAAGACAAAATACGAGTGTGCCATTCAAGGCACTTTCCGTTAGTCGAAAACTGGCCAACGACTTTTGCAGCATTGGTGGATTGTCATTACTATCCAATATAGAGATGAGTAGCATTTTGGAATCACATCTTTGTGGTTGACCGAGATCGTAGACGGTTATGTTGAGCACATATTCATTCTGCCGTTCACGATCTAAAAATCCAATAACTTGTAACTCGCCACTATCAGGGTCGATTCGAAATACTGAATCGTAATCACCATCCGAAATGGCATACACCAATTTGCCATTGTAGCCCAAATCCCTATCTCTAGCTTTGATCCAGGCTACCGACTCCCCTAACTGAATGCTTTCGTTAAGAGACAATTCAGTTGGAAATTCAATGAACTCTGGTGTGTGTATATTTTCACCATACCGACTTGGCGTAAGAGCTAAATCGTTTTTCTTCGAATTTTCCACATTAGCATTATTTTTCTCCGCAGCTGCTAGAATCTCTGCCAGCCGTCGAGCAATCCCCGTTTCACGACATTCAAACGTACCAAATCCGTGGTGAACATCGTCATGACCGATTGGATCTTCATGCGTCAGTTGTAGATTAATGTTCATTTCATCCGAAAAATGTGTCCCGTCTGTGGCCGATATTTTTATCACGCGGTTCTCTACTGCTACGTCAACCAAATCGCAGCCTACAGATAAAACACCAGAGGATGGATCTAGGTTAAAGCATCCATCTTCAGTGCCAGACATAACGCGATACGTTATAAAGTCGCCTGAATCAAAGTCGATAGCCGATAAAGTAAATATATCTGTCCCTACGGGTGCTGTCCGAAGCACTTTTCCATAGCAATTAATTCGTTCGAACTGTGGTCGGTTATCATTTATATCCTTCACATTAATAAATAGCTTTAATTCTGTTTGTCTTCGGTACGGTAGTCCCCAGTCTGATGCACGTACTATAATCACATAGTGTCTGCGCATCGTTTCATAATCTAGCAACTTCGTTGTTTTTATAACACCGCTAAAATGGTCTATTTCAAATGGCACTTCGTTTAGATTAGCAATGTTGTATGATATGTAAGCGTTTTCACCAGAATCTGCGTCTTTAGCTGTGAGTTTCACGACAAAAGTACCTGCCAGTTCGTTCTCATTTATATCGATGTTTGATTTAGCGTTATCGAAAATGGGATCATTATCGTTCATATCTTGAATATTAATTTTTACTTTCGCGGATGATTGCTTGCGGGAAGCAACATTGGCTTGATCAATGGCAGTTACAGTAAGAGTATAAAAGGCCTTCTTTTCGGCATCTAGTAACTTTTGCGTATATAACATTCCAGAATCTGGGTTAATCCGAAATTCACCACCTTCATTACCTCCGACAATTTCCAAGTATACAAGCGCATTTTTGCCCAAACTAGGATCGGTCACTTTTAGGCGAATAACCGGCATGTGAGGAGGAGCTGTTTCAGGTATAGACACTTCATAAAGTTGTTTAGTGAATACCGGCAAACTTTTCATCTCTGGTGTCGTTCGTATTGGTACTGTTTTGTAACTAAATCGCGGTGGTATTCCTCGGTCCTCCGCACGTATTGTTAAATTGTATATAATCTTTTCTTGCTGGTTTATAGCCGAAAACTTGCTTATTTCTATATAATACTCATGTGGGTTGCCTGCAACTGCAGACATGCGAAAATTTCCATCTGGGTTGCCATCAATGATCTCCAACTTTTTTATTTCGCCACTTGGTCCAATATCTTTGTCGTTAATCTTTACAATTCCACAAATTAAAGGGCTTCTATTGGTATTAACGCTTGAAAATGTTTTCACATAAATTTCAGGCGCATACATATTTACCTAAAATAGACAGTCAAAAAAGTAAGTTTAGATTATCAAAATAAAAGAAAACCAAACAATGGTTAGATTCATACCTGCTTTACCACAACTGTTACTTTTGCTTTACTTGCTTGGTGGCTATTGTGCAAAATGGCCGATCCTCTGTCGTTTGCCAAAATAATAAGTTCAAAATGAGAATTCTCTGCAGACTTAAGCTGTCGAATTGTCGTAATATCTCCGGTTGTAGGATGAATTGTGAAATAATCATTATCGTGTAAAAAACTATAATAAATCTCTCCGTTGATGCCTAGATCCGCATCCTCGGCCATTACTTTTAAAATACTGCGATGTTTCGGAATGTCTTCAGGAATAGTTACGGCGTACTCCGTGGGATAGAAAAGCGGGCTTAGATCATTGCGGTCTAATACTTGGACATGTACTATAGTTTCCGTTTCGTAGCTTGAGACGTTTTTGCCATGTGAAAAGTTAATAAGTGCCCTGACCTTTAAAATATACTCTTCGTTCTTTTCCCGGTTGAGCACTACGTTACTTGTACGTGTACGAATGGTCAAAAAAGCGAAATTTCCAATAAGTCTTTCTTCGGCCTTAAACAACTTTTCTTTATCACCTGATATTATTCGATATTTTACGTCGGCATGTGGAGCCACTGTTATTCCGGCCAAATCTTCATGTTGTGCAGTTTTTGCAAATGTTTTGCCAACACTATTTTCCGGAATGGTGACATTGTACACACTGTGACCAAATCGGAAATCAAATGAATTTTTATTGATATCCAATGAATTTCTTTGTGGTAAACCGAAGGAATTGTTCTCATATCTTTCGTATTTACTAGAATGTGTGAGTTGGATGTGGCAAAAGATAAATACTAATACCGTCCAAAGACTCACTAGATTTTTTTGCGTCAAAGCTGCAACACATTTTTGAATCTTCATATTAGTCTGCAACGGACTTTTACTTCACATGCTCTCCAGTTCTGAAAAATAAATGGAATACATTTTTTTTAACTGTTACAATACAATACTCTTTAGAGTGTTAGTACTTATCATCTTAAACTAAATAAATAGCGTCTGAAGACACTATTAAATCTACTCCTTTAGATTTAGAAAAGGTTACATTACATATAAATCTTTAGCTTAGTTAAATTTCTTGGTGTTGCAACTTTTACAATTGAAAATATGGCCTTGCTAATACAATACAGCTGCAACACAACCGTTACCCTTTTAAACAAAGACGCATTATTAATAATATGTTGCACTTGAACTGATTTTTATCTAAACCAACGACTACACAACTATCTAAAAATTCTATGCGTCTCTATATTTATTCCAATGAATTAATTTGACTATATATGGATAGAATATGCCCATTTGAGAGATGGCATATCTCTTCGGTCCTCTCAGAGGCGATATAACTGTGAGAAGGCGACAAACACCCCCTTTAATTAGGGGTTGGTGCGATGGGCTTGAGACCCGGCACTATAAAATATAACACCAATTAAAACAAAATGGATGCCTCGGATAATACACGCCTATGATGACCACCCCAAAAGATATAAGGATCACAACCTAAGGATATGAACCTAGAATGTCCACACCCTTAATTGGGATAGTGCAAATATTCAGCTGGTTGTTGCCCTCGAAAGATAAGAGGTTGAAATCAATGCAATCCAGAAAATACAATGAATAGGTCAGGGCTGCTTCAAATAAAGTTCTGTGACATCTGTTATAGGTTCCATGAGAGCAAGAACGAAATGGATGCGGGTACGTTTTAAGTCAGAAACTACGTAGCCTCGTCTCCAGACTTACACCTTTTGATGAGCGCCTAGGCGCGATACGCGCTAAGACTAAATATTTTGATATCACATATCAAATGTGCACACGAGCGCTTGGAACAAAATTAAGGAGAAAGGAATGTTTGTCCAAACCCTCGATCCATCACAGATTGGAACATGGTATCTAGCAGCACTAGATTTTAACACCTCAACATCCACAAGTCTACATGGCAGAGCCCAGATCAAAATATACTCAACCAAATTGATCATGTTTTGATTGACGAGAGGCACGCATCGAGCGTGTGGAACATGCGAACGTTACATGGTTCCAATATCAATTCGGACCACTATTTTGTCAAGATACGCACTAGGCTCAGCGTGGTGCACGATCTAGCAACCAACGAGAGCTAGACGTCGGCAGACTGCAATCACAACAGACCACCAAAGACTTAGGCACTCTCCCGTGCCTGAGAAGTCTTTGACTTCCTCTGTGCATGATGCTACTATTATACACACAAAGCGTTGTCAGGAAGGAAAGAAGTGTGGTGCGCTGTTGATTTTCAATCTTCTGATAGAATACTTTCTACGCCAGTGCTCGTACATACAGAACTTGTCGGGCCCGATCTTGCAAAAGGAAGTAATGCTGCTCGCATACGTCAATGCTCAGATTCAAGGAAAACAGAAAGGCGAAAGATTGAGGATGTTGAGATGTTATGTCAAGTGTCTGACCGAAGGTTTTAAACCCGGAGACACTTTCTGTTAGGACGAAAATTGGAATCTGGTTACAGATGCTCAGGAATTACTGAGATTATGGAGGAGTCATTTTTCTAACCTACTCGGAGGCGATGAAGAGCACAATTCCGCCGATAGAGAAATGACACCGGAACCACCAGTTAATGATGGCACTATTGTAAAGCCTTCGGCCTACGACGCGGTCAATTCGGTTATTAAAAAGCTGAAAATAACAAAGCGGAAGGCTCTGATGGGCTGTCAGCTAAGTTATTCAAGACCAGCGGCGAAGAGTTGGTTCGAAGTATACAGCCACTTTATGCAAGATATGGTCCGATTAACGCTTTCCCAATGACTGGAATCTCAGTGTTCTCTGTCCTATCTTTAAGAAAGGAGACCCCGCAGTTTGCGCCAACTACCGCGGAATAAGTCTCCTTTCCATTGGATATAAGACTCTGTCGTGCGTATTGTGTAATAGGCTGAAGCCAGATATGGATTCACAGATAGGACGATATCAGTGTGGCTTCAGACCTAAAAGGTCGACCAGTGACCAAATATTCTCACATCGGATATAAGATTATTTCGCGCGTATTATGTAATAGGCTGAAGCCATATACGGATTCATTGATAGGACAATATCAGTGTGGCTTCAGACAAAAAATTCGGCCAGTGACCAAATATTCACATTACGCCAAATCTTGGAAAAGACCCGTGAGTTCAACAAAGACACTCACCACCTATTTGTCGATTATAAAGCCGCTTTCGACACGCCGATACGATCGAAGTTCTTCAACGCCCTGTCTGCACTAGGTATCCCGGCAAAGATTGTCCGTCTTTGCATGGCGACGCTATCTAACACACAAAGCGTTGGGGTGGGAAAAAACCTCTCCGACTACTTTAATACCATGTGATGTTTCAGGCAGGGTGATGCGATGTCATGCGATTTTTTTTTTTAATTTTTACATACAGAATATATCAGGCTCGATCTTCCAAAAAGAAGTGATGCTGCTCAGGAATTTTGGTCCTATTAAAGTCGGTGACGAGTTTAGGTCCCGTATGAACAGCGACCTGTACGAGCTATTCGAAGAGGCTGCACTGGGCTGGTAACCTCATTCGAATTGATCAAAGAGCTCCCCCACACATGGTTTACATGAGGGGGCCAAACTTGATTGGTGATCGACGAAATAGACGACCGGGCACGCGTTGGAATGACCCGTTATGGAGTGATCTCTCCGTACTTGGCATTCACAACCAATGGTGCCAGCGCGCTTAAGAATACGGAAGCTGGCGCGCCTTCCTAAATGCGGCCATGATCGAGAGACGGTAGAAAGTTATTTAAATAAGTATATCTCTGAATCTATTTGATGTAGAAGTATGGAATTTTGTGATGAGCAATCAGTAGAAGTATCTCAAAACCGAAGTAATAGATTCAGCTATAGATTCGGGATAACGACAGTAGAGAATGAGTCGAAAGCTACCTGTTCCCATGAGAGCAGCACTATATGGAAAATCTAAATATAGAATCGCTATATGATGATGCACCCTTGTCGGACGAAGAGATTATCACTTTTCACATAGGTGTGATGGGTTAATAAGGATTAATAAGTTACTATACCAACATGACGGCAAGCACAATGATAGCTCAAGTCAAAGTGCACTACGTGAAATAGGCATTTGGTTTGATCGCTAGGTTAGCCGCCAGACTGGACCTGGGCTTAGTGCTTATCTAGGAATCCCGGCTTTATAAAGGCGAAATATAAGGACTTAGCATTCAAAATACGCAGGTATGGCAGAATGAGAAAGCCAAGAACATGTATTCTATTGAGGAAGGACATTTCAAATACTTGCCTTTCAGAAGAATAAGTTGCTATCCACATAAAACAGGATATCGGCGGAGTCCTGCTAAAAGTATTGTTCGCGACTGGATACCTTCTAGGCACGCAAACTGAACCTCCAGCCATAGAGATAGAGGAACTGGTGCAACACTGCAAAACACGGAATCTACAACATCTAATTGGATGTGTTGCCAAAATGAACTTCACATATTGAACGTGGGAAATACTCTTACCTTTGTAACTAGTGCTAGGCAAGAGGTAATTGACATCTCGTTATACAACGCTCTTATTATTAATTATTAATAGGTCAAAGCTCAAAATGCTAAGAAGTAGCCTGGCACTTGGTTATATATCGATGTGCAGATATGATCCACCCTAAATCATTCTGACTAATAAGCCTCACCTCATTCCTCCTTTAAAGAAAATGGTGGATAACCACATTAGGAACAAATACTTGATGGATGAACGACTTCACAGAAATCAACATGCGTATAGATCCGACAGATCCACAGAAACTTCTCTATACCAACTAAAGTTCTCAATCCATAAGACAGCCACTTGTGCCTTTATTGACAAAGAAGGTTACTTTGACAACATATCCCACAACGGCAACGCCACTCAACAAGAAAAATATAAATACATGTCTTACTACGTGGCTAGTACAACTACTAGACTAAACAATAGTCTTGACTAATATACTTGATACTATCTTGATACTTGTTCTAACCCCTCTTCTATGGAGCCTTGCAGTAAATGAATTATTAGACTCCCTAGCAGACAATGACATCGAATGCCTAAGGTATGCTGGCGATATAGTAATTACCTGTAAAGGATATATTAAGACGCACTTCTTGATTAAATTAATATGAACATCAATGCCCAACACCCACTTTTTTAAATGACATTTACTCCAATTGTTCTCTTCTCAATTTTGCGAGCACACAAACAATCACTTATGTGTCTCCGCCTATTAACCCATTAAAGTCCACCCATTAAAGTCCAACGGCTCATACGATTTTAATGAAATTTTAATATATGTGCCTGGGAAGCCATAGAAGTTAAAAGAAAAAAACATTTTATTTTTATCTGCCCGATTACCAGAGATATGGAATGGGTATTTAAATACCCAATGGGCTTTGGTGTGAACATTTTACTCGAACTTTTTCACCGATTTGTAACATTCTCTTCATCCGCTTATCGTGAAACGTGTTCTGTCCCATTTTATTTCTATTTTGACATGTTTGTCGAAAATCCCCGCATAATTTTTTGTGTGTAACTTTATTCGACATTAGAAGTAAACTGTTTTCCCCAAACCAGCTAGAGAAAAGTTACGTGATCAAAAAATCATCATATAAGTCGTGGTCGGTTGAATACATATAAAAAAGAGAAACAAACCAAAAAAGTTTTTCAAAAAATGATTCGCTGACAGAAAGTTTTAAGTGCTAACGAACTGCAAGCTATTCTAGATAACTGGTCTGATGAAGATAGCGTTGGTGAAGAGAGCTTTGGCAAACATGCAAACGCTGTTAATATCATTACTACGCCACCCGATGTCGTCGATGCTGTAAGTGATAATGGAGATTTGGGAGAAGATTATCAATTGTTTCGCGATGAACCGGAGCTGCCTCGTGAAATTCCCGGGCAGTTTGAAATCGAATGTATATCTGACTATGAAAATAAATGTTTGCCTCCAGGCGGATATGACAAAAGTAAGTTTGCAGCAAATGAAGCCAAACTTGACGAAGAAGACATAGCGGTGGCTTCAACATCTTCTGATCGTAGTCGCCAAATTACTCTGAAATCAACGATGGCAGAAAAGCAATGCCGAATCGATGACGGAATGAAAACAAAATGGTCTCGGATGCCAAATTATCAATACGATAAGATCCCAATAGATGGTACGGCAACTTCATACAAGGCGTTGTATGAGGAGATTGCTGCACTGCGTCCCTTCAAGCTTTGGGAAAAGTTTATTGATAAGGAGGTGTTGAAACTGTTGGTGACCAACCAATATACTGCGGCCAACAATTTTCCATCATTTGTATCAACGATTGGTAGACCAATTCAAAAACCCATGGGCGGCGTAGATCTTTTTGCCAACGCAATCATTAATTATCGAATTCGGATTCGAGGCAAAAAATTGTATTGGCCTTTAATAACAAATGCATTTGACGCAACTGTGGTTAATGCATGGAAGTTGCACTGCTTGTGTCGCAAATATTAGAAAAAGCCGCCGATGTCCCAATACGACTTTCAAGTAGGTTTGCGAAACGCTTATGGTGAAGACAAAACATAATTATCATCCAGGTAAAACAATGTCTTCCGGGTCACAACTTGAAATGCGTTACGATCGTATCGACCATTTCATCGGAAAAGTGTGAGATAAGCACGCCGCACCTTGCTTTGGGGATTATCACACAGGTGTTGCCCCAGACAAGATGAAAATTGCTAAGTCCACTTGATTTTCTTTGTATTTAAAAGAAAAAAAAAAAAAAAAAAACACCATATGGGCATTTCTCTAACGTCAAATTCGACGTTCGTGCGCATTCAATTTGAAAAAAAAAAAAAAAAAGCATATGTCAAAACATTATTTTAACTGTTCAACTGTTCGCTTTTAAAATAATTCCAAAAACCTAGACATTCGCACGCGACAAAAAACAGAAGTCGCTTTCAAGGCGAACAGTTCAAACACTGTTTTCAGCCAAACCTACAGAAATATTTTAATGCGACCAATTTTAAAATGTTCTGCCTTGATGTATCTTAATAATTTTTTTTGTTTCATTCAAAAATATTAAGTAGTTTTTTTTTATTTAATTTTTAATAACTGTCGCACGCGACATGTCTTATGCGGCATTTTGTTCCATCATACTATGTATATTTATTTACTTTTTATCTAATTAGATAAGTCTAATAAGATGATTGAATATGATTTTTAATATAAACAATATATTTATTTTCACTACCGTAAATTTAAGATATCGGTATAAAATTATTTTTTATTGCATGGAGGATACCTGAGGCTGTCTAGAATAATAGCCGGTTTTTCGATTTTCCAATTTTTGGTAGAATATTTTCCGAGCATTTTCCGACAGAAAAAAACCTGTAATTTAACCAGTCAAAAAATTAAGTTAAACGGTAAAATTATGTCGTTCTAATTTTTTCCTGATAGGGCCATCTTTAATCTTTACTTAAAAAAACTGTACCTCGATATTCTTTAACTTTGTCTGCGTTAAAATTTTTTAAGCTTAAACATTTTCTTGGGTATTTAAATACACAGTGGACTAAAATGGGTTAAAACAATAACAGTCTTAACATCTACAAACACAACAACAACTACATCTTCTGACATTATCAAAACTAATAATTTACCGCAATCTCAAAGCTGACTGCGGAAATAGTAAAAATGAAAAACTACAACAATACAGACAGGCTTAGATCGATATATTCAAATAAAGCGAAAGCTGAGCCCACAAATATCGAATAAAGGAAATAAGCCTAAGCTGAATCGAAGAAATTATGAAAGCGAAACTGTACTTAGTCGCAACAGATTCTCAATTTTAAGCGACAATACATCAGACGTACAATACAGCCCAGAAGATGGCCTTGAGCAAAACTCATTGTAAACATCATAGCAAACCATTGGGAGCAATAACTTCCACATAACTGCTTTAAGGACGGGTACAATAGATGGGTCCAGGGTTTACTCTGAACAAAATTATCGCTTAGTTTCAAAACATTTCACAGATTTGGATATAAACTTCGACACATACCAACTCAAAAGTTCTAAAGAGCTTCAAGTCGGGCATTGAACCAAGTGTTTCTTCAAGTGAAGAGGTAAGCGCACTAAAAGAAAATAGCTTCAACCCAAAAATAGCCATAAATTTAATAAACAAAAACAAAATTCCGCAGCCCATGTTTAAAGTTGAGCAAGGACCCGAAAATAGGCCTTTTAAAAAAAAAACGAGGTACACCCAATCTTCAACCTACAATACTTGCTGCACCGCAGAATTTCTATAGAAGAACCTCACAAGCCCAATAACTCGGTTCACCAACTGTAAGGAGTTTGGCCACACAAAGACATACTGTACTCTACGTTTTGTCTGCGTCGCCTGTGGAGAACTTCACAATAGCGCTACATGCACCGCAAATAAGTCTGAATACAACGCAAAAAAGTGTGGCAACTGTGGAGGAAGACACACGGATAATTACAGAGGATGTCCTGTGTACAAAGAATTGAAAAACCGTCTGCATCTGTGAACTGCCTCTGCTCACTCTCACCCCGTTGAGTCAATTGAACGCACTCCACAGACAAATGCTTTTCACACTACCACCCCTGGTGTGTTCTTTGCCAATGCTGAAATCAGGGCGAAAGCCAGCTGATCCAAAGTCATATGGCCAAACCGTTTCCCACACGGTACCCGGGGGTTAAATTTTTTCGAAGGAAGAGACATTGATGTAATGGTTCTCGCAGAAACACATCTTACGAATATAACTTTTGAGTTCCTGGGTATGCGTTCTATTTCACGAACCACCAAGATGGCAAAGCCCACGGCGGAACTGGTGTACTCATTAAATTAAACACCAATCTCTACAGGCATTTGCAACTTATTATCTCCAAGCCACTTCAATAAAGTTTGGTAGTCTTATTCTATCGGCAATTTATTGACCTCCAAGGTTTGTGTATCTCAAAAATAATTTCTCGAATTCTTCGACACTATAGGTGATCGCTTTATAGCCGCAGGTGATTTCAATGCCAAAGATACACATTGGGGCTCAAGGCTTTCAAACCCCAAAGGAAAGCAGCACTACAAAGCAATTATAAACACCAAAAACAAGCTTAACTATGTCTCGCTCTTTACCCCAACATATTGGCCTACAGATTCGATGAAAATTCCAGCAGATCTCTCATCGGATCATTCTCCAGTTCTTTTTAGCTTACTGGAGAAACCTTAACTAAAAGAGTATCCCAATAAACTCACTACGCACAAAACTAAATGGCTCAAATATAAAAATTATATAAGTAGTCATATCGAGCTGAATCCAGCAATAAGCGATGAAATCGATATTGAAAACTCTGACTGTGCCCTGAGATCTGTTCTCACTGCTGCAGCTCAACACACCCCGCCACAACCATCCACAGCCAATGAACCACAGTCTAACAAACAGTCATATTGAACAGTTAGTTATGACGAAACGGCGTTTTAGAAGGGAATGGCAGTGTCTAAGATCTCCAACATCTGAGCACAACCTAAAAATTGCTTCACGTGAGCTAAGCAAAGCTGTTAAACTCGAGGGAAAACTCACTCAGAGACGATACATCGAACGTCTTTCTCCAACAAACTCAAACCGGCTATAGTCTCTACATCCATAAGAGACCACACTGAAAAGTGGGCACGCACGGAAATAGAAGAAGCGGAAGTTTTTGCATTGCGTCAACAACCCCTCTCAACCCCTCAGAGTTCACACCCACGAAGTTCATAAAGTCATAAAAGCCCGGCTCAATCGCAAGAAGGCTGCAAGTCATGATTTAATTTCCCCAAAAATGATCATGGAGCTTCCCAGCCCAGCTGTGACATATATCACAAAATTGTACAACGCGGTTTTTAAATGCGGATATTTTCCAACTCAGTAGAAGAAATCGGTCATAGTCATGATACCAAAAAAAGTATTGCTACCACAAAATACACACAAAATTCTTGAACCATATCTCAGCAATAGAGCATTCATAGTATGACAGAATGACTACATGACACAGGAGTCTGAAATTAAAACTGGAGTACCCTATGGGCAGCGTTCTCGGTCCTATATTATATGTTCTACTAGCTTTTACCCTTTTTGGGAGATTGGGATCGTTTGCTCAAGTTCACATTGTGAGAAAAGTTTTTGACTGCCATTAACCTGGGAATGGCCAACAATGATTCTTGTGACAAACGGTTCAAGCAAGTCACACGTCCGTTAGGACACGTATCTCCTGGGTAGCTTCTGAACACCAGTTCAGAGGTGAGCTAACGTGAGAAGGAGAAGGGGCCCCCTCTCCTTTAAGAAGGGGTTGGTGCGCTGGCCTTGGGACCCACCACTTTAAAAAAATGAAACACCCAATGAAATGTTTATGAAACCTCGGAAGGAATTCTATGATGACGACCACCGCAAACGATATAAGGATATGCACCTGAAATGTCCGCGCCCTTAATTGGGATGGTGCAATTATCCAGCTGGTTAATGTCCTCGAAAGATGCAAGTCTGATATCACCACAATCCAAGAAATCCGGTGGAGAGGACAGGGTTGCTCTAAAAAAGCATCCTGTGACATCTACTACAGCTGCCATGCGAGTAAGTACGAATTTGGATGTGGTTTTGTGGTGAGTAGGAAACTACGTGGCCTCGTCTCTAGGTTCACGCCTGTTGATGAGCGCCTAGCCGCGATACGCATCAAGGCTAAATATTTTTATATTAGCCTGATTTGTGCGCACGCCCAGACGGAAGAGAAAGACGACGATGCTAAAGATAAGTTCTATGACCGCTTGGAACGTCTGTACGAGCGATGTCCCAAACACGATGTCAAAATCGTGCTTGGCGATTTCAACCGTCGAAAAACTTAGCCTTCAGCGAGATATATGTGAGCAGTGGAAACATATCACCAGCTCTATGGATAGGGGTGCCAAGGAGGTCATTGGTTATACAAAACCTGTGAAGAATGCTTGGTACGACGAGGAGTGTCGCAATGCTACTGCAGAGAAGAACGCTTCCTATAAGCGAACTCTGCAGTCGGGAGCAACGCGAGCTGTTAAAGAGCGATATCGAGAGAAACGGAGAGAGGAGAAAAGCCTTTTCAGACGCAAGAAAAAGGAGCAAGAAAGGCGGGAGTTTGAGGATGTTGAGAAATGAAGCTCGAAAATTCTATCAAAAGGTCAAGCGTCTGACTGAAGGTTTTAAACCCGGAGTAACTTTCTGTAAGGATGACTATGGAAATCTGGTAACGGATGAATAGGAGGAGTCATTTCTCCAACCTACTCGGAGGCGATGAAGCGCACAATTCCGCCGATAGAGAAATGACACCGGAACCACCAGTTAATGATGGTACTATTATAGAGCCACCGGACTAAAACGAGGTCGATTCAGTTATTAAAAAGCTAAAAAATAACAAAGCGACAGGCTCTGATGGGCTGCCAGCTGAGTTATTTAAAACCGGCGGCGAAGAGTTGGTTAGGAGTATGCACCAACTTTTATGCAAGAAATGGTCCGATGAACGCATACCCAATGACTGGCATCTCAGTGTTCTCTGTCTTATCTTTAAGAAAGAATACCCCGCTGTTTGCGCCAACTACCGCGGAATAAGTCTCCTTTCCATTGGTGTAAGACTCTGTCGCTTGTATTGTGTAATAGGCTGAAGCCATATACCGATTCACTGATAGGACAATATCAGTGTGGCTTCAGACCTTAAAGGTCGACCAGTGACCAAATATTCTCACTACGCCAAATCTTGGAAAAGACCCGTGAGTTCAACAAAGACACTCACCACCTATTTGTCGATTACAAAGCCGCTTTCAACACGCCGATAAGAGCGAAGTTCTTCGTCGCCCTGTCTGCACTAGGTATCCCGGCAAAGATTGTCTGTCTTTGCAAGGCGACGCTATCTAACACACAAAGCGTTGTCAGGGTGGGGAAAAACCTCTCCGACCCCTTTGATACCAAAAGAGGTTTCAGGCAGGGCGATGCTCTATCGTGCGATTTTTTCAATCTTCTGATGGAATACATCCTACGCCAATGCCCGTACATACAGAGTATGTCGGGCTCGATCTTCCAAACGGAAGTGATGCTGCTCGCTTACGCCGATGACATCGATATCATCGGTAAGCGGGAACGGGGAGTCAGCAAGGCGTTCCCGGAGATTGAAAAATAGTCTCGGCTCATGGGTCTAGCGGTGAATGAGGACAATACGAAGTACTTGGTGTCTACTCGCACTCCGTCGTCGCGTCTTGGACGGTCAGTGACGATGGAGAATTTCAGCTTCAGTGTTGTAGAAAACTTCGTCTACCTTGGAACAGAGATAACCGGCAACAACAACGTCAGCCTGGAGATCAGGCGAAGAATCACGCTTGCAAACAGATGCTTTTTTGGGCTGAGCAAGCAAATGAGAAGTAAAGCCCTCTCTCGACAGACGAAAATATACTCCCAGTCATACTGTATGGCGCAGAGGAATGGACCGTGATTGAGTTGGACGAGACAGCGTTGAAAGTCTTCGAGAGGAAGATTCTTCGCAGGATCTTTGGTTCTATTAGAGTCGCAACGAGTTTAGATTCCTTATGAACCGCGAGCTGTACGAGCTATTCGATGAGGTTGACATAGTCCACCGCATAAAATTCCAGCGGCAGCACTGGGCTGTGCACCTCATTCGAATGGATGTTTATTTTTTTTGTATGATATTCTAAGCGTAGGTTTACACTAACCTGATATCTAGCAAGATTAAAACTTTTTAACAATTTTCGTTGAGTTTGGTCTCACTTTTACTTGAAGTTCGTAGATATTTAAAACTATTTTCATCGCAATTAAAACCTCCAGAACCTAATATTCTTATGAAACGATATGAATATTTGTGTTAATTATTTTACTTTTAATTTATAAATTATTTTATACTTTTAAGTTCGAGCTATTATTAAAGCTAGTTTTTTAGTTTTTATGATATAGTTTCAGATCTAAGGCAAAACGAAAAAGTAATTAGTTATTCTACTTTTAATATGGATATCGGCGGAAGACTACGCGAAGTGGTGATCGCGACTGGGTACCTTCCAGGCGAGCAAACCGAACATCAAACTAAAGAGATGGAGGGACAGGAGCAACACTACTGAACAGGGAATCTACCGCTGTTAATTGGATGGGATTCCAACGCACATAACCTTGTGTGGGGAGAATCCAATACAAATAGAAGAGGTGAGGACGTACTAGAATTTCTCCTACAGAGCAAGGCCAGAGGTGGTTGACATCACCTTCTACAATGCCCTTATCGCAAATTTTGTATATAATTGGAGGGTATCAGATGAGCCATCCATATCAGATCATAGGATCATACTATTAGACATTGCAGGGACCGCTAGCTTCAAGAAAATCATTAGGAATCCTAGACGTACTAACTGGGAAATGTATGAAAGTGGCCTTAGGAGCAACTTTGTAGAAATGAACAATTACAAGAAAGCCAACTCACCACTAAACTTAGAAATAATGGTTGATGGCTAAAATCCAGCTGTAATTGATGCATACTATCAAAGCTGCAAACAAAAAGAAGTCAAGCCGGTCAATCATTAACACGTTGACTGTCATGCGTCATAGACGTGTTTTTAAATCGCTGCGTGCTTTTAATTGTTTTTACAAAAATCAAGTGTATAAATTTTGTAAAAAAAAAAAAGAGACAGAGACTCATATATATTTTGTGCAACAATTTCAAAAACTAGTGAATTAATTCAAATAAATGATGAGCAGCGTTCATCAACTAAATCAAAACTCGGTTGCATCGAGAAATGCATATTTCTCGTTTGTTTCCCCGTGCAACAACAGCAAAAGCTCTTCAAACTCCAACTTGTCTGCTGCAACAACTGAGCAGACAGAAATTTCCTGCTCTCCCACTCACCCGCGAATGTACGACGCCGACTACTCCACTCCCGTTATATTCACCAACAGTAGCATCATCAACTACAACAACAACACAAAGTGGCTACGCTACGTCTACTGCTTCTACTGTATCAACAACAACGGTGTATTCCTCACTCAGCTCGATCACGTCATCTCTACCCTCATTGGCTACAGCTACTCCAAAAATTAACAAAAACAACAACAAGAAGCAGAATACAGCTACACCAAATGGGTCATCACAAACAACAACAATGTCCGTTGACCCTGCTTCCTCGATCGCGTCATCTCTCCACTGGCTGCTTCATCCAACAAAACAAATAAGGAAATAAAAAACACCAACAATATTACAACAAATGGTAAAACGGTAAATACCAATATAATTAAAAATAATAAACCGACAGTGCAGACTGGAATGGACCGCTACATCACAATTAACAATAAAAGAAAACTACGACCGCAAAAAAATATAAGGGGAAACGCTACAAAAAATTCAAAAACAGATCCTGCTGCTCACTCAAATGTGTCTCTAAATAGTAATAGATTTGCCCTTTTGGCTAATAGTAGTGAAAAGGACGACCAATCTGTTGAAGGGGAGGTGATTCAAAAAGTCACTAAACCACCACCAATTTATCTTCGCGAGAGTAGTTCTAATGAACTTATTAAAAAATTAACAAGCATTATTACAAAGATCAATTTTATCGCACAGTAGTCAAATATTTAAAGGACTGCAATAAAAATTATTACACTTATCAACTTAAAAGTGGCAGGGGTGTAGCTGTAGTAATAAAGGGTATAGGAGCAGATGTTGATACAAATGAAATCAGACAAGCGCTAGAAGAAAAAGGGTTTAAGTCAAGAGTTGTTATAAACATAATAAATAAAAACAAGGTACCTCAACCAATGTTTAAGGTTGAACTTCTACCTGACCTAAACAAATTAAAGAAAAATGAAGTCCACCCGATATATAAGCTTCAGTACCTCCTGCATCACAAAATAACTGTCGAAGAACCACACAAGCGCAAGGGCCCAGTTCAATGCACGAACTGTCAGGAATTTGGGCATACTAAAACATATTGTCGTTTAGCCAGTGTATGCGTAAAATGCGGCAATCTGCATCATACTTCATGTTGTGAATTAAATCAGAATATAGCTCATCCAACACATAAACCGCAAGACCCATACATTGATAAACAAAACAGCCATCACGCAAAGGTTGTAATTAATCTTACGCAAACAATGACTCAATTCATGGTTCAGTTTTCTAATATGCAAAGTATGCTACAGGAACTAATAAAAACACAAAACAAAATGTTTCAAATTATTCTAGCTAAAAAATGAGTATGTTTAAAATATGTCAATGGAATGCAAACGGTATTGTTCGCCATAAAAATGAACTAAAACATTTTTATATGATAAAGATCTTCTTATATCAGAAACTCACTTAACAAACAAAAACAATTTTTCTATCCCGGGGTTCCAGTTCTATTTTACTAATCATCCGGATGGTAAAGCACATGGTGGTACAGGCATACTGATTAGAAATAGAATTAAGCATTGCGCTATGGATTCACACTCGGAGACTTATCTACAAGCAACTACAGTCAAAGTTGAATGTCATGGAAAAAGTCTAGTAATATCTGCCTTATACTGTCCACCACGTTTCTCAATAACTGAGAGACAATTTAAACAATATTTTGATAGTTTGGGACAAAGATACTTAGCTGCTGGTGACTACAATGCAAAACACACGTACTGGGGATCAAGACTTATAACACCGAGAGGTAGGAAATTATATAAATTAATTATGAATGAATTTGCATCTATGGATATTTCCTCCCCGGGGCAACCAACATGCTGGCCTGCTGATAGGTCAAAAATACCTGACCTTATTGATTTTGGGGTTACTAAAAATATAAATCGGAATCTAATAGTTGTTACGACAAGCTACGAGCTTTCGTCTGATCATTCTCCCCTAATATTTTCTATCTATGACTCGCCAATTGAAACTTCTGCACCGTATAGATTAACATCTTCACGTACAAACTGGTTAAAATACAAAAAATATATTAGTACCCATATCAACGATAGCCCTTCTATTAATTGTGAGACTGACATTGATGATCAGGTCAACATTTTAAGGACGTTGATGAGTACTGCTGCAATGGTCTCCACTCCACGAAACGTAAAACCTCAAAAAAGTAAATTTTTGACAAACTCACATATAGAAAGGCTTGTTACAGAGAAGAGGAGATGTAGAAGGGAATGGCAACAACTTAGATCTCCAGCCTCTAAATTTAAGTTAAAAGATGCTGAAAGAGCTTTAAAATCAGCTTTAAAGTGCAAAGAGGACAGCGAACAAAGGATATATGTTCAAAATCTTTCTGCTTTTGGTAACAGAAATGAAATGTGGAAGGCTGTGAATGGGTTAAAAACACCAACTGACGGAGATTTTCCAATAAGGAACGAATATGGCGATTGGTCTCGCACTGAAGATGAAAAAGCTAATACTTTTGCCCAACACTTAAGCAAAGTTTTTCGACCAAACCCTGCTTCAAATGGATATCAACTCAACGACCTCAATAGCATTTCGACAATTACGGAACAAATTATTATATCTACAGAAGAAATTGCTAATACAATAAAAAACAAAATTAAATCAAAAAAGTCTCCAGGCATTGATGAAATTACATCTAAAATGATAAAAGAACTCCCCCTTGTGGCTATTGAATGTTTAAGAGTTCTATTTAATGGTATGTTGAAACTAGGATATTTTCCTAATGACTGGAAAAAATCTGTTGTAAAGATGATCCTTAAGCCGGGTAAAGATCGAACTCAGGTAGCATCCTATAGACCGATTAGTTTACTTCCTTGCCTTTCAAAACTTTTTGAGAAAATACTCGTTGACAAACTTGCGCCATTCCTTCATGAACATAATATAATTCCGGTACATCAATTCGGATTTCGGGAAAAACACGGCACTGTTGAACAAGTTAACCGTATTACAAATGAAATAAGAAAAACTTTTGAAAAGAAAATGTACTGTTCAGCAATTTTTCTCGATATATCTCAGGCATTTGACAAAGTATGGCATAAAGGACTTATATACAAAATAAAGACTCTACTACCACCTAATGTACATCGCATTCTTGAATCATATTTAACAAATAGAATATTTGCGGTTAAATATAATAATGTCTTTTCAAAAGAAAGTACAATTTATGCTGGAGTACCTCAAGGAAGCGTCTTAGGCCCGTTACTGTATGTATTATATACAGCTGACTTGCCGGAAGATTCCAGATTACAACATCAACATTTGCCGATGACACAGCTATACTAAGCTGTGATAAATGCACATAAAAGCATCTGCTAACCTAGGCGTGCACTAAGCGAGTGGAAGAATGGCTTGCAAACTGGCGCATTAGATAAACGAGCGAAAATGCAAACATGTTACGTTTACTCTAAATCGTAACACTTGCCCCCCAGTTAGCTTAAACAATGTTTTGGTCCCTCAAACGTCCGATGTCATATATCTTGGTTTTGACCTAGACAGACGTCTTACATGGTGTAACCTATCAAGACAAAAAAGAATGCAATGAACATTAAAGCCAGCAATTTGCATTGGTTAATTAATCATAAATCGCCGCTAGTCTAGATTGCAAAGTATTATTGTATAACAGTGTCATTAAGCCTTTATGGACATATGGGATTGAATTATGGGGAAATGCCAGTACTAGTAACATTGAAGTAATCCAACGCGTACAATCTAAGGTACTAAGAACAATAACTGGGGCTCCCTGGTATGTGAGAAATGAAAATATACATAAGGACTTACAAGTTCCTTTTGTTAAAACTGAAATCGAACGATTAAAACTGAAATACACGAGCAAACTTTTAAGGCATCCTAACCCACTTGCAAGATGTTTGATGAATCCAGCAACGACTTCACGTCTTCGGAGAAACGATCAACCAATATTTTAAAGTGGCTAATTCACATAAGGCGTTCAGAACTTGATTTTCTGTCACTGGCGAACGATGTAGTATCTCGTGAGAACGGGGAAGCTGCGTGTAGTAGTCAAAGACAGGAAGTCAATTTTGTGAGCTCACTTTAAATTTAAATATATGAAGTATTAGCTATATAATATTTTTGTATTGTTATATCATTTTTAGTTATATTTTAGATTTTAAGATTTTAAAACTTATTGTTAGATTCATATTTTGAATAGATTCAATAAAATAAATTAAATGTAAAAAAAAAAAAAAGAAAGTCGGTCAAAGACACTTCCTGGTGGAACAAGGATTTAGAGAAACTTAGGAAAATAGTACGGAGCCTATTTAATAAATCTAAGCGAACTGAAGACTGGCTAGAGTACACGACCAGTCTTACTGAATATAACGAAAATATACGGAAGGTAAAGAGAGATAACTTTCGGAAATTTTGCAGGAACATTGCAAATACTAACCCTACAACTAGATTATTTAGAGCTCTCTCCAAAACTAAAACAGTTCAAGGACTCTGTCTAAAGAAGCCAGATGGTACATTTACGAAAGATGAGGAGGAGAAAGCACGCTTTCTACTCAAAACGCAAGAAGGACCCCTTCTCACCTAAGTCCTTCAGACCAACAAGCCTTACCTCATTTATGCTGAAGACTTTAGAAAAACTAGTGGATAACCACATCAGGACCGCTTACCTGATCAAGGAACCACTTCACAGAAATCAACATGCATATAGGACTGGCAGATCCACTGAAATTGCCCTATACCAGCTAGACACCTTAATTCGTAACGCCATAATAGACAAAGGAATAGCCATTTCTGCTTTTATGGACATCGAAGGTGCCTTTGACAACACATCTCACACGGAAGTTGCAAAGGCACTGAACAAGAAGAGTATAGAACCTTACCTTATCAGATGGATAGTACAACTACTGGACTCAAGAACAGTCGAGACTAGCCTACCTGACAAAAATATTATAGTCAAAACCACAAAAGGATGCCCACAGGGGGGCGTTTTATCACCTCTCCTGTGGTGTCTCGTAGTGGATGAACTATTAGAGCTTCTTACAGATAATGCCATCATATGCCAAGGCTATGCGGACGACATAGTAATTATCTGCAAAGGGAAGCATGAAAACACACTATGTGATCAAATTAAGATGGGCATTTACATCACAAGATCTTGGTGCTCTAAGGTAGGACTGAGTATTAACCCATCTAAAACTACTATCGTTCCTTTCTCTAGGAAGTATAAGATGAAGTTACTCAAGCCAATATGGGTGAATGGCACGCTGATAAAATTCTCCAAAGAGGATAAAATACTTAGGAGTAATATTTGACAAACGTACCATATGGAAGACTCACTTAGAGCATGCAGTGAGGAAAGCCACTATGGCAATGATCACATGCAGAGTCATTGCCGGTAAAAATTGGGGGTGTACCCCCAAAATAATGAAATGGATGTACCTCACAATGGTCAGACCTATAATAACATATGGTCCCATTGTCTGGGCGGATAGGGCTAAATAGACAACAGCTAGTAAACAACTGAACAAAGTTCAGAGGTAAGCTTGTATATATATAACAGGAACAATGCAAACCTGTCCTAGTTCGGCATTTGACGTGCTATTAAATCTAATGCCGCTGCATCTTCATATCCTACAACAGGCTGACAAAGCAATTGCTAGGGTAGGAAGAATTAACATTGATAGAAAGACCTGTATCAGGAATCAAACAAATGGTAATATGAAAGACGTCCACCCACCCACTCCTGCAATACCCTAGCGACAACCTAGGCATAATGAACAACTTCACTAGAAGATTTAAAGTAGGGCTCAGCAATAAAGAAGAATGGGGAAACATAACGCTGAACTACAATATCAAACCAGGAGCAATCAGCTGGTATACATATGGCTCCCTAACAGATGAAGGAAGTGGCGCAGGAGTCTTCGGACCTCGCACTGAATACTTCGAATCACTAGGGAAATTTACTAGTATCTTTCAGGTAGAAATATATGCGCTAGAAAGATGTGCTCAATGCAATTTAAATAGGGGGTACAAGAACCAAAACATCGCTATCTTCTTCGATAGCCAGGCGGCTATTAGAGCAGTAAGCTCGCCCGTGATCAAATTCAAACTGGTCATGGAATGTATAGGTAAACTAAACAACCTAGGAAAACTTAATAAGATTACTCTGTACTGGGTACCCCGACATGCGGGCATACCAGGAAACAAGCAGACGATTTGGCCAGGAGAGGGGCAGCGTCACCCTTCATGGGTCCAGAACCGTTCTGCGGTCTCGGAACAGGAACAATGGGAATTCTGGTAAAAGAGAAAGAAAAGAAAGCAAGGAAGGATTAAAACAGAGAAAAAAAACTGTTAGGCCCTTACCAACTACCTAATAATAATAACAGAAGCAATGCGTCGTAAGACGTGCTGTTAAATCTAATGCCGCTTCACATCCACTTTACATCACATCTTCACATCCAACAACAGGAGACCATAGCCATCGTTAAGATAAGATGAAATAATAGTGGTAGTGAGGCCGTCATCAACAATCGAGCAAAAGATATCTTGAAGGAACAACTCCATTTGAAGATTTAAAGCTCAGCACTAAGGAAAAATGGGAAAACATTGAGGGGAACTACGATGTCAAACCGGAGCAATCAGCTGGTTAACAGATTGCTCCCTAATAGATGAAGGAATGAACACAGAGATTTTCTCGTCGTATAAATCGCTAGGAAAATTTACAAGTATCTTTCATACAGAAACATATAAGATAGAAACATGTGCTCAATTCAACCTAAATAGACAACTAAAGAACTACAAAAACTAAAAAATCGCCTTATTCTTCAATAGACAAGAGGCTACTAGAGCAGTAAAATCACATGTGATCAAATCTAAACAGGTCCTGGATTGCATAAGTTAATTAAACAGCCTTGGAAGATTTATGAAAAAATTATTCTATTCTGGGTACCAGGTCACGAGAGCATACCAGGAACCATTCAAAGGGCCAGAGCCATTCTGCGGATTTGGACCAGGTATGATGAGAATCCTGAAAAAGAGAAGGAGAATAAAGGCAAGGCCTTCTTCTGTAAAAAAATGTGAAGGCTTAAGACATGGTAAAAAATTGATAGGCCCTTACAAAAAGAAAAGATCAGAAATTTGCAACGAAATCAAGAAGAAGGATCTAAGAATGGTCTTAGGTTTTCTGAAAGGACACTGCAGATTTAGAAGACGAAATTGAAATCGATAGTGACAGGTCTTGTAGTTTTTGTTTAGAACCTGACGATATTTCAGAGTATATATTGGGGGATAGTCCAACGTAGACCCTAACGAGGCAAAAGTATGTTGGCAATTGCTAAGTTAAAGAAAGGGCACTGCTTGGACTTAATCCTAAGACCTCGTTAAGTGTTGTAAGTAGAAATGTCAGGCCACAATATACTTGCAAAACTCGGAGAACCTCCTTAAAGAGAGTTTCATCATCACTGACCATTTCCAAGTTGTCCTGAGCGATTTCAGAGCGAAGGTCTTTCTGCTCGGTCGTAACCGAATGAACGCAGACACGCGAGTCATTCCCAAAATCGTATTCAAAGTATCCCAAACAGTAGTTTTTGGTATTCCGAGATAATATTCTAGTTTACGAACAGTCAATCGTCGATCACTTTGCAAGTCACACACGCTCGATGTTTTCCGGTGTTATTGTCAGCGAAGGTCGGCCAGAACGAGGATCACTGTGAACAGATGTGCGGCCATTTTTAAACCGTCTGTAACACTTCTTATCAGCGTTATTCCCATACACAATAAGTCTTTATTCACCGGACTAGAATACAATTGTAAGTACAAAAGAATGATAAAAAATACAAAAATCTGACCCACTAATCAAAATAATATTGTTCAATACTAACGGCAATAGAACCCAACATCAAATCAAGTGACTATTAAAATAATGTGCATCAACACTGACGACAAAAAAAAAATAAATTTGAATAACACCTAACTCTCTCTACGTCAACCATCAAACCGATAGGACGTGTCTGCTATTGCTCCGCAATAATTCGGTTTAGTTAAGCTTAGTTACGAAAGCACACTAGATAGTTGAGCTAATCTATCGAATATATCTTTCACTCTACAGTTTACATAATGTCAACTTTTTATACACTATGCTCATAGGATAAAAGGGTGTACTTATTTAGTTTTGTACATATGTAAAAAAGAACGTAAGACGATTTGGAGCAAATTGAGTTTATATACTCATAGTAAGTATCAAAAAAGGAGTCGATATAGATATGACCGTCTGTCCGGTGCTCGTTAACGACAATATCAAATTGAAACTTGATAATGTGGTTTCTCATGAACGGTTATTTAAAGCTATATCTATGTATACTTCTTAACGGCAGCAAAATTGTCAAACTGATTGAGCTCAAACTTGCAGAAGAACTTCAGTTAGGCTAGGAAAGAAATCCAATTAAGTATGGTAAAAAACGAATGGGGCGTTTTAAATAAAGTATTAATTTTTGTATCTCATCATTGATTAAAATTGACGAAACAGGTAAAATCAATATCTACATGGATTCCGAGGTGAGTACAAGTTCTCAACTAAACGGAATATTAAAATCCACGGCTTACACTTCAGCCCCCCTACTAGCATTGTTAATGTATTGCAACCAATGTGATTAACAAGACCAACGCAGCAAAACCATACGCTCTTTACTCACGGCCACTCACTTGGGCTGAAGAGTGTCCAACACCCACCCTCTTAAATGATAATTTTTCCAATTGTTCTCTTCCCAATGCTGCGAGCACACAAACAATCACTTATGTGTCTCCGGCTATTACAACAGCAACAGTCTCAACATCAACAAACACAACAACAACTACAGCCACAACATCTTCTGCAATTATCAAAAATAATAATTTACCGCAATCTCAAAGCGGACTGCAGCAAAAGAACAATTCAAAAACCCCAGCGATACAGACAGGCTTAGATCGCTACATTCAAATAAAGCGAAAGCTGAGCCCACAAATGTCGAATAAAGGAAATAAAACTAAGCTGAATCGACGAAATAATGTAAGCCAAACCGAATCGCCACTTAGTCGCACAAAACAGCACAGATGCAGGGGCTACAAAAGGCAGTGTCAAACCACCGCCAATATATGTCCGTGAGCAAAGCTCTAACAATATTGTAAACAAAATAGCAAAACTCATTGGGAGCAATAACTTCCACATAACTGCTATTAGGAAGGGTACAATATACGAGATCAGGGTTCAAATTTACTTCGAACAAAATTATCGCTTAGTTTCAAAGCATTTTACAGATTTGAAAATAAACTTCTATATATAGCCCATGTTTAAAGTAGAGCTGGAACCCGAAAATAGGCCACTTAAAAAAAAACAAGGTACACCCAATCTACAATTTAAAATACCTGCTGCACCGCAGAATTTCTGTTGAAGAACCTCACAAGCGCAATAACCCGGTCCAATGCACCAACTGTCAGGAGTTTGGCCACACAAAGACACTGTACTCTACGTTCTGTCTGCGTCGCCTGTGGAGAACTCCACAATACTACTACATGCTCAGCAAATAATTTAGATTCTAACGCGATAAAGTGTAGCAACTGTGGAGGAAATCACACGGCTAATTACAGCGGATGTCCTGTGTGCAAAGAGTTGAAAAACCGCCTGCATCTGCAAACTGCCTCTGCTCGCTCTCGCCCCGTAGAGTCATTTGCACGCACTCCAACATATACTTTTGACACAACCACCCCTGGTGTGTCTTTTGCCAATGCCTTGAAATCAGGGCTAAAGCCAGCTGATCCAAAGTCATATGGCCAAACCGTTTCCCACATGGTACCCGTGGGCCCCTCTACACAAAACCCACAACAACAGAGCATGCCCCAAAATGCTAATACACCACTCAATGGCATCGAATCAATGATTGCATCAATGCAACAAAGCATGATGAATTTCATGGCATTCATGCAAAACACAATGCAAGAAATGATGCGGAATCAAAACACTCTGATTCAGATGCTTGCAGCCCAACAAAGCAAATAATGACTTGCTTAAAAATAAATATATGTCTCTGGAATGCCAATGGTGTTTCCCGACACAAAAACGAGCTCGTAAATTTTCTCGAAGTAAGAGACATTGATGTATTGCTTCTCGCAGAACACACATCTTACGAATAAATACAACTTCAAAATTCTAGGGTATGCGTTCTATTCCACGAACCACCCAGATGGCAAGGCCCACGGCGGAACTGGTATACTCATAAGAAGTCGTATTAAACACCAATTCTACAAACATTTGCAACCAATTATCTCCAAGCCACCTCAATAAATGTTCAAACAAAATTTGGTAGTGTAACACTATCGGCAATTTATTGCCCTCCAAGGTTTACGGTATCTGAAAAAGAGTTTCTCGAATTCTTCGACACTCTAGGTGATCGCTTTATAGCCGCGCGTGATTATAATGCCAAATATACACATTGGGGCACAAGGCTTTCAAACCTCAACGAAAAGCAGCTCTACAAAGCAATTATAAACACCAAAAACAAGCTTAACTATGTCTCGCCCTGTACCCCAACATATTGGCCTACAGATTCGATGAAAATCCCAAATCTCATTGATTTTGCAATAACACGAAAAATTTCAAAGTTATCTAATATCTGCTGAATCTCATGCAAATCTCTCATCGAATCATTCTCCAGTTTTTTTTTAGTTTACTGGAAAAACCTCAACTAAAATATTATCCCAATAAACTCACTACACACAAAACCAACTGGCTCAAATATAAAAAGTATATAAGCAGTCATATCGAGCTGAACCCAGCAATACGCAACGAAATCGATATTGAAAACTCTCTCAGTGCCCTGAGTTCTGTTCTCACTGCTGCAGCTTAACAATCCACACCACAACCATCCACAGCCAAATCGATGAACCACAGTCATATTGAACAGTTAGTTATGACGAAACGGCGTTTTAGAAGGGAATGGCAGTGTCTAAGATCTCCAACCTCTAAGCACAATCTAAAGATTGCTTCACGTGAGCTAAGCAAAGCTGTTAAACTCGGGGAAAAACTCACTCAGAGACGATACTTCAAACGTCTTTCTCTAACAAGCTCTAAGTTTCCCCTGTGGAAAGCGCGAGCAGACATTAAACCACCGGCTATAGTCTCTACGACCACACTGGAAAGTGGGCACGCACGGACTCAGAAAAAGCGGAAGTTTTTGCAACCCATATAAACTGTTTTTCAGCTAAATCCGTCAACAACCGCTTTTGTTCTTCCCTCTCCTTCGAACACGAACAACTCTCAACCTTTCAGAGTTCACACCCACCAAGTTCATAAACTGATAAAAGCCCGGCTCAATCCCAAGAAGGCTGCAAGTCATGATTTAATTTCCCCAAAAATGATCATGGAGCTTCCCAGCCCAGCTGTGACATATATCACGAAATTGTACAACGCGGTTTTCAAATGCGGATATTTTCCAACTCAGTGGAAGAAATCGGTCATAGTCATGATACTGAAACACAGGTTCTTCGAAAAGTTTGTTTTTTAAAAATTAACTCACACATGCAAAACGTTATTGCCACCAGAGAACTGCAAGGGTGTCACATTATGCCACCTTACTTACACCCAATAAAATTTGTGTCGCGGTGCCACTCACACCCGGCTAAACAAAGCAGTGTGTGCTATGAGTACCCGCATTATTACGCACTCGCTCATACAAAGTGCCGTTATTTTTTTGTGTTTGCACTCATTCATTTTTGAGCAACGCGTGCCGGTCGCACATGCACCCAAAACGAATGAAGGAATAACCACAAGTAACAAAAAAGACAATGCGGAATTAATAGAAGTAGGCGAAACACACAAGAATCACTCGAGTGTTTTTTAAACACCATGGTGCTTTGCATAGCCGAATGATTCAAGTTCAGTGCGTCTTTGAATTTTTTTGCGAAGGGGCAAACATAATGAGCGCGGAAATAATTAAAAATAAAATAGAACGTGGCGATTACGCCGTAGCTACAACTCACAAAGGCAAAAGTGTAATTTGGAATTTATTGTGCGAAATTATAAAAGAAGACCAAACTGTTCTTGAAGGATGGATTTTTTGTAATGCATGCAGAAAAGTGCTGAAATATGTTGTTAAACAAACTTCAAATTTGTCAAGACAAATGTTGTCTGTCCCTAAGACAGCCCATGGAAGCAAAAAGTTTCTAGCTTGGAAAAAAAAAACAGCTATAGAGAAATGCAGCGAATGGGTTGTTCAGGATTGTCGCCCGTTTTCCGCAGTGAGCGGGAATGGATTTCGCAATCTGGTGAAATTCTTTATAGAAATTGGTGCTGCTTATGGGGCGAACGTCGATATTGATGACCTACTGCCGGACGCAACGACATTAAGCCGAAATGCGGAAAAAGATGCAGAAGAAAAGCGGACAATGATCTCCAAGGAAATAAAAGAAGCAGTGGATAATGGAGGAGTATCGGCAACGATTGATATGTGGACGGATCAGTACGTCAACAGAAATTTTTTAGGTCATTATTTAAAAGACATACAAATTAATGACATTATTCTGGACTTGAAATCGATGGACTTCGAAAAATCGACAGGTGAAAATATTCTTAACAAACTAAAAACTATTCTATTTTTGCACAATTTGATATTGAGGACATTGCCAATATTAAATTCATAACAGATAGGAGCATTTTTTTATATCCATCTGCAGCAATTTTGGAACATGAGGATATAATACAAATAAAACATTTCTGTTATGAAAAAATTAATAATATTATTTACAATACAAGCGAATGTTCCAGTAACAATAGTTTTTCGAGTAGTGAATCAAGTCCAGCAAGTCCAATTTGTCAATTGGCAACTAACTCTAAAAATCAAACGTTTGTGCCAAAAACCCAATTTTTCTTTTCCCACCTGGTGGCTTTTTCAAAATACATTTCTAAAACGCCTTTGGAGGAAATAGAAAGTTATTGCACAGAGAGAGTTTCTTTAAGCGAGTATTTCGAACCCATTGAATGGTGGAAAAGCAAGGAAAACTGTTATCTTCTTTTATTTAAGTTAGCATTGCAACTTCTTACTATACCATCGAGCAGTGCAGCGGCCGAGAGGGTTTTTTCCTTAGCGGGCAATGTTATTACGGAGAAAAGAAATAGATTAGGACCTAAAACTGTTGATAATTTACTTTTTCTCCATTCATATTATAATAAATTTAAATAAAAAACAAAATAAATTTTAATAAAACGACCTGAAGCAAAAAAAAAATATGTTAAGTAATAAATAATTAAAAAATATGCAATGAATATGTTAAATAAAATTTAAAATTAATAATTTGTTTCATTTAGCGACACATTTGAAGCAGCAGGTAGTAAAACAACAACTCAAGCGAAGACTTGCAAAAAAGAAACCATAATGCTCAACACACTCATTACAATTTTTGTCTTTATTTTTGTGTTTCTCTTTTCACCCATTCTTCTTGCGACGCTAACGCGCCGGCATACGCACACACACTTGTTCAAAAAAAATGCCTACTCTATATTGATGCTTGGTACGGCACAAACTTATGCATTATTGCGAGGCTGGAACTTATACTGTTGTCCGGTAGCAAAAAACACCAGGGTGTCAAAATCACCCTACATTTACCCGGTCCACCTTAAGTGCCGGTGGACTCTTGCAGTTCTCTGATTCGTACCCACCAATTTGGGTTTCGTGAAAACCATGGCACTATCGAAGAGGTAAACCGATTAACGTCAGAGATTAGACCAGCGTTCGAGCTCCGCGAATACTGTTCCGCAATCTTTCTCGCTGTAGCTCAAGCATTTGATCGCGGTTGGTTTGATGGACTTGAGTACAAAATAAAAGTATTGCTACCCCAAAATACTCACAAAATTCTTGAATCGTATCTCAGCAATAGAGCATTTACAGTACGTCAGAATGACTACATAACACAGGAGTCTGAAATTAAAGCTGGAGTACACTCGAGGAATTGCAAGCTAACTGGCGTATAAAAGTTAATGAGCAAAAAAGCAAACACGTCACATTCACTTTAAACAGAGGTACTTGCCCATCGCTGACTTTAAGAACATTGTGATCCCACAGGCCAATGACGTCGGCATTCATCTCGAAAGACGGCTCACTTATCGTAAACATATTAAAACCCAGCTAAAAGCCAACTCCCTACACTGGCTCATAAATCTGCTGTCCCCTTTAAGCTTGGACTACAAATTGCTTCTTTACAACTCCGTAATAAAGCCTATTTGGACGTACGGCTCACAGTTATGGGGCAATGCGAGTTCCAGTAACGTGGATATAATACAAAGAGCTCAATCAAAAATACTTAAAACTCTCACCGGAGCACCTTGGTATATTCGCAATACTCACATTCACAATGATCTTAACATCCCAACTGTGAAAACTGAAATAGATCGATGAATGCAAACTCACCCTAATCCACTCGCAAGATCTCTTACACTACTCCATATACAAACACAACTCAGGAGAAATGATCTCCCAGCCCTGTGGGAACTTAGTGTAATACACAACCAGATTTAAGATTTGAAAAATTTTTGTTAGTCTCTATCAAGAGAAGATCCAATAAAGAAAACACTATATTAAAAAAAAAAAAAAAACAAAAAAACCTTGATTTAAAATAATGGCTCTATGCTCCAATTTGTGATATAATAGTTTTGCATGCCTTAATGAAAGGAAAGACTTCACCGCAACATTCAGGTGACCAATGTTTTTCTAGTGCTTAGCTTTAGAGTGTCATTTTACTATAATGGAACAAGAGCAAGCTAGTGCCGAAAGGATATCCTACTAAATGCTTAAAAGCCTACCCATTGCGGCTACAAAAAGCACCGTTCTATATTAGCGAAAGATTTTAAAAAAGCATTCGAGCGCCTGAGGCTATATGCTGTACTACACCAACTTGAGATCTGGGGGTAAGATCAAGATTCTATAATCTTATAAAGGAGTTCATGCCGTTTCACGAACTTCCACAGTTCTAGTTAATAATACCAAACACCCACAAACTTAATAATGGCATCCTATTAGTTTTCCCCCTTTTTGTATTACTATTTACTTTGATAACTCAACGGACGCGAGGGAAACTTTATATTAATATCTATAAATGTAAACTCCTACTACCTAAAGCGTTATTATATTTTTTCACATTTTTTTTTTACATTTGTGCTTCAAACTAGACTTTGAAATTACTTATAAGACCTAAGGGAGACTGTAGGCCAATTCGATTAGATCACGTGGCTATGTATAAAAACTTCAATATACCTTCAAAATATTTTTTAGAGATAAAAATGTTTCATCCCTAACTTTGCACACTTACAAATTAATAAATACGCATCTGTGTTTCGATTAAAGGTGATTATATCAATGTAAAGAGAAATGTTTGTTCTCTCAATTGGTGTAAAGACGGTTACGATACTATTACGAGTGCAGCAATTTTGGAACATGAGGATATAATACAAATAAAACATTTCTGTTATGAAAAAATTAATAATATTATTTACAATACAAGCGAATGTTCCAGTAACAATAGTTTTTCGAGTAGTGAATCAAGTCCAGCAAGTCCAATTTGTCAATTGGCAACTAACTCTAAAAATCAAACGTTTGTGCCAAAAACCCAATTTTTCTTTTCCCACCTGGTGGCTTTTTCAAAATACATTTCTAAAACGCCTTTGGAGGAAATAGAAAGTTATTGCACAGAGAGAGTTTCTTTACGCGAGGATTTCGAACCCATTGAATGGTGGAAAAGCAAGGAAAACTGTTATCTTCTTTTATTTAAGTTAGCATTGCAACTTCTTACTATACCATCGAGCAGTGCAGCGGCCGAGAGGGTTTTTTCCTTAGCGGGCAATGTTATTACGGAGAAAAGAAATAGATTAGGACCTAAAACTGTTGATAATTTACTTTTTCTCCATTCATATTATAATAAATTTAAATAAAAAACAAAATAAATTTTAATTAAACGACCTGAAGCAAAAAAAAAATATGTTAAGTAATAAATAATTAAAAAATATGCAATGAATATGTTAAATAAAATTTAAAATTAATAAGAAATAATTTGTTTCATTTAGCGACACATTTGGAGCAGCAGGTAGTAAAACAACAACTCAAGCGAAGACTTGCAAAAAAGAAACCATAATACTCAACACACTCATTACAATTTTTGTCTTTATTTTTGTGTTTCTCTTTTCACCCATTCTTCTTGCGACGCTAACGCGCCGGCATACGCACACACACTTGTTCAAAAAAAATGCCTACTCTATATTGATGCTTGGTACGGCACAAACTTATGCATTATTGCGAGGCTGGCACTTATACTGTTGTCCGGTAGCAAAAAACACCAGGGTGTCAAAATCACCCTACATTTACCCGGTCCACCTTAAGTGCCGGTGGACTCTTGCAGTTCTCTGATTCGTACCCACCAATTTGGGTTTCGTGAAAACCATGGCACTATCGAAGAGGTAAACCGATTAACGTCAGAGATTAGACCAGCGTTCGAGCTCCGCGAATACTGTTCCGCAATCTTTCTCGCTGTAGCTCAAGCATTTGATCGCGGTTGGTTTGATGGACTTGAGTACAAAATAAAAGTATTGCTACCCCAAAATACTCACAAAATTCTTGAATCGTATCTCAGCAATAGAGCATTTACAGTACGTCAGAATGACTACATAACACAGGAGTCTGAAATTAAAGCTGGAGTACACTCGAGGAATTGCAAGCTAACTGGCGTATAAAAGTTAATGAGCAAAAAAGCAAACACGTCACATTCACTTTAAACAGAGGTACTTGCCCATCGCTGACTTTAAGAACATTGTGATCCCACAGGCCAATGACGTCGGCATTCATCTCGAAAGACGGCTCACTTATCGTAAACATATTAAAACCCAGCTAAAAGCCAACTCCCTACACTGGCTCATAAATCTGCTGTCCCCTTTAAGCTTGGACTACAAATTGCTTCTTTACAACTCCGTAATAAAGCCTATTTGGACGTACGGCTCACAGTTATGGGGCAATGCGAGTTCCAGTAACGTGGATATAATACAAAGAGCTCAATCAAAAATACTTAAAACTCTCACCGGAGCACCTTGGTATATTCGCAATACTCACATTCACAATGATCTTAACATCCCAACTGTGAAAACTGAAATAGATCGATGAATGCAAACTCACCCTAATCCACTCGCAAGATCTCTTACACTACTCCATATACAAACACAACTCAGGAGAAATGATCTCCCAGCCCTGTGGGAACTTAGTGTAATACACAACCAGATTTAAGATTTGAAAAATTTTTGTTAGTCTCTATCAAGAGAAGATCCAATAAAGAAAACACTATATTAAAAAAAAAAAAAAACAAAAAAACCTTGATTTAAAATAATGGCTCTATGCTCCAATTTGTGATATAATAGTTTTGCATGCCTTAATGAAAGGAAAGACTTCACCGCAACATTCAGGTGACCAATGTTTTTCTAGTGCTTAGCTTTAGAGTGTCATTTTACTATAATGGAACAAGAGCAAGCTAGTGCCGAAAGGATATCCTACTAAATGCTTAAAAGCCTACCCATTGCGGCTACAAAAAGCACCGTTCTATATTAGCGAAAGATTTTAAAAAAGCATTCGAGCGCCTGAGGCTATATGCTGTACTACACCAACTTGAGATCTGGGGGTAAGATCAAGATTCTATAATCTTATAAAGGAGTTCATGCCGTTTCACGAACTTCCACAGTTCTAGTTAATAATACCAAACACCCACAAACTTAATAATGGCATCCTATTAGTTTTCCCCCTTTTTGTATTACTATTTACTTTGATAACTCAACGGACGCGAGGGAAACTTTATATTAATATCTATAAATGTAAACTCCTACTACCTAAAGCGTTATTATAGTTTTTCACATTTTTTTTTTACATTTGTGCTTCAAACTAGACTTTGAAATTACTTATAAGACCTAAGGGAGACTGTAGGCCAATTCGATTAGATCACGTGGCTATGTATAAAAACTTCAATATACCTTCAAAATATTTTTTAGAGATAAAAATGTTTCATCCCTAACTTTGCACACTTACAAATTAATAAATACGCATCTGTGTTTCGATTAAAGGTGATTATATCAATGTAAAGAGAAATGTTTGTTCTCTCAATTGGTGTAAAGACGGTTACGATACTATTACGAGTGCAGCAATTTTGGAACATGAGGATATAATACAAATAAAACATTTCTGTTATGAAAAAATTAATAATATTATTTACAATACAAGCGAATGTTCCAGTAACAATAGTTTTTCGAGTAGTGAATCAAGTCCAGCAAGTCCAATTTGTCAATTGGCAACTAACTCTAAAAATCAAACGTTTGTGCCAAAAACCCAATTTTTCTTTTCCCACCTGGTGGCTTTTTCAAAATACATTTCTAAAACGCCTTTGGAGGAAATAGAAAGTTATTGCACAGAGAGAGTTTCTTTAAGCGAGGATTTCGAACCCATTGAATGGTGGAAAAGCAAGGAAAACTGTTATCTTCTTTTATTTAAGTTAGCATTGCAACTTCTTACTATACCATCGAGCAGTGCAGCGGCCGAGAGGGTTTTTTCCTTAGCGGGCAATGTTATTACGGAGAAAAGAAATAGATTAGGACCTAAAACTGTTGATAATTTACTTTTTCTCCATTCATATTATAATAAATTTAAATAAAAAACAAAATAAATTTTAATTAAACGACCTGAAGCAAAAAAAAAATATGTTAAGTAATAAATAATTAAAAAATATGCAATGAATATGTTAAATAAAATTTAAAATTAATAAGAAATAATTTGTTTCATTTAGCGACACATTTGGAGCAGCAGGTAGTAAAACAACAACTCAAGCGAAGACTTGCAAAAAAGAAACCATAATACTCAACACACTCATTACAATTTTTGTCTTTATTTTTGTGTTTCTCTTTTTACCCATTCTTCTTGCGACGCTAACGCGCCGGCATACGCACACACACTTGTTCAAAAAAAATGCCTACTCTATATTGATGCTTGGTACGGCACAAACTTATGCATTATTGCGAGGCTGGCACTTATACTGTTGTCCGGTAGCAAAAAACACCAGGGTGTCAAAATCACCCTACATTTACCCGGTCCACCTTAAGTGCCGGTGGACTCTTGCAGTTCTCTGATTCGTACCCACCAATTTGGGTTTCGTGAAAACCATGGCACTATCGAAGAGGTAAACCGATTAACGTCAGAGATTAGACCAGCGTTCGAGCTCCGCGAATACTGTTCCGCAATCTTTCTCGCTGTAGCTCAAGCATTTGATCGCGGTTGGTTTGATGGACTTGAGTACAAAATAAAAGTATTGCTACCCCAAAATACTCACAAAATTCTTGAATCGTATCTCAGCAATAGAGCATTTACAGTACGTCAGAATGACTACATAACACAGGAGTCTGAAATTAAAGCTGGAGTACACTCGAGGAATTGCAAGCTAACTGGCGTATAAAAGTTAATGAGCAAAAAAGCAAACACGTCACATTCACTTTAAACAGAGGTACTTGCCCATCGCTGACTTTAAGAACATTGTGATCCCACAGGCCAATGACGTCGGCATTCATCTCGAAAGACGGCTCACTTATCGTAAACATATTAAAACCCAGCTAAAAGCCAACTCCCTACACTGGCTCATAAATCTGCTGTCCCCTTTAAGCTTGGACTACAAATTGCTTCTTTACAACTCCGTAATAAAGCCTATTTGGACGTACGGCTCACAGTTATGGGGCAATGCGAGTTCCAGTAACGTGGATATAATACAAAGAGCTCAATCAAAAATACTTAAAACTCTCACCGGAGCACCTTGGTATATTCGCAATACTCACATTCACAATGATCTTAACATCCCAACTGTGAAAACTGAAATAGATCGATGAATGCAAACTCACCCTAATCCACTCGCAAGATCTCTAACACTACTCCATATACAAACACAACTCAGGAGAAATGATCTCCCAGCCCTGTGGGAACTTAGTGTAATACACAACCAGATTTAAGATTTGAAAAATTTTTGTTAGTCTCTATCAAGAGAAGATCCAATAAAGAAAACACTATATTAAAAAAAAAAAAAAAACAAAAAAACCTTGATTTAAAATAATGGCTCTATGCTCCAATTTGTGATATAATAGTTTTGCATGCCTTAATGAAAGGAAAGACTTCACCGCAACATTCAGGTGACCAATGTTTTTCTAGTGCTTAGCTTTAGAGTGTCATTTTACTATAATGGAACAAGAGCAAGCTAGTGCCGAAAGGATATCCTACTAAATGCTTAAAAGCCTACCCATTGCGGCTACAAAAAGCACCGTTCTATATTAGCGAAAGATTTTAAAAAAGCATTCGAGCGCCTGAGGCTATATGCTGTACTACACCAACTTGAGATCTGGGGTAAGATCAAGATTCTATAATCTTATAAAGGAGTTCATGCCGTTTCACGAACTTCCACAGTTCTAGTTAATAATACCAAACACCCACAAACTTAATAATGGCATCCTATTAGTTTTCCCCCTTTTTGTATTACTATTTACTTTGATAACTCAACGGACGCGAGGGAAACTTTATATTAATATCTATAAATGTAAACTCCTACTACCTAAAGCGTTATTATAGTTTTTCACATTTTTTTTTTACATTTGTGCTTCAAACTAGACTTTGAAATTACTTATAAGACCTAAGGGAGACTGTAGGCCAATTCGATTAGATCACGTGGCTATGTATAAAAACTTCAATATACCTTCAAAATATTTTTTAGAGATAAAAATGTTTCATCCCTAACTTTGCACACTTACAAATTAATAAATACGCATCTGTGTTTCGATTAAAGGTGATTATATCAATGTAAAGAGAAATGTTTGTTCTCTCAATTGGTGTAAAGACGGTTACGATACTATTACGAGTGGCACAATTTATTTTTCGGTAATAGCAAATATAAGAACTATTTTTAAATGATAATAGCTTTATTGTTTTTAAAAATATTCTCCATAAAAATTTATGCACTTTTGCATTGGCTCAAACCAACTTTCTAAGAACATTTCCACTTTTTAAGGCAAGGTGTTCATGGCAACAATTTCATTATCCTGTCGAAAAGAACGCATTTAACAAAGTTTCAAAAAAATTAAAAAAGAGACTGGTTGACTTGAAAATGACCTGAATACGATTAATGGAAAGCTACAAAATTCTTAAAACATCCAGTTCCACGTTCCCATTAAAAACTCTGAATGGGGATTGGTGTCACAGTACCAATTTACACCGTCCGCGATATGCAGCAGTGCACACGAAGCAGAGGTAGACAGAGTGGAAAGAGTAGACAAAGCACTTCCCGAAAAATGTCTGGAAATATTTAACGTATGTTTCAGGCTTCGCCACTTCCCTAACCAGTGGAAAAGAACAGAGGTAATTCTAATTCCAAAGTCCGGAAAACACCAAAATGAATTGTCATCTTATCGCCCTATCAGTCTGCTGGAGGTACTCTCAAACATATTCAAAAGAACATTCCTTAGCAGAGGAATTCGGGTGTTGAGGAAGGCACGTAACTCCAGAGCAGGTTCACAAAATCGTTGAAGTTATTTAGAATTCTTTTGAAGAGAAAAAGTTCTGTTCGGCCGTATTTCTTGATAAGGGGCTGATATACAAAATAAATAAGACATTAACCTGCACGCAGTTCCGCTTTATTCGATCATATTTACAGGGCAGAAGTTTCAGCGTGAGAAATAAAATCTAGGCTTTTGTCTAGACAAAAGGTTGACTTTTAAGAATCATTTAACGGCGAAAAGTAAGCAACTACACCTAAAACGAGTCGTATGTATTTGATATTAGGCCAAAAATCTATGTTTAGTCTGAACAACAAAGTCGGACTATACAAAGCCATACAAAACCGGTCTGAATCTTCAGCAACCAGCTATGGGGTGTGTCTTCTGAATCAAATATCGAAATACTTTGATCGTATTAAAGCATTACACTAAAATTAAAACATCACCCGAGCTCCGTGGTATATACGCAATGACAATGTTCACAAAGATCGTCAGATGCCAAGTGTAGCTGAAGAAATCAGGTATCATAGCACCAGATACATAGGAAAACTTTACCAACACAGCAACAATCTGGCTATCAATTTACTTGATAACTCAACAATAAGGCGGCTTAAGCGAGTGCACCCGTTAGATCTATCCTGTCCAAGATCATAGGTTAAGATTAGTTTTATATATGTTAATATAATAGTACCTAGTAAGATTCACGTAAACGCTAAAGTGTAAAATTAAATACTAATATAATTTGATAATAGTTATAGCTCATGCCTCAAACTAATAGCAAATAAAAAAACCTCTCCTATAAAATGCATTCTCGCATGTTCCGTCCGGTATGTAGCACACTTCGCGATTCCAAATTTGGTTAAATTTTAATAGCAATATAATTTCTCATCCACTAGAAAAAATTAAAACTAACCATTTCATTTTACCAGCGTTGGATATTGGAAATTAGGAATATTAAAAATAGATCAGTATCATTAACAATTTGATTACATGCATGCGCATTAAATATTGTAATGATTTGTTGGCAACAATTCTCAATTTCAGTAGTGATTTTTGTGAACAAAGCATCTCAATGCATTTTTCATGTAATTTTCGTGGTGAAGATTACTGCATACTTTATCGATAACAAAATATTCAACTAATTTTAATTAACTATCTGTTTAAAACCTCTGTGTGTGTTAAAGTTAACACGCCCATTGAACACTAAAAACAATTTTTAGAGTTTAAATATCCAAACTTTAATGATCTATTTCTGGTAGTCTCCTAGTTTTCGTTGTTCATAGAATCTAAATTTAATGCTGATCAAGAATTTATAAACTTCATTTGCATCCTACTATTCATTACATACATTAATATACATAATTAAAATACCTTTTAACACTACTCTATCTAACTTTTGACTTTCTCTTCGGCAAAATTTCTACAGTATAAACCCCGAGTTTAAAAACAATAAAATTAATTATTTTACTTCATACAATCTTTGACATGCTTTTTCTACCCTTGGGCAGCTGATTTTTCTTTAATAAAACCCTGTACAAATACAGACTGCTTTTATAGCATCCTAGCACTAAAGATCACAGTTTAAACTCTACTGTAATGATTTTTTATGGATTGCAAACAACTTAAGGTCGTACAAAATGTACGAGATTTTGCTAGCAGCATTTGTTGAAGCCTTTCTGTAAAGGGGACATTAAACACAAACACAGTCATCCTTACTAACAAACAATTTATTGTCAATTTTATTTGAAATAGCTCACACTAGGTAGATTTTTGAACAATTATTTCGTTTATAAATGTACCAGCTAGTGAAGCTGCTTTAGCATCCAAACAGACAATTTAGTTACCTCTTCCGATGCGTCGGTTTTTCAACTAAATGAGGTGTCTCTCAAGGATTAATGCTCGGATCTTCCATATATGTATAACGTATAATTGAATGAATAAGAAGACCATATATATATGCTGATAATCTCTAATAGTGAGTTAGTAGTCTTTTAAATTATATCAATGAATGAATTCAATCAAATTAAAAAGATATAATTTAAAAAATAGTAAAATATATTTAACAATAACAGCCTTACAAAATAAATCAGTAAAAGCTTTATTGGTTTCCACACTCGCTCCGAAATATTTAGTTTAGATTTAAAAATATTTTTAATTCCATAACTTTAAAACGACTAGTGGTCCTCCAAGTATATTAGACGTGCCACAACTTTTAATATAAATGTTAAGCATATATCTAAATAAGTAACTATCGTGCGATTCAAATTAATATATACGTTTGTGAATAGGAAATTTCAAATTGTTATCAAGGCTATCCTAACTAGTTTGCTTCTTCTGGAAGCCATACTAGTTAGGATGGCCATGTCTCCATACCAATTTCCAAGCCAATATTTCAACGATTTTGGAAACAGGGCGCATACATACAGATAGACAGCGGACATGGCTAGAACGACTGGCCTTGTCACTCTGATCATGAATGCTGTTTTCTAAAAATTCTATGAACTGAAATATGGTACATATTATAAATTTCAGATGGTGAAAGATTATAATTACAGAAACAGAAAAATTGAAACAAAGTTTGAAATTATATAATTACCATCACAAAGCAATAAACCAATAAAACATAGAATATAAAAACGAGAAGTACGTTTGGATGTGGCTGCCTTTAAAGGTAGACGGAATACGCCCCTTAAAATTTATGTATGGTGCAATAATAGGCCGCAATAATAAATTTGATACTGCCTGCTGGGATTATGGACTCATTATCAGATGGCAATATAAACAAGTAATGCCGGATATTTCACCCAACCAAAAAGTAACATCTACCAGACAATCAGCTGGAAATTACTGGATTGACTCCTTTCAAACTGAGGTAAACTGATTGTACAATTACAATTGAACAAACATTTTTGTTTGAAAAGATTTTCAGATATATTAAATATTTTTGCTCTAATAACATGGATCTTAACATCACATGCATTAATACCTACTTAGCACAAAATCTTATTAAACATACTTCTTAAAAAAAAATGGGAAAAGGAGTTAAAAAAAAAATAATAAACTGGATGCATTTATCATAAAGGCGAAAATTTGTAATTGAAGCATTGTTAGGGCTTAAATTAAAAATTCCACACTAGAAATCAGTGTTGTGTATTGTACAGCATTCATCAGAGAACGATTTTTTTTTTTTTTTTATTAACAAAATATAGAAATAACTTTTCGTGAATAATATAGCAGTCTGGTACTATACACCCATGGTTCCCGAAAATTAAATCAAGCGACTAAACGTAAGACCGTATTTCGAAAATCACAAGAAACTTCATGGATATAAGTCGACCTAACAAAGCTGTGAAGGACTAAGACACATCTTATTTAATTTTCTCAACTTTTTCCCTTCTTTACAACGGAATATTCTTTTTGGAAGTCGACAATATATCTTTATCCATATACACACCACAAAGGAAGATCCAGTCAAAGAATTGTCCAGAATGAACCCATTCTTTTTATGCACCTCTCATACGTTTGTAAACTTATCCACACCAAATAAAATCCCCTTTTTGATGTAAGAATACAGCAACACATTGGGGTTTCATTGACAATCGGTCCAGCGTTAACTACCTCAAACAAACGCGAAGTAAAAAGTATAGTATTTAAAATAAAAAGCAAAAAAAAGGTCGAGCTATGAAGTAACAAGCCTATACAAGCCTAATTAAAAAATAATGGGTAACTGTATCTTGAAAGCTATAAAGCTATTTGTTGTCGATACTATCATAATTGCGTTCAAAAAACAAACAATTACATTTAGTCGTCGAAAAAGCTCAACAATCTAAAGAACCAAAAAGTATCACAGGGAAGCATAGGTCTCATATCGATATACTGACTTGGTCTCAATAAGTCATTTCAACTGCAAAAAAAAGATTCACGCATGTGACGTGAAAATTGATACCAGAAACGGTGTTTGCATGTTCAAACCCTGTCCTCAAAACGAATGACAAGGTCTATAAAATGAGCACAATTTTTTAAGATTTTGAAGTTAATAATATGTTACATGTACATATGTATATTTTTAAAAGCATTTTATTCCGATATTGATTTTCTTTTTTATAGCTGTAAAAACTAAGTTATTCATGTCACCATCAAGAACAAACATCGAATAACAATCCTCACACATCTGAAATCGCATGGCAGTTGTATGATGACACAAACGTCCCCGGAATGTAAGTATCGAAAACACCTCACTATATGTCAAATATTATATTTTTTTTTTCAAAATAATTGTGAGGAATGTGGCAAAGAATTTATACACGAGCCATCTGCAACAATTTAAGCATGAATTGAAAGAGTGATTCCTCTTGGTGGAGTAGAGCGAAGAACAATATTTTAATTAATAATTAACTAAATTAATAAGCTTTCGCATTTCTTAAATTGCATTTGTTTAAATTAATGTAGACTCAGTTGCATGGTTGCATTAACACAAACATTTTATTACATTACATCCATTCATAGTACACAAACATATATATCACATACACAATCACACACACATACTCTTAAAGTTTTACTTTAAATAGTAAAATGCGAGGTATGGTGTGTATGTAATTCACTTTTTTTGGTTTATTTACATATTTTCTTCTTTGTATTTATTTGTATTTTATTAGTTTTAATTTTTGTTAAAATTCACTTAACGCACTTTAATTAGCAAACGACGCCCATTGGTTAACAAAATCGCTGAACTCTGCCGCTTCTTATTTTTTCTTCACATTACATTATTTTGATGAGTGGTTTCGCTTTATAAAAATATTAAATTATTGTGTGAATATTTAACAATAAAATTATGGAACTCCAGCCTTTGTGAACACAATTTTTCTCTGTGCGTTTTCGCTTTAAAAAATTAAAATATTATTTCGCGCACCGCCACGTTCGCACGTCATAAAGCTAAACAAACGACTAATGCTATCGGAGCGGTAACAAACCGTTTGGAAGCCTAGGCGCCACCCGGTTAGCTGTTACCCGGTTCAACCGAACATACAGAGATAATGCTGTAAAATTATGGCTGCCACGTTTTTTTTGCTAGATTGGTAGGACTCACGCAAATTTTATGTTTTTTTTCTGATCAGCTCGAAAAGGCAAGTCACCCAATAACACACAAGTTCAAATGATAACGATGTGGCTACAATGTATTTAGATCGTAACATTCCCATACAAAAATATTTTCAATTTATGTTAATGTATTGAAAATGTATTAAAGCAAAAACAAATTTTTAAATTATAATTGTTTGGAAGTTGGCACACTACACACAAAATGTGAATCCGTTAATATGGTACATATGTACAAAAAAATTCTACAATTACATCGAAATTTTAACACTCGATGTTTCAAATGTCTAGGTAAGTGTGAAGGGTATTTAAGCTTTAAATCAAGATTTATTTTGCATTTTTTAAAATAAAAATGGAAAAATATTCTCTTAGTTTGATATCTTATACAGTCCAACATGATCCACAAACATGTTGTAAGGGGTAAAACTACATTATTTCAAGTAGTGTCCAAATGTCGACAAGCTTGTAACGCAATAAGGATATTGTAAAGATCATGACTTTTATCCATACATATGTACATACATAGACCTGAAGAGGCATGTCCTTCTGTCCGTATGAAAATCGATAATTTAGAGACTATCAGGCATGCCTTACGAATCATTTGTTTTGATTATGAGAACCCATTCACTTTTCAACATATGAGTACGTAAAACTGCTAGAGTAGCCAAGTGGCATTTTAGTTTGGCGGGCAACAAATTCAAATTTATTTTTTGTTGGAAACTACAATAATAAATTTATATTTTTCAATTAATTTGCATTTAATTAAATTACACTTGGAAATTTGCATTTTGGCATTAAAAACAATACATAATACAAATAAAACATTCGGAATAATTATTTTTTCGAGATGTGTACCCTATGATGCCATGTTCGAAAACGCTAGCGCATGAACTTAGACGGCATTTACACACACCGACTCTGCCGCAGAATTCTTATTCGAAAAAACGTTTTTTTGGCAAGGGAAACGAGGTTGTCCTGCGGAAGACGAGTTGATGGCGAGTCGGTCGTCTTGAAAAACAGTGACCAACTCTGTTGACGTTTTCACTCATTTCAATCACAAATGTACACAAGAAAAAGAAATCTGCAAAAAAATTGCATTGTCAACATCGTTGTAGTGTGAACACAAGCCAACGGCACAAAAGAGAATTCGACGATAGCATTGTTCGAAAAATCGGTGTGAGTAAATCCCGTCTTAACAAGGTAAGAGCCCACACAGTAGAGCTGGGAAAACATCGATTTTTAGACCGATGCATCGATATTTTCATATGAAAAAATTTATTTCGCAAAATTTATGCCACCGAGAGAACGCTTAGGCTCTTACCTTGTTAAGTATACCTTGGTATGAACTACGAATTCTGTGCAATGGTGTAAATTTTTGAGCGATTTGGCAAAACACTTCAAGCCAAAACACTAGTTTTCTGTGGCATGCCTGTATTATTACGTTTATTCGACACATTCCATTAAATTTTCTATTTCACGAATAAAAATTAGATGTTTCTACGATATTTAAAAAGTTGCGACTCTTAAATGAGGTGACAACATACATACATATGTATGTATATTAAAATAAAATGCAAAAATATTCAAATTAATTTAAAATTAAATATAAAATACTATTGTATAATGGAGAGCAATCCAAAACATTTTTTTTTGAGACCCAATCGAAGTCAGCTTCAATTTTATTTTGCTCTAACAGGGTCTCATACAATTACATTTATTCAAGAAATGTTTTTATGACGACCATCATTTCACGGAAAACCGTTTATACACACAATTTTTTTAAAACGTTTTCATGAATAACTCCATCGTATATAACAGAAACTGCATTCAGCACATTAGCAACTGAATTTTTGGGACTGTTTGGAATGTTTGGGACTTACTTTGCAACCCTCGTCTCACCCTTCATGGATTTTGTATGAAAAAAAGTATGTTTTTTGAAGTGCCGAATTTTGTGTTAATCCAAACAAAAATATTCCGTTGGGGTCTAAATCGGGGCAATAAAAGAGGTGGTCTCCTACAGAAACTTAAGTCGATATAGACTTAAGACTACTTATAGACTACACGGATCTAGAAAGGATTATATCCCCAAAATAAATTTAATGTTAATTTTATTCTGCGACATTCAATTGCTTTCAGTTTTACTTCTAGATTCTTGAATTGAGATGGACTATATATTATATGTTTAACGTCGCAGCTTGAGTTTGGGATCATTATCATTATTATCTTTTTTGAAGGCCGCATTCCTTTTTCTCCAAACAGGATTTATGGCCCTTTATTCCAAAAACGCATAATTTGCTTTCGTCGCAGAATATAACCTTATTCGATTGTGGCTTTGTGACATGTTTGTATTCAAAGTTCGAACGCTTCTTCCTGTTTACCTCACTTATGAAAGGCTTTTATTATTTCCTCATTTTTTGGAGATGTATCTTGATATTCTGTCAGAAATTTGTTTTCGCTTATTTATCCTGCTCTTTGTTCTGCATGTTGGGTGGAATTCTCCTCGGATTTCTCCGAAATGTTTCGACGATACCCCCATTTCGTGATTTGATCAAATTTTAGGACGGCTAGAAAAAGACTTAGAAGCAATGGATCCAATTGAGGCATCATTTTTTATTACTCATCAATCTTAATTGATACAATGTGAAGAGAGAAAAATTACAAATATGTATTTTTAAAAACACAGATTGGAGAACTAAGGGGACTAATACTTTAGACTCCGTCAAACATTTTCTTTATTTCGCTGGCAAATGAAAACGTATTTTCGATTTTTATGTTTAGTACGTTTAATTACTACTAGGGCTGCGATTTATCCTTGAACCTTTTTTAAGTAAACCAACACCATTCAAACTTCGTATGGACATTGTGCATAAAAATATAGTTGACTAGCTTTTACCCGCGACTTCGTCCGCGTATCTTCCGATAAAAAGTAGCATATCTAATTACTTTTCTTACGGTACGGGGGGTGGTGTACCGCCCCTCTAATTTTGACCAAACTTAACCTGTTTACTTCTCATGATCCTCTTAACATGTTTACCAAATTTCATCTCTGTACCTAAAATGAATGCAAAGATATGCAAATTTTGATTATCGCTTATATGGGGGGTGAGGCAACGCCCCCACCGATTTTGTCAAAACATAGCCTATGTTCTTTTCCATCATCCCATTTATCTCTATTCCAAAATTCAGACGAATTGGTTGAGCGGCTTAGCCGTAAGAGAGGAACATCCAAACATACAGCCATACATAAATCCATACATACAAACTTTCGCATTTATAAAATTAGTAGGATTAGTAAGAAGTCAAAAAAAAAAACACTTAACGAAATTATGGAAATTTTATAACATTTCAACATTGTAATCATCTCAACAGAACAAGTTCACTAGCTACAGTCACTACAGTAATTTTTAAAGTAGTATATATAAATATCTACATATTTAGCCATGCTCCTATTTTCACTTACTTTTGCGTTTTGCGATTTCATTTGAACGCGATCCCACGATTCGCAAATAATTGCTATCGATACGATTCATTTCTAATGTGTTTTGCAGCGTTGCATTTTACAAAAACATCTGTTTGGTTAATGTTTTGAATTTGTGTAACATTTCAAAATGCAATTGCATTTTTTGAGGCCAAAATGTAAAAAAAAATTATAGAGCGTATGTGAAAGTCTTAAAGCTTTGAGTATCCTACTTTGTTGCACAAATTGTAGACAATTTAAATTGTACTATAAGAGTATGTATTAACTCCTATTTGCAAGGGCGTATCCAGGGGGGTTCAGGGTGGCCTTGGCCCCTCCCCCCTAATTTTTGAAAAGTTCGTTAAAAAATGTATTTTATTACATATTTCGAACTTTTGCCTACTAAAAAAAAAATTACAAAGTTAGCCCCCCTTCGAGGACAGCGAACCCCCCTCCCCCTTTTCCGAAAGCTGGATACGGCCTTGCCTATTTGTTTGACTTTAACATTTTTGTAATTTAATTTTTAATGTACATACTCATATAGAGACTAATAATAATATTTAAAATCTTAATCCATTGCCCTAAGTACTGATTTACCGGAAAAATAATCTGCAGCTTGAGCGACTTTAATTGACAATCATTTATGCTGATTCCATATTATATTAAAAAGAAATGAAAATGTTAAGAGTATAAAAGCAATGCATTTTCAATAACTTTTTACCTGCTGCAAATAAAATATTTTTACTAAATCAAATCACTTGGAATTTTCAAGTTCAAAATATTGATTTAATGTGTCAGTCTGGACAAGCATTTATCTGGTGTCTTATAATAAAAAGAGTGGCCATGGGTTCGGGAAGTTTATTGAACTTTTATACTTGTACAAGTATTATTTAGAGAATGGTCCAAAATATATACGTTTTACTTTGTGTTGAACTCCATTCAGAAAAGTTCACAACTCCAAGCACGAACATCCAAAAATCGATGAAAGTTCCTTTGAAATCGGTTCAATCGATTCGGAGATAAGCCCAGCCAAACAAGCAGATGTTTTATAAATCCGTATTTCTAGTTTATACGCGCAATAATGAAGATTTAGTCCGTCAGTCAGGACAAGTATTTATCTGAATAATTTATAGCATTTATATTTATAGCAACCTTATTTACCACGGAAACAATTCAACGTCATAATAATGCTTATTTGTCATCCAGAATTGTTATACTAGTGCTATTATACTAGTATTATTGTTGATTTATTGCAGAGAACTGTACGAAATAAATATATTTTATTTATGTTGGACTACATTTGTTCATACTTGCATGTGTCTATGCCTAACATTTAAATAAATAGGTGTGGTACATCCAGTATACTGGGAGGCCCACTGCCTATTTTATAGTTTTGTTGATTACGGCGGTGAAACCTGTTATTTGCTGAGCTGACCACTTGAAACTCGAAATAAAATATTTAGGAGTGTGTGTCAAAGTATTATAATATTAGTTATACCAAAGTTAAAGTTTGGTCGCGTTTTTAGTTAAATATACTTTATTTTTAAATGCGTTGTTTTCTTGCACAGTTTGTAGAAAACAAAATTGGAGGCAAATCTAATTAAACTACTTAAGTATGTATTAACTGCTATTTGTTTGTTCTAGCATTTTTTATAATTAAATATATAAAAAAAAAAACTTAAAAGCTTAATCTATTGCTATGTACTGGCACTCTGGTAGTTTTAGAAAATCTAATTGGTAATCACTGGGCTGAAAATTTAAATTGGAAATAAAAAAGAAATCAAAGTGTTAAGAGATTGAAAGCAAAAAATTATTTTAATAATTTTTCTCTACTGTAAAAAAACCTTTTAGTTTTGAAGTTCAAAATGTTAAAATAATCTTTCAGTCAGGACAAGCATTTATCTGTATAATTTACAGCACTTATACTTATAAAAAACGTATTTGCTATAAAAACACTATAACGGATAAAGCGTATGAGTGGTCATATGTTCGGGAAAATTTGTTGCGTTATTCATAACTGTTATACTAATGCTCCTATACGAGTAGTTAATTTGTTATACATAGATAACTGTCCAAAGTCAATTGTTGAATTTGAATCAGAAAAGTTCATACCACAATTCAGCGCAGATACCATATGGTTTGGCTTGATATCTTTTGATGAGCGCTTCCCAATGTCCTTGTAAAAAAAATAAAACAAAAAAAAAAAAAATAATAATAAATCTGTCATGTATTTTAAATTTTCATAGCTTACCTTTTTATTTATTACTGTCTGTTATTATTATAGGGTTTCTAGACAATACAGATTGGTGCATTGAGCGAGAGCACTGTCTACATTTCTAATTGATTTTTTTTCTCCCGGTGGTCTTTTACATAGATACGTACTAAATTTCTAAAACAGTATTTTACCCCTTGTTTCGAATTTGATAAATATGTTGTGAAGTAATTTCGTTTAAATTGTTTGTGTTTCACATTCAGAAAGATAACGGGATTTGAATTAGAGGTGCAAAATTAATGATATTATTGCCAAATTAAATTTTACTATTTTTATAAATTAAATGTACGTAAGCATGCAACAAAAGCAGGAAAAAATTGCATATACTTTAAAAACTCACCACGACATTGTACAAGATGTACAACAGTGAAAAAAATAGTTCCCTAGGTGATATTTTTATTCCACACATATGACGGTCACACGGTCAGATATTTCATGAAATTGCTTTACTTTAATGGAAAGTAGAATAAAATCGCTACAAATTAAAAAAAGCTATAAAATCACAAAATATTGTTGTAATAGTGTTTCTTGTACTCTTTACACATAGTGTCAAATTTTAAGATATTGGCTATGAAGACTGTTTACGTTTTGAAGCTGAAACTAATTGAAGCAACTAAATAAAAGCTTTTTTCTTTTTTTTAAATAAAAATAATTGTTTTGAAATTGACCTACCAATTATACTTGATATTAAGTTTCAATAAATTAGATTGATATTGGATCAATTGTACGATGTACAGAGTTGAGGCCTAGATTAGCTCATAAATGTACATGTATACTTCTTAGGTAAGAAATACTTAATTACAACTTTGCCATGACATGTGTTTAAATTGAATAAAATTAGTAAATTTGGCTAGCTTGCATTAAAAAAAAAAAAACGTTTTCGCTGCATAACTAAGTGCAAAAAGCAAATCTAAAGAAATATTTTATACTATTCGTAGATGTTCCGCATTAGAAACGGCCTTATCCCATTTGTTTAATGGATGAAAAGTATTTTATATCAAATTATCTCGAGTGTTTTGTATAAAAAATTCCTGGTCAGACTGTGTTTAATTAAAAATTGAAACATGACTTTATTGAAAATTCCACTGGCGTATTTACTGAGTTGCCAGGTATAAACAGGTAAACCGATAATAGTTATTTTCACTTTTTTTTTAATAAATAAATCTTATATCAAAATGAGCTTTATTTAATGGCGAATCCAATGATGTAGGGTTATCTGTAAAAAATCTGACCTGAATGACGGCTGTCGAGTTTTGAAAGGTAACCATTTAATTTTTTAATACGAAAAATTTATTATTGATAAAAGTTACAATCAATATTTATTATTCCGTAACTGATTTATCAGGAGCAAAATGTTGATCCTCTAACTCGGTACATTCGTTTGCATTTTCAGTAGTTTCGATAATGTTTTGTATTTTCATTGCCGTTTAGTCCCTAATAAATCATGTTGGTTTTGAATATTCATCAAAATGCCAACCGCAGTTTTAAGGCTGGATTTAATTTCTTACATTTAATGCATTAAGCCACATGGAGACAAAAATTGTTTTTAAATTTTTTGTTGTAGGGATATACAGCATGGGAGTATAGTTATCGAGTCGAAACTATTAAAGTCCTTCCTAACATTTATTTGAATACGAATAAAAAGGCACGTACTCGTTGAGTGTTTGTTTAAACATATTTAAACATATTGTTCCCGCTGCTTCTGCTACGCCACTTGTATTATTGCCAAGTACCAAGAGACCACATTGGCCTTCGACAATATATTTTAATATACTTTCCTGCTGCTTGTGCGTGAAATAATAAAAACGATGTACGATAAGATGTGAGCAAGCCGAGCATGCGCGTCTAACGATTAAATTTACGATCCATAAATTATGTACTTGGATGAAAAACGATCAATGCAGCGCACACATCTTTAATATACAAAGATGTATCAATAAACTCATAAAACCGTACTAGCTATGTAATAAAAATAGAAACATACACGCAATATACAATATAATACATACATACATATACTACATAAATACAGTACAACTAGCTCAACTAGCTAAGAATTGTATAAAAGTGAAGGATTAATAAAAATAAGACGAGTTCTTTAACGGAATCCAATGTGTGTGCATTAATTTTTTGGTCAATCGAGCCAAATTTTTTTTTTTTTTTAAAGATTAAAACAGAATCAGTGAAAGAATTTTGACAAATTTTGAATTGTTTGTTGATTGGTTTAAATAAGAAAAACCAAGTCAACTTTATACAATTTTGGTACGTTAGGCCGAATGTGTGGTGATTGGTTTTAAAAAGAAAATTCAATCAAGCGTGTCTGAGGCTATACATCAGAATAGGCGTCTTGAGGCTAAAACATCAAGAACATTGATGAACATTTGAATCAGTCAAATGCAAATAAGTGTGCTTGATATAATTTTTTAAAAAAGAAAAACAAAACAATTGCAATCGATCAATATTTGGCTGTGAGACGAGGCACAGCAAGATCAACCAGGTGATCAGAACAAAAATTCCTCCAACGGATCAATTGCAATTTTTTGTATCATTTAAAAAATTAGAGCGTTGAATATTAAAGTGAACAAGATGTCGTCAGAAGCTGTCCAAACAGGAGCTATTTGCAAGACATCTATTGAAGGAAGAAATTTAGTGCTGCTGGATAATATTTTTGCCGGTCTAAAAAGGTGGAAACAAAAACTCAGAAATAATCTAAGTGTGGCTGAAAAAACTCTACAAAGCGGAGGTACTGAAGAATTAGAGCTCTGCAACTTTAATTTGACCTTTTGATGGTCAAAAATCGAAAAGGCGATACATCAACTGAACACAGAGTTTGAACTAGATACTGTCGACTCTGATGAAATACGAGATTTGGAATGCGCTGCATATGAGCTGACCAAAAGAATCGACAGAAAAATTGCTGCGGATTTACAAAACGCCAGCAATTGTCTGAGCTGCAAGCAGCCTAGTATAATGTTGGACTCTGACAGTAAGGCCAAAAATAATGTGCCGTTTAAGGAGACGCTTATATGTATATAAGCCATTGCGATTCGACTCACCGTCAACCAAAATGACTGAGGCTGAATTCAAGCTTGCGATTGCAGGCATCAAATTCAATCAAACAGTTGTGAGTGAAGAATCCCGTGTTGTGAAGTACAAAACGCAATACGAGTCGGAGACTTCAAATACAATGAGCACTGCAGAAGTCAAAAGCAATGAAGCCATTATTAAATCCGATAACATATCGGAACCCGATGTCAAGTTAGAGACATGTACAATGAATATGACGATGCACACTTACGACAAGACAGACAAAATCAATAAATCAATTTTACTGCCGAAAATCAATATGAAGCCACAGAAAGCCGTAGGTACTACACCGACTGGGACAGTGTCAAGTCGGACTGTTCCGATGACTACAAGCAAGGTGCATGAGTTATCGTTCGTGGCTAATCATGGTGTATCTGAGATGCAACCAGACGAAATAAGAGTAGAGAAGCAACTGCTGCAAATCCAGCAACCAGGCTTGGCAAAAATAAGGAAACAATATATTCCCCCGGGAAGTTCTCACTTTGGAGAAGTGAGGAAACCTAATGATATTTTACCTAAACTTCAAGCAAGCTACATCATACAACGCAGCATACAATCATAACGAGAGTAAGATGAGACGGATGGACTGGTGGAGGTTTGTAAAACTTCTCAAATGCAACTTACTCTACTTGCCACAGCGAACGAAATGGAAAGATTCGGCTTCAAATGTTTCAGAGGAAACAACGAGAGGAAAACTACAACTGCGGCAGCAAAGAGGGACTTACACGAGCTTCATGTCAATCATGCCGAAACCATCTGATGTACCTTTTGCTCCAAAGGCGCCTTATCTGAGGAGAATGGTGCCACTATCGGTATCTGGCCCCCGGGAAAATGTTTAAACATATTTAAACATATTGTTCCCGCTGCTTCTGCTACGCCACTTGTATTATTGTCAAGTACCAAGAGACCACATTGGCCTTCCACAATATATTTTAATATACTTTCCTGCTGCTTGTGCGTGAAATAATAAATACGATGTACGATAAGATGTGAGCAAGCCGAGCATGCGCGTCTAACGATTAAATTTACGATCCATAAATTAAGTTCGAATTATGGTCGAATCGTCACCAACATCATCCTTCTTAGCTGGTTTTTTGCGACCCTTCTGTGTTGGACGCAAATCAAGTGTTTCCTCCTCTTCTGCAGACAGCAAATGCGTGTCATAGTCAATTCGTGTTACGAATTCATTGTTGCACTCGATACACTTAAGATGCAAGACTTTCTTCATCTGCAAATAGCCATTAGAATTGCGATGAGTCGAAATATTTTTTTTTTTTTATTTCCAATAAACTTACAATCTGTTTTCTTAACATTTAGTAATTGGTTTAATTAATTTATATTGTATGAAGTATGTTCCCTAACCAGTGTTGTAGGACCATATATATATTAATAATAAGAAACGTTAATTAATCATAAATAATATGTATCAATTATTAGCGCAGATTGAATTAAAATTAAATTATAATTACAATATTATATTTAAAGCGAAAAAGTTAAAAATATAAATATACCAGCTCTGTGGGTGTAAATCGGTTAAGTCGTCTACGATTTTGGGTCTCTATTGCTGGTAATTGACGCATATATGTATTTTCAATCAATCTTTTGATGTGGAGGTGACTGCATTTCTTAATGGTTTCTGCCACTGTGTCGATACCTAGGTCACGATGAATGTCCCTGTTTGCTACATACCAATCAGCTTTCGTAATTATTCTTAGCATTTTTGACTGAGTCCTTTGAATAATTTGTAAATTCGTTTTGCTTGCTGTTCCCCAAATCTATATACCGTATTTCCATATCGGCATTATAATTGCTTTATATATTTGGTTTTTATTGTATAATGACAATTTAGAGTTTTTCCCAAGAAGCCAGTTAAGTTGTCGAAATTTATTTTTGACTTCATTTCGTTTGTTTGTTATATGTTGTTTCCACATAAGTTTAGCATCTATCGTTATTCCAAGATATTTTGCATTGTTTTGAATTTTGAATTCTTCGTCCATAATTTGAAATGGGTATTTATTAGATTTCCTATTTGTATATACCACTTGAACCGTTTTTTCTTTGTTAATTTCAATTCCCCAGTTTTCGAACAATATCACTGTATTTGTTATAATATCCTGTAGTGTGTTTGTAGCTATTTTTTCATTTTTGTCGGAAGTCATAAGAACAGTGTCATCAGCGAACGTCGCTATCATTGTCCCTTGGTCTGTTGGCGTTGGAATATCTGCTGTGTATAATATACACCACTGTCATTGGTAAGACATTTGAACATGCATCGTCATATTTTATGTAAAAGTATCGGTCATTAATATAACTTTTAATTAGATTATATATATTTTGTGGCAATATATTTCTTAGTTTGAGTAGGCGCCCTTTGTGCCACACTTTGTCAAATGCTTTTGCAATGTCAAGATAAACAGCTATACAGTATTTCTTTTTATCAATATCGTCCATTATTTTAATTACAACTCTGTGTATTTGTTGTACTGTTGAGTGGCGTCGTCTAAAACCAAACTGGTGGCTAGCTATGGTGTTATTTTGTGTCAAGATTGGCTCTAGTCGAGTATAGAAGATTTTTTCAAATATCTTGGATATGATTGGAAGTAGGCTGATAGGTCGGTAGGAGCCCATCTTTGTCGCATCTTTATTCGGCTTGGGAATAGGTGTTATCTGTGCAACTTTCCAGAGAACTGTCCTAAGTATCGCATTAAAAATATAACGTATTTATGCTAAAGTAATATCCGGAAGTTCTTTAAGAATTTTTCCACTGATCTGGTCATGTCCAGGCGTTTTCTTGTCATTTAGTTTACAAATATGTTTTTAGGCCCTGTTCCGAAGGTACAAGAGCCTATTGGTTTTGTGCAAATGTATGTAACAGGTAGAAATAATGGTCGGAGACCCCCCAAAGTTACCCCCATTATGGTCAGGAACGATAGAGGAGTCGATATAGACATGTCCGTCTGTCCGTCCGTCCGTCTGGCCGTCCGTATGAATGAAAGGATCTCGGAAACGGTAATAGATAGAGACTTTGTGTTTTTTGCATTCGACTAGGACTGCTCCGGAATTTCACAAGTTTATTTTAAAATCTTGCCCCTTCCCCCCTTCCCCATAAAATCACCACCAAGGCAAAAAATTTCTTCGGCACAAAAAAAAGTAATTATGCCAGTATAGAGATATCGTCTTTCTGAGCCAAAATCTAAAAAGTTCATCAAAATCGGATAATAAATGACGATTTTATAAGCAATTGAATTTGAACAACCCCCCTTTTCGTTTCATACATAAAAAAATGTTTTAAAAGGCACTTAGTCGTGCAGTGAGAAGTGGTCATGTGTTTGGTCATAAGCTAAGGGAACATTTAATGTGTTTGTTAGGCGACCTGCACTGGTACAGGGCCTCTTACAGTCGGTTACGCCCGACAGTGATTTTCTTACTTGTTTTATTTCGGTTATCGTTGTCCTTTGTATTGCACTGCTTTCGTTCTGAAGCGTATGATTGACTTCGATATTTAAGTATTTTTAAAGTGTTGTGCCAAAATATCGGTTTTCTCCTTGTTTGTTCTTGCCCACGTGTTATTTTGCTTCTTAATTGGGGGCGTATGAATTATAGCATTGTTAATTTTTTTTTGTGACTTTCCATAGAGAGTAGTTTGTTGCTATATTTGTACCAAGGTTTGTTAAATATTTTTTTAGCTTGTCCTTGTCTTGTTGCAATTATATTTTTAGTTCATACATTGCTTTATTTAATATAGCTTTATCTATAGAGAGAAGAGTGTCAAGAGGAGTGGCGAGTGATCCGATGACAATTCTAGACATGTTGTGATTTTTACATTTGTGGGGGGAATGTTTTTAAATATGCAAAAATCAATTAATTTTTTGGGATCACTTGGCCAGTATATTGATTCTCCTGTGCTTAGAAATAGACTGTTGTTTTGTCTAATAGCGTCAACTAGTTGCCTTCCCTTGGCATTTGAAATCTAGATCCCCATATTGCGTTCTTAGCGTTAAAATCACCACCTGCTAAGTATCGATTTCCTAACGATTTTAAATAGTCTAGGTATTCTACTTTAGTGTTATTATATTTAGGTTGGAAGTAAGCGGTTGATAAGGTGGTTTGGCCAATTGCATCTGTAATGGCAGTAGAGGTCGCTTTGATGTGGTCTGTTTTAAATCCGTCAAGTTCCATGCATTTCATTTAATTTTTTACAATTATAGCGGTTCCACCGTGGGCCCTGTTGTCAGGGTGATTTGTATCAACAACTTTATAATTTGGTATTTTAATGTAGGTTTTTTCTGCGGCGTGCGTCTCTGATATCAGCATGATGTCAATAAGATAGGATTTTAATTCCAATAAATGGCGAGTAAGTCCGTTGGCATTCCATATTCCTATTTGAAATTTTATCTACGTTCATCCAATTTAGTCAACAGTAGCGTCACGATGTTCATCATATTGCTCATATGGGAGATTAATTGTTTCATCATACTTTTTAATTGATAGGTCATCATTCTGTGTTGTTGGTGCTTATGATGTATTATTTTGAAAGTCCTGGAGCAATGTTCGTTTCCATATTATTGTCTGTAGTTGGCGGATTTGAGGTTTGGGTTGATGGTAACTGTTTTTAGCGCAGACTAGGGAATCTTTGTATTTGTAAGCTTTTATAAACCATACAGCCGTATGATAACCATAATTTGCTGTATGATTTTCCCCGCAAAGGGCACATTTAATATGTTTTTTTCTTCCGTCTGAGTTATAGTACAGTTTAATGTGCTATGCTTGCCAGCACATTTGACGCATACAGCGCCCCTCCAGCAGTAATTTTTTGTGTGTCCATATTTTTGACAATTTGTGCATTGAGGGATTGACCGTTTTTGATGAAGTGGAGAAGATGAGTTATTGAATAAATTTCTTTGTTATTTTCTTTCGATTTTAGTTCAATTGAGAATAGGGGCAGAGGTTGTTTTGTGTAATTACGTTGTATGTTATAAATATTTATTTCTTCATGACCACATTCAGCTAATTCTGCTATTATTTCCTCTTTTTCGGTGGAATAATGCATGTTTCGCAGAATAACTCGGAAACCTTGCTGATCTTTAGGTCTGAATGTACAGTATTTAGTCTTTTTGTCATTTAAAAGTTTAATTATATTTGTGTAGTGTGTACTTTCAAATGGTTGTATTTTTATTTCGTTATTTGTTAGTGCTCTCATCTCATATTTGGTATCTTGTAGGGAGTTAAGAGCTGAACTTAAAGCGTTTACATTTTCAACACTTTGTATATGAATGGGTGGTTTTTGTTTTCGTTTTTCTTGTTGAATTAGTGTGGTGGGAGTTGTTTTTGTTCCACTGTCAGTTTGTACGTCTTCGTCTTCTGCTAGGATTGCAAAACTGTTTGTTGTATTTTTTGTTGTTTGCTGGTTCAGCCAATAATTTGATAGTTTTGTTTGTGTAGAACTCTGAATTTTGTTTCTATGCTATTTGTTGTTCGTTTTATGTTCTGTTATGTTTGTGGCCGACTGCTTGTCGTCCTCGCTTTAAACTCGATTGATTGTTGTTGTTATTGTTCAATGTGTTTATATTTTTTATTGAACTTTGTACTTGCGAGTTTGGTGTTGTTAGTGTAGTTTTTGTATCCGTTACAGATGTAATTACCGCGGCCAGAGAGCAGGCTGTTGTAGTGGTTGCATTCGATGCGACGGTTGTAGTGCTTGTTGTTGTTGTTATTGTAAGTGGAAGTGTAGAGAAAGCAGTAGTTGAAGCAGCTGTTAATGCTGTGTTTGTAGTGGGAGTTGTTGCTGACGTAAGTTACGGGAGTGTAGAGAGAGGAGTTGTTTCCATGGTATTGAACAGCTTTCATCAGCATCTCTTCCACTCAAGAGAGCAGGTGAACAAGATCTTGCTCGGGGTCATTTGTTATTACGTTGGTGTTGGAATCATTATTGTTTTGTTGGGATACAAATAAGTAATAGGCGTTTCTATTTGTTGTTGTTTGAAGTGGTGGCTTAAATTTTTTAGCATGAGACGCACTCATGATTAAAAGTTTATTTTTGTTGTTTAATTTTATATTTTTATTTTATTTTCACTTTGGAAGTCATCTAATATCTGCTGAATCTCTTGCAGATCTTTCATCGGATCATTCTCCAGTTCTTTTTAGTTTACTGGAAAAACCTCAACTGAAAGAGTATCCCAATAAACTCACCTCACAAAAAACCAACTGGCTTAAATATAAAAAGTATATAAGCAGTCATATCGAGCTGAACCCAGCAATAAGTAACGAAATCGATATTGAAAACTCTGTCAGTGCCCTGAGTTCTGTTCTCACTGCTGCAGCTCAACACTCCACACCACAACCGTCCAAAGCCAATTCGATGAACCACAGTATAACCAACAGTCACATTGAACTGTTAGTTATGACGAAACGGCGTTTAAGAAGGGAATGGCAGTGTCAAAGATCTCCAACCTCCAAGCACAATTTAAGAATTGCTTCACGTGAGCTAAGCACAGCTCTTAAACTCGAGGAAAAACTCACTCAAAGTTTCCCCTGTGGAAAGCGCGTGCAGACATTAAACCACCGGCTATAGTCTCTACACCCATAAGAGACCACACTGGAAAGTGGGCACGCACGGACATAGAAAAAGCGGAAGTTTTTGCAAACCACTTAAGAACTGTTTTTCAGCCAAATCCGTCAACAAACGCTTTTGTTCTTCCCTCTCCTTCGAAAACGAACTACTCTGAACCCCTCAGAGTTCACACCCACGAAGTTCACAAAGTGATAAAAACCCAGCTCAATCCCAAGAAGGCTGCAGGTCATGATTTAATTTCCCCAAAAATGATCATGGAGCTTCCCAGTCCAGCTGTGACATATATCACAAAATTGTATAACGCGATTTTTAAATGCGGATATTTTCCAACTCAGTGGAAGAAATCGGTCATAGTCATGATACCGAAACCCGGAAAGGACAAAACACAGGCAGCGTCATATAGACCCATAAGCCTACTATCCTGCCTATCCAAACTGTTCGAAAAGTTGGTTCTTTTAAAAATCGACTTAAACATGCAGAACGTTATTCCCACCCACCAATTTGGGTTTCGTGAAAAACATGGCACTATCGAACAGGTAAACCGAATAGCCTCGGAGATTAGAACAGCGTTCGAACTCCGCGAATACTGTTCCGCAATCTTTCTCGATGTAGCCCAAGCATTTGACCGCGTTTGGCTTGATGGACTTAAGTACAAAATAAAAGTATTGCTACCCCAAAATACTCACAAAACTCTAGAATCATACCTCAGCAATAGAGTATTCACGGTACGTCAGAATGACTACATAACACAGGCGTCTGAAATCAAAGCTGGAGTATCCCGAGGCAGCGTTCTCGGTCCTATGTTATATGTTCTATACACATCAGACATACCAACGGATCACAGACTTATAATATCCACATTTGCTGATGACACAGCCATATTAAGTAGATCTAGATGCCCAATACGAGCAACCAGACTACTAGCAGATCATCTCATTCTACTCGAGGAGTGGCTAGCTAACTGGCGTATAAAAGTTAATGAGCAAAAAAGCAAACACGTCACATTCACTCTAAACAGAGGTACTTGTCCATTGCTGACTCTAAACAACATTGTGATCCCACAGGCCAATAACGTCGTGCATCTCGGCATTCATCTCGAAAGACGGCTCACTTATCGTAAACATATTGAAGCCAAGAAAACACAGATAAAGCTAAAAGTCAACTCCCTACACTGGCTCATAAATCCGCGGTCCCCCTTAAGCTTGTACTACAAATTGCTTCTTTACAACTCCGTAATAAAGCCTATTTGGACGTACGGCTCACAGTTATGGGGCAATGCGAGTTCCAGTAACGTGGATATAATACAAAGAGCTCAATCAAAAATAGTTAGAACTCTCACCGGAGCACCTTGGTATATTCACTATGCTAACATTCACAATGATCTTAACATCCCAACTGTTAAAACTGAAATAGATCGATTCAAGCAGACCTATGAATGTAAACTCAATTCTCACCCTAATCCACTCGCACGATCTCTAACACTACTCCATATACAAACACGACTCAGGAGAAATGACCTCCCAGCCCTGTAATGCGCTCTTAGGGCCGCTGTAACTACATAAGTCTCCAACCGGGGGGCTTTGTGTAATACACAACTAGATTTAAGATTTGATAAATTATTGTTAGTCTCTTATCAAGAGAAGATTCAATAAAGAAAACAATATAAAAAAAAAAAAAATATATATATATATAAATATATATTTGCGTCCTTTCGCTAGAGTTTTAAGTTTGTACTGTGAATGTAAATGTTTGCTCTAACACATCAAAAATTTGATTTTTGTTTGGAGCACTCAAGAAAAACGTCCGCTCGTAGCTGAACTTGAATGTTGAATCCAGTCGAAAATGAACATGGAAATTCAAATTGCACATAGTGCAATAGTCCAGTTGACGCTTTCCTACGCACTTCAAACGTTCAAACTCAATCGGCTTTAGCTGCTCAGAAGTGTAGGAATCCTTATTGGCTGTAAGAGTTGTGGTCTACTTCGGGGCAATTGGAAACACAATTTTCCATTTCGTTCGGTTGTGCAAGTAGTGTAAGATGGACTTGAGGCGTTTAGCAATCCTCCACAAGTTCAGCCATCCCATCTTACTCTTGTTAGTATAATGGCTGATTTTCACTTCGTCATCAGATGCTTTTGATGACTTCGGATGGCTGCTTGCAACTACCTTGTCTACTTTTCTTTAATCATCAGGTACTTTAGATGACATCGTAGGCTCTCTGTAGTTTTGTAATTCGACTGTCTTAAAAAAATATATCTCTTTATACTTTTTTTTTTGTCAACTCGAGATCCGTTTCGAAGGACAATTAAATGTAGTAACTTTTACAGATACAAGTCGCTGCTAACATTTATTTGAATACGAAATAAAATGGCATGTACTCATTGAGTGTTTGATAACTACTGATCCGCTCTATCGAGCGGCTCCCTTTTTATTCATAAGACTTATGCTATCTTAAAAATATTTAATTTCTATCGCTGAGTTTGTAGGACTCAGCGTAATCTAAACTATTTATAATGCAAAAGAGACGCGTAGCAGAAACTATTAAGATCAACGCGGACAAGATGCTATTAAAATCAGACGACGATCCTGAATAAACACGCTGAACTAATTAAGTGTTACTTCCCATGCGTATGGCAAACAGCACTGTATGTGCGTTGTTCTAACCGGAGTCTCTGAGCTTTTGTCTCATATTACACGTTCAGGCATTCATGCCTGAACAGTCTTCTTTCGCAGCATAATTTTTCATAAACATTTGATTCCTAGCGCCATTCCCTCTAGTGCAGTGATTGACGCCATACATTTTGGCTGTAAACTCTTGAACAATATCTATTTTTTCATCAATTCGTCAGTTAATGATGTAAACATTTTTTGGCATTTTTCACTCCTTGAAAATATTTTAAATGGCCTAATTTTTCCTTTATTGTAAAATGCTGCCGTGTAATCACAACCTATGTAAGTATGGAAAGCAGGTAGACTTTGGCTTAATATTGGTCCCAATTTCAATGCTAAATCGATGCAGTAAACGCAATCAAGGTGTTGGCTATGTTGTTTCTTAGAAGTAGCTAGCCAAATTGCAGATTGTGAAATTTTGTGCAATTTTCCAGCAAAATAGCCAAAACATCAGTAGAAGCCTTTATTAATATTATTATTATTTTTGAGACTGGGCTACTTTATGAACGTGAAAAATAATCCTCGTATTCACCTCTTCGTGATAACATATAAAGTCAACTTCACCAGTATTTTTAATGTAACTATCCTGAACTTGGTACGAGTAGCACTGATGTTCACCGGTTAAAAATATTTTTTCTTTTAGATTAATGGAGCCCAATTTTTGTTTTCCTTGTGCACCTTTTAAAACTCGGCAACCGTCATTCAGGCCAGGTTGATTACAAGCAACCCTATATCATCGTATTCGCAATTAAATAGCGTTCATTTTGATATATGATTTATTTATTAAACAAATAGATGAAGGAACCGTTAAAAATGTACCTGTACCATAGGCAACCCAACGTTTCTATTTTCTATAGGCTTCATACTTTCAGTTGGTATTAATTTTATTCGTTAAACACATGGGTGAAATAATCATAAAAAATATTTTTTTCAATTTTAAATTAATCATAGTCTGGCCAGGAATTTTTTAGGCAACCCACTCGAGATATATTTTCTAATATATTAATTTTGATATAAAATACTTTTCATCCATTAAACAGATGGGTGAAGGTCGTTCTTCTATGTATCTTAGAGTAATATGAGTCCGACCAAATTCTTAATGATTTAAAATTAAGTCAAAATTGTGTAATCAAAAATACATGTAAATTAATTCTTAGTGCTGAATCACAAATATAAATAATTGACGAAGGTACAATTCTCTTACAAAATGAAGAAAACACTATTCTAAATAACGATTGTAACAAAATAAAAGAAAGTAGAATTAAAACCAAAACGTAAAAATAGAATTTATGAATTGTATCTTAATAATAAATAAAGAAATATTTCAAAACAGAAAATTTGTATATAAACCAAAAATTGTCGCAGACTCAAATTACACACTTTATAAATTCAATAACACCGTATCCATCAAATAGATTATGTTGAGCAAATTTAAAAATATCGAAGAAATACAAGAACTAAAAATAAGAAACATTGTATCGAATATAAGCATAGCTGTAGTAATAATAGTAATAAAAGCGAGGTACCTCGTTTCCCTTGCCTAAAAACGTTTTTTCGAACAAGAATTCTGCGGCAGAGTCGGTGTGTGTAAATGCCGCCAAAAGAACAAAACGAAAAGGAAGTGGACGAATATTTGACTGTTGATAAAAAAACAACAATGCTTCATACATTGTTGCAGTTTTATGAACTAAGCAATATTTTAAAGTGGTATAAAACAGCCAAATGAATACATGTAAGATTAGTCTTAATATTGGTATCAATGAATAAACAAGAATTGGTTTGAAATTCGGAATTTTATTTTTCTCATGTACTTTAAAGTACATTTGTCGCGCGATTGCTCTTATAGCTAGAATGTTACATGTTCAAGCATTCACGCTTGAGCAATGTATGTACTTTTAATACATTAAGAGTAAAATTGTTTACAAGTATCTGTTGGCCGTTTATTCTCTCGAAAATTAGTATTTTCTTTTCAATCCACTTGCTAAACTGTACCGAATTGAAACTGAAAATTGTCAAACTTTCTATAGAAAAATGAAACAATTTAGGAAAGTGAAAACTGGAGAATAGCTGGATGCACTCAAATATCCAATTATCACAAACATAGGCAAAATATGAAATACTCGAGAAATAATTGAACAAGATGGAAAATTATTGTTTAACAAAATTTCAAAAACAAATACTTTTCGTGCCCACAAAGAATGATGCTGCGAAGTGATCGCGTATCATTGCTTACCGCAACCAAAGAATTATGAACCACAATTGTCATTTGATCATATTCTTTACATACACATTTGTAGTAAGTTACTTACTTATATGACCTTCAACCGTCTACCGGTCATGGCCGCATCTAGGAAGGCGCGCCAGCCTCCATAATCTTGTGCGCGCTGGCGCCAGTCGTTTTGAATGCCAAGTGCGGAGAGATTTCTCCATACCTGGTCATTCCATCGAGTGCCCGATCGTCCTCTATGTCGGCGTCCACCAATCAAGTTTGGGCCCCCATGTAAACCATGCGTGCTTGAACTCTTTCATCCATGCGAATGAGGTACAAAACCCAGTGCAGCCGCTGGAATTTTATGCGCTGGACTATGTCAATCTCATCGAATAGCTCGTACAGCTCGCGGTTCATACGGGACCTAAACTCGTCGCCGACTCTAATAAGACCAAAGATCCTGCGAAGAATCTTCCTCTCGAAGACTTCCAACGCTGTCTCGTCCGACTCAATCACGCTCCATGCCTCTGCGCCATACAGTAGGACCGGGAGTATCAGCGTCTTATATATCTTTATTTCCGTCCGTCGAGAGAGGGCTTTACTTCTCATTTGCTTGCTCAGCCCAAAAAAGCATCTGTTTGCAAGCGAGATTCTTCGCCTGATCTCCAGGCTGACGTTGTTGTTGCTGCTTATCTCTGTTCCAAGATAGACGAAGATTTCTACAACACTGAAGTTGAAATTCTTCATCGTCACTGACCGTCCAAGACGCGATGACGGAGTGCAAGAAGACACCAAGTACTTCGTCTTGTCCTCATTCACTGCTAGACCCATGAGCCGAGACTGTTTTTCAATCTCCGAGAACACCTTGCTGACTCGCCGTTCCTGCGTACCGATGATATCGATATCATCGGCGTAAGCGAGCAGCCTCACTTCATTTTGGAAGATCGAGCCCGACATACTCTGTATGTACGGGCATTAGCGTAGGATGTATTCCATCAGGAGATTGAAAAAATCGCACGACAGAGCAGAGTTAGAAGAGGCTTTTCTCCACCCTAACAACGCTTTGTGTGTTAGATAGCGTCGCCATGCAAAGACGGACAATCTTTGCCCGGATACCTAGTGCAGACAGGGCGTCGAAGAACTTCGATCGTATCGGCGTGTCGAAAGCGGCTTTATAATCGACAAATAGGTGGTGAGTGTCTTTGTTGAACTCACGGGTTTTTTCCAAGATTTGGCGTAATGTAAATATTTGGTCACTGGTCGACCTTTTTGGTCTGAAGCCACATTGATATCGTCCTATCAGTGAATCGGTATATGGCTTCAGCCTATTAAACAATACGCGCGACAGAGTCTTATATCCAATAGAAAGGAGACTTATTCCGCGGTAGTTGGCGCAAACAGCGGGGTCTCCTTTCTTAAAGAGACCTTGACCTTGTGCTAGAATTTTCGAGCTTCATTTCTGTCACGTAAAATCTCAACATCCTCAAACTCCCGCCTTTTTTGCTCCTCTTTCTTGCGTCTGAAAGGCATTTCTCCTCTCTCCGTTTCTCTCGATATCGCTCTCTAACAGCTCGCGTATACCTCGAGAAGACGAAGAGGTTTCCCGGAGCAGTGGGGAGAGTGTGTTTGAGAAGGCTGCGGTTGTCTATTCTGATTGCAGCTTGCCGACGTCTAGATTTCGTTGCATGTTGGAACGTGCGGCGTTCACTACGCTGAGCCTAGTGCGTACCTTGGCTGCGACAAGATAGTGGTCCGAGTCAATATTGGGACCACGTAACGTTCGCACGTCCAACACGCTCGATAGGTGCCTACAGTCAATCAGAAAATGATCAATTTGGTTGCGTGTTATTTGATCAGAACTCAGCCATGAAGCCTTGTGGATGTTAAGGTGTTGAAATCTGGTACTTCTAACTAACCGTTCTGCTTGCAGAATTTGTGGAACTGTTCTGCGAGTCCCGTTAGCTTGGGGAACCAGACGGGTCGCAGGTTGCGGATAGCGAACGGCCATAGCGAGCTGAACAACCGTATGTTAACTTAGAACAGGCTAAGCCTGTACTAAGACATACTGTAATTCAAGCTCGGTTGTGGTTAGCTCTCGAATAAGCGGTAGCAAACAGAGAGCCCCGGACAATAAGCGTTTATCTGCTGCTGCAGCACTGACAAGACGCTTGAGATGACGTCTTCCCTAAAAGCTTCCATCTCACTATCTTTTCTATCCTCTGCTTCTTTACTTCTTCACACTCACTTCCCACATCTATAACCTTCCATTTATAAGTTCCTCCCCCCAAACCCAGAGTGTTATGCGCACCGTGCTCATTGGGTTAGTTTTGCAGCCGGTGGTAAACCTGGCTGTATTCACACGGAGCCTCTCCGATACCTGGCCGCCTCGGAGAGTAACTAAGGCCTTGCCGTGATACTGGAGGCTATGTCACGGTGGACCTCAGCACCCCTACACTCGTGGGAACTACATGGATACAAATAATATTAAAAAACTTATGCGGGACAATACCGCTACTCAACTCGCTGACAGGCTGGACATTACTGTCGGAGATGAGGACCTTCTAGGCAGGTCAACGCCTAAGAGAAATTTGAGAAAGGGCGACGAAACGCCCAAGCGTCCTGCTGAGCGGCAAAGACCAGCCAAAACTCAGGAAGAGGCTGCTATCACAAGCACAGGTCTTGTTAGCGGCCAAACCCTGAGGGCGGTCCAACCTGCTGCTCGGCATAAGGAACGCGAGGCACAACCCCGACCTGGGCACGGAGAGCCCGGAGGCCCTGGAGACCCACTCAAAAAGGGACTGAGTGGTGCCGGGTACAAGTGGTATCTCAGATACCTACAAAAGGGCTTCAGACAAGAGGTGGCCAGGGAAAAAGCGCTGGAACACAGGGCTCAGCCTGTAGACGGCACCAGCGCACCTAAGACGAGGGCACAAGTTACGCCCCCGAACATGACGGAGTCCAAAAGAACCAAGGGCAACCAAACGGCGTCTAAGAGCCGAAAGGATCGACCAAGCTATGCTGACCAGGCAAAAGGCATAAAAATTGCGGTTCTTCCACGAACTTATCCAGAGGTCATCCTATCCCGGGAAGACCTAGGTAAGGTGGAAGAAGCACTAATGGCTGCCATGATGCGAGGCTGGTCAGCACAGCTTGGATTCAATGGTATCCACTTTAAGTCGGGCTTGATACTGATCGATTGTGAGGATCAGGGCTCGGCCAACTGGCTTAAGGAAGTGGTGCCTACATTAGAAGTGCTGAAGATACCTATGACGACGTGTACTGGGGATGAAATCCCCAGTATGCACATCGTCACAATGTATCTCCCACGAAGCGCTGAGCAGCAGCCCGACTAGCTGTACAAATTGCTCAAAATACAGAATGCAGAACTCAACGTCCATGCGTGGAAGACGTTGAGATGCAAAGAGTCGGGTACCGGCAAGCTGCTCACTATAGGCATAGATGAGCAGTCCATGAAGGCTCTCCAAAGTCGAGGTAGCAGAATAAACTACCGTTTTGGTAAGGTCGCTGTGCACGTGCACAAAAAGAAAGAAAAGGTTGAAGCAACCGACCCGACGGGCACGGTCGCAAGCGAGCTGTCGCCCATTGAGGTCCAGGCAGTTCGCGAAGCACCACCCGAGAGGGAGTCGGAGATCGACTTTCTCCCAGGCGAGCTGGACTTGCTGGAGGATACGAGGATAATATCCCTGTACGACGATACGCCGATGTCGGAAGAGGAGGCTGACTCCCTTCCAGACAAGGGCGATGGGTCTATGAGCCCCTTAATATAAAATTACAACAAACACTATCATAGCACAGGTCAATCTCCACCATGCGAAAGCAGCATCAGCTGTGATCGCTAGATTGACCGCCAGGCTGGACCTGGGCTTAGTGTTGATCCAGGAACCCTGGATCTATAAAGGAGGTATAAGAGGCCTAGGCACTCAACACATACAGGTAATTTGTGTGTGTTGAGTGCCCACACAACCTTGTGTGGGGAAGCACCGACACAAATAAAAGGGGTGAGTACTTACTAGAATTTCTGCTACAGAAATAGCTCAATATATTGAATGTAGGAAACACTCCTACATTTGTCACTAGAGCAAGGCAGGAGGTGATTGACATCACCCTCTGCAATGCCCTTATGGCAAAGTTTGTATTTAACTGGAGGGTATCAGATGAGCCATCTATGTCAGATCATAGAATCATACTGCTAGAAATAGCGGGGGCCTCTAACTTCAGGAAAACCATCAGGAATCCCAGACGTACTAACTGGGAAATGTATGAAAGATGCCTCAAAAACAATTTGATAGGTATGAGCAATCATAAGAAAGCCAACTCCCCACTAAAATTAGAATTAATGGTTGATGGGTACAATGCGGCTATAATTGACTCATACCACCAAAATTGTATACAACAAGAAGTTAAGTCAGTAAAAGACACCTCCTGGTGGAACAAAGACTTAGAGAAACTTAGGAAGATAGTAAGGAGCTTATTTAACAAGTCTAAGCGCACTGGAGACTGGTCAGAGTACACGACCAGACTCACTGAATACAATAAAAACATACGGAAGGCAAAAAGAGACAGTTTCCGAAAATTTTGTAGTAACATTGCTGACACAACCCCTGCAACTAGAATATTTAGAGCTCTCTCTAAAACTAAGACAGTTCAGGGACTTTGTCTAAAGAAGCCAGACGGTACATTCACGAAAGATAAAGAGGAGAAAGCACGCTTTCTACTCGCAACTCACTTTCCAGAATGCATCCCCATACTGCAAGAAGATACATCAGATCACTTGCAGCAGGGCAACACCAGAAGAACGGACTGGAAAATAGCAAGTGCTATCTGCACAGAAGGAAGACTAAGATGGGCCATCGGCTCATTCAAACCCTTCAAATCACCTGGGGTCGATGAAATATTCCCAGCATTGCTACAGAGGGGACTAGACCTCCTAATTGGGCCAATGCTGAAAATGGTCAGAAGTAGCCTGGCACTCGGGTACAACCTAGGTGTTGGAGGAAAGCAAAGGTAGTTTTCATCCCCAAGGCGGGCAAGAAAGACCCCTTCTCACCTAAGTCCTTCAGACCAATAAGTCTCACCTCATTTATGCTGAAGACCTTAGAAAAACTAGTGGATAACCACATCAGGACCACATACCTGATTAAAGAACCACTCCATAAGAATCAACACGCATACAGGTCTGGCAGATCTACTGAAACTGCCCTATACAAACTTTTTTTTTTTTTTTTTCTCTGTAGTCTTTATTTGCAATCAGTCCCTAAGGGGACTATCAGCGAATTGTAAATTGTATTCCATGACTTGGGAGTTGTTATTGGGGTTTAAAAAGGACTATAGGAGACTTATTTGCATTGTTTTGCAATCAGTGACGTTAAGAGGCTGGTCAATGCTGCAAACTGGTCCATAAGCTTCTCCATTATGGCCTCAAGTTTGTCCATTCTGGACATTGTTTGGCTGGAGGTGGATGGGACATTCTCGTCCTGTGGCTGTGGCTGCTGCTGTCCACGCATAATACTGGCAAAGGACGTGCCGGGCACGATTGTGGCTGATGCAGTGTCTCTTCTTGTCTGGTTGATTACCCTTGGTTTTGGGGAGTGCAGTAACCTGGCCTTTTGGTAGACCTTGCAACCTTTGTAGGACGCTGCATGGTTCCCATAACAGTGGGTGCAGCAGGCAGGGGTGTCCTTGGCCTTCAGACATTCCACTGAGTTGTGGTCTTCTCCACACTTGACGCACCTAGGGGCAAGGCGGCAGTAACGCTGGGAGTGTCCGAATCCCTGGCAGCGGAAGCATTGAATAACCTCCCTGGTTTTGTATGGTGGCTCAACAGACACCACGCAGCGACCCAAACGCTTGTTGTTAAAGGCATCCTTATTGTTACTGGCTGGTTCCAAATTAACGAAAAAGATGGACATTGGAGTATTTGTATTGCGGCTGACGGCGTTTTTAATTTCATTGCCACGAACTGTATGCCCTAGCGCAGCCAATGCGTCTTTGATTTCATTGATGTCAGTGGAGTGGTGGAGTCCTTTGACCACTATACGGTAAGCACGCTCGTCCCTGGGCTGAAACGTTTGGTAGCGGATTGCATTGCTATTTAAATAATGCTTGAGTTTGGAGTAGCCGTCTTTGTCGTCTAGGGTGATCCGCACTCTTCCGTCTCTCCCTGACTTATAGTCGTATTTTAAATTGCCGACTGCAATTTCCACATCAGTTAATAGCCCTTTAATATCACCCACATCCGGGATAAAAATGGGGGGAGGTTTGATGGTCCTTGGTGCAGCAGTAGCGGCCTCTTCTCTTGCAGTGGAAGCAGTGGATGCCGGAGGCATGTCGTCATCGTTGTCGACGCTGTCGTCGCTATCATCGGTGAGCATTGCAAACCGGTTAGAGTTGTCCGTTGTCGACTTAGGGTGGGCTTTGCGGTTGGGGATTTTACGTCTGACCTCCACCGGTTCCGTTACAGATGAACTGTCCGAGCCGTTGACCAGAGCATTCGCCATAGCAGCTTTTTTGGCCTTGGTCTGCTTGACCACGGCCATTTTCTTGCACTTGGTAGGAGCCAGCTGCCTGACCTTGGAACTGGCTGATGTTGACGGCTCCATGCTGAGTGCAGTACCCTTCATAGGCAACAGCAGCGTCAGCGAAACAGCTTGTTACCCTTGGGATTACGTGGTTTTTAATCAAATTTTTATCGCTATGGTGCGCAGATTCCTTGAATAATTTTTTGTTATTATTTTTTATTTTTATTTCTAAATGACAAATATTGCTTGCTAGATATGATGACAGTGACTAGACACATTAATTAGTAATGCCATAAAGAACAAAGGTGCCTTTGACAACACATCACATACGGAAGTTGCAAAGGCACTAAACAAAAGGAGTATAGATCCTCAACTCATCAGATGGTTAGTACAGCTACTGGACTCAAGAACAGTCGAGGCTAGCCTACCTGACAAAAATATTATAGTAAAGACCATGAAATGATGTCCACAGGGGGGCGTCCTATCACCTCTCCTGTGGTGGCTCATGGTAGATGAACTATTAAAACTTCTCACAGATAATGGTATCATATGCCAGGGCTATGCAGACGACATAGTTGTTATCTGTACAGGAAAGCATGAAGACACACTATGTGATCAAATCAAGATAGGCATCAACATCACAAGATCTTGGTGCTCTAAGGTAGGACTGAGTATCAATCCATCTAAAACTACGATCGTTCCTTTCACTAGGAAGTATAGGATGAAGCTACTCAAGCCAATAAGGGTAAACGGCACGCTGATAGAATTCTCCAAGGAGGTGAAATACCTGGGGGTAATATTTGACAAGAAGACACACTTTTCCGACGGTTGGGCCAAAGATTCCTTCCTTCCCAATCCCAATCCTTGGGACAGCGCTCGTACAGACGTTCCAAGCACTCATAGAACTCATCTTTAGCATCGTCGTCTTTCTCTTCCGTCGGGGCGTGCACACAAATCAGGCTAATATAAAAATATTTAGCCTTGATTCGTATCGCAGCTAGGCGCTCGTCAACAGGCGTGAACCTAGAGACGAGACTACGTAGTTTCCTACTCACCACGAAACCACATCCAAATTCGTGCTTACTCGCATGGCAGCTGTAGTAGATGTCACAGAATGCTTTTTTAGAGCAACTCTGCCCTATCCATCGGATTTCTTGGATTGCGGTGATGTCAGCCTTGCAGTTTTTGAGGACATCAACCAGCTGGATATTTGCACCATCCCAATTAAGGGTGCGGACATTCCAGGTGCATATCCTCAATTCATGATCCTTGTACCGTTTGCGGGGGTCATCAAAGGGGTCCTACCGAGGCTTCCTTTTCGTTTTCATTGAGGGGTTATTTTTTAAAGTGGCGGGAACCAAGCCCAACCCACCAACCCCTTATTAAAGGAGAGGGGGCCCCTTCGCCTTCTCACGTAAGCTCACCTCTGAACTGGTGTTCAGAGGCTACCCAGGAGATACGTGTCCTAACGGACGTGTGAGTTGCTTGGACCGTTTGACACAAGAATCATTGTTGGCCACTCTCAGGTGAATGGCAGTCAACAACTTTTCTCACAATGTGAACTTGAGCAAACGATTAAAGTTGAAAAACTCTTTTGGAAAATAGTAAAATAAAAAAAAAAACAAAAAAATATTTTGCCAGAAGGCTGCAAAATATTTTTTTGTTTTTTTTTTAAGATAAGGGTACTTTGCCTGACCGTAGTTTGACATCTTCAGTACTTCATTATAACCTCTACATGGTCAGAACAAGTTTACCAAAAATTTTATGTTCTCAAATACCTTACACAGGTACTGCGCAGCTCGCAATGAGTATGAGGCCTATGAGAACTACGAAACAATAGGAGCTCTAATGTCCAAATAAGCACCAGTAACAACGTCAAAACGCAGAGACACCAAGTGCGAATATTTACAGCCGACCCCCAAAAGCATATGCTAGGGGAGTTGCATATAACCAGAGCATTACCATTCTATTAGGAAAGCTGTTCTATGAACGGTAAGATTGGGAGTACCATAACCAAATAACTTCTACTATCAGGATCCATGCCATCCTGACTTTGTTATCAGTTTGTATGAACCAAACGCCAACTGGAAAATAAAGAGGTCTTTGGAAGAGAGTAGCAACACAGCGCATAAAAGATTTCAGTCCTATGAAACAGTCTTATTAAAGTCGCAAAGAAGAACTAAGATCAATTTAGCTGAAAAACACAAAACTAAAAATGTTTTATTTACGATTTATTTTTAAAAATGTTATTAATGATAATTAAACAAAATATTAAGTACTATTGAGACAGCGTTAAGTCAAAGTTTCGCCCTGAGTAACGCATGCTTCGAGATAATCGATACGGCGTTCCAAAGTTGTTAATTTTTCGTTAAGTACTGCCAAGCGTGAACGACATGACATATCTGCAAAAAAAAAAAAAAAAAATATTTCATTTTGTGTTTTAAGACGTCAGATTAGAAAAATACACGTACTACTTCCAACATTCAGAGAAACATTAATCGGCTGTTGAGTTAGGCTATATAATTTAATTAGTTTTATCTATTTTTTAAATATTATAGTTTTAGTATTTTTTTTCAGTTAGTTCTCACCAATGTGCATAAGTTAAGTTAATTAGTCTTCAGTTCAATAATAACCCTTGTTTGGCGCAGCATAATTATAAGTACATATAGACTTAAGCGTAAATATCGGATGTAAATAGGAATAAAGCAATTGTCATTAAAATAATAGCAAAGCAGCATTTTCATTTTCCCGCTAACTTCAATCGTTGTCTCCGCACATATTGTTTAAACATATTTAAAGTTTAAATTTTATTTAATTGCAAGAACTCTTCCAAATTTTTTCATGGCGCACCAGCTGGGACTTCGGACAATTGTCGTTTTCGGGTAGTGGTAATTTTTACAAATAAAAATTTAAATCACTTTTTTACCACTCCGCGCTAACTTTTCTAATTGTGTTGCTCTTCTACTCGTTAACTAACTTTTAAAGGAGAGAAGAGTTAGTTACTTACTAAACGACTACAAACGCATACGCTACCACTTAGTGCATATCTGATTCGCTTAGCAATACCTCTATAATTCGAGACATCAGATTTATTGCCCTTCTTGTGTAAGATTGTTTCCAAAGAGTTTGGAATTTGCTTTGTTTTATAGAAAGTGAAAAAAGAAGAGACAATGGAACACAAATAGAGCTAGCTTATTGTTTTAGTATACAACTAGGAATATTATCAGGACCAGGAAGACATGTAAATTTTATAGATTTAAGAGAAATTAGCACATTAGATACGGTAACTACAGGAGATGATATAAAGTCGTAGGATGGGATAACATAGGGATAATATGTTGAACGACTAGAAGAAAACTTAGTGTATGTATATTGAAAGAAAGAAGCAAACAAATCCGATATCTCAGAATCAGAGGATCCTTCATAACTATCAAAACGAAAGTTAGCGGGATAAGCTGTATTTTTACGCTTGATATTGACAAATTTGAAAAATCTTTTAGGATTATTGCGCACATTGTTTTTAACTCTTAATAAATAAACAGCTTAACACTGTTTATTAGCGAGCAATAGAAAATTTACTGTAATCGACAGTGGAACCGGTTTCTTTTTATTTTTTGAAAAGGAGAGATTTAATATTTTTTAAACGACTGAGGCTACGAGAGAACCAAGATATCTTATTGGCTGAATTTGATACAGTTGTATAAGAAATACATCTGTCAAAGTAATTGAAAACGGTTGAATAGAAAATATTCATTGCCGCCTCAACGTCGGTGCAAACCTCGTGACTTGTCCAATCAGTACTGAATAACAGCTGTACTAAGTAACAGCTGTACTAACAGCTAAGTACTAAGCAATTCTACATCGTTTTGCTGTGAAGCTCGTATGTTTTTATATACATATTCATGTACTACAATGCCACGCGACACCGGAACAATCACCATAAAAAAAGAAATAGAACGTGAATAATCGAAATTAAATTTCGAAACCGAATCATTGGGGGTAGAACCAAGCAGCGAATTAATGTACTTCTTGATGTCAGCTTCTGCGGTGGTTGATGTAAGACGAGAAATAAATATCGACCTACGCGGAGCAACCACAGTAAGACCAGTGGAATTCGGTGCAATCGGAGTAGGCGGAACAAAAGAAGGGTCAGCACGTACGGCAGGCCCATCAACATTCATTGAAACAACAAGTTGCTCAACAGATGGCGAAGAAATCGACGTAGTCGTTGGATCGACTACGTACGATACTAGCAATATCTCGAATACATTTTGCCGTTCCTTAGAGAATTCTACAACTGACATCAGTTCAGTTGTAGACTCCTCAAAGTTTTCCTCGTAATTTGCTATTGGAGTAGCAAAAATCGGTGTCACTATCGGAACAGTCGCAGTTACCGGCTCAACAGGTGGGGAGATAGTTAAGGCCGGCTTTGCCTTTGGTGAATTCCTCTTACTCTTAGTCAAGGAATTCAGACATTTCATGTCATTAAAACATTTTTCAAGTTTTAGAAACTTGTCAGACATAGCCTTAAAATCGAACTTGAGATTTGTGGAACTATGTCTAGTCTGCTTCATGAACGTAAAAATCTCAGTTTCCGTCGATTCTACATTCATTGCAGGTCCAGCGCAAACCTTTACGTTCTTTGATAGCATCAGGAACGTGACCTGTAAGCCCAGCACATTTGCAGTGCGAAACATTATCACAAAACAACACAACAAGAATTCTTCATTACAGATCTTGTTTTTGTATTGGCAACGCGTATCGTAGCAATTCATTATTAAAAATAATTTTTTAAAAATAAATGAAAAAATTAAAAAGGAGACTAGTTTTAGTTAGCAATGTAATGTGCAATGGAACGAAACGGTGAATTTGTTGAATAAACAGCAAAAAATAAAATTTTATGAACAGAATGCAACAACAACAATATTCTTGCGTTAAATAATAACAACAATTTGTGTGTTGTTAAAGGCAAAAGCACATTTAGAAAAAGAAAGCAGCAACAAATAAAAGCTTACCAGAAACACAGAAACAAATATTAAGGTAAAAAGAAGTGAAAAAAACGAGTGAGTAACAATCAAAAAAGGAGCGAGCTTATTAAAAATAATTTTGAATTATAACAAATTCAAGAAAATGCCAAATTAATATAATTGACAAACAATTACATAGAATTATTTTTAAAATACGGTAAACTAAGTATGTACTATGTTGGAATTAAAAATAAAATTACAGCAAACGAAAATGATTAGAGCTTACGCAAAATATAACCGCACTGATTAGATGTTCAGTGAGAAAATGATTACAATCTATGGCAATGCTGTGGCAGGTATATACATCAGACCAATCTGTTCTACAGACGAGATAATTTAACTTATCAAAGTCAGTTTTTGCAAAGCAGTAACGGTTAATATAAGATTCGGGTTTACGGCCCTCAAAAGTAGAGACTGATAATGCTATTTAAAGTGTTGGATGGTATTTACCTTCCGGTACACATACAGACGAAGTTGTAGAAATACAAGCGTCAACAGAACTGTCAATAAAAATTAGGTCTAACAATTTATTAAAACAGTTTTTGATGTGGTTGATTTGGTGTACAGATATGTTTGCTAACGTGTCAAAAAAATACAACTGAATACAAGGAATTATTGAATCAGAATCTATACAACTTATCCAAGAAACATTGGGTAAGTTGAAGTCACCAGTAATCAGCAGAAAATCATTTGCGCGTAATTATTTTGAAATCAATTCAATAGCAGCAGCCTGTTGGTCATATATACTAGAATCAGATGATGGCGCTATATTTCTAATATTTCAGATCCTATTTCTACTCCTCATCCTTTGCCCATCCAAGCAGTGACACCAATTAAGGCAGAGCTTGGGTTCACTAATATTTTCCATTAAAATCCCCATTTTGGGAGATTGGGATCGTTTGCTCAATTGCACATTGTGTGAAAAGTTGTTGACTGTCATTCACCTGGGGATGGCCGACAACGAATCTTGTGTCAAACGTTCCAAGCAACTCACACGTCCGTAAGGACACGTATCTCCTGGGTAGCCTCTGGACATCAGTTCAGAGGTGAGCTAACGTGAGAAGGCGAAGGGGCCCCCTCTCCTTTAATAAGGGGTTGGTGCGCTGGGCTTGGGACCCGCCACTTTCAAAAATAACCCCCCAATGAAAACGAAAAGGAAGTCTCGGAAGGACCCCTTTGATGACGACCCCCGCAAACGCTATAAGGATCACGATTTACGGATATGCACCTGGAATGTCCGCACTCTTAATTGGGATGGTGAGTTCTATGAGCGCTTGGAACGTCTGTTCGAGCGCTGTCCCAAACACGATGTCAAAATCGTGCTTGGCGATTTCAACGCCAAGATTGGGAAGGAAGGAATCTTTGGCCCAACCGTCGGAAAAGTTAGTCTTCACGACACTACCTCCAATAATGGAGAGAGGCTAATCGATTTCGCCGCAGGTCCACAAGGCTTCATGGCTGAGTTCTGATCAAATAACACGCAACCAAATTGATCATTTTCTGATTGACGGAAGGCACGCATCGAGCGTGTTGGACGTGCGAACGTTACGTGGTCCCAATATTGACTCGGACCACTATCTTGTCGCAGCCAAGGTACGCATTAGGCTCAGCGTAGTGCACGCCGCACGTTCCAACATGCAACGAAAGCTAGACGTCGGCAAGCTGCAATCAGAACAGACCACCGCAGCCTTCTCAAACACACTCTCCCGACTGCTCCGGGAAACCTCTTCGTCTTCTCGAGGTATACGTGGGCAGTGGACACATATCACCCGCTCCATGGATAGGGCTGCCAAGGATGTCATTGGTTATCAAAACGTGTAAAGAATTCTTGGTACGACGAGCAGTGTCGCAATGCTACTGCAGAGAAGAACGCTTCCTACCAGCGAACTCTGCAGTCGGGAGCAACGCGAGCTGTTAGAGAGCGATATCGAGAGAAACGGAGAGAGGAGAAATGCCTTTCAGACGCAAGAGGAGCAAGAAAGGCGGGAGTTTGAGGATGTTGAGATGTTACGTGACGGAAATGAAGCTCGAAAATTCAATCAAAAGGTCAAGCGTCTGACTGAAGGTTTTAAGCCCGCAGCAACTTTCTGTAAGGATGACAATGGAAATCTGGAAACGGATGAACAGGAATCACTGAGATTATGGAGGAGTCATTTGTCCAACCTACTCGGAGGCGATGAAGCTTACAATTCCGCCGATAGAGAAATGATACCGGAACCACCAGTTAATAATGGCACTATTGTAGAGCCACCGGACTATAACGAGGTCCACTCAGTTATTAAAAAGCTGAAAAATACAAAGCGGCAGGCTCTGATGGGCTGCCAGCTGAGTTATTTAAGACCGGCGGCGAAGAGTTGGTTAGAAGTATGCACCGACTTTTATGCAAGATATGGTCAGATGAACGCATACCCAATGACTGCAATCTCAGTGTTCTCTGTCCTATCTTTAAGGAGATCCCGCTGTTGGCGCTAACTACCGCGGAATAAGTCTCCTTTCCATTGGATATAAGACTCTGTCGAGCGTATTGTGTAATAGGCTGAAGCCATATACCAACTCACTGATTGGACGATATCAGTGTGGCTTCAGACCAAAAAGGTCGACCAGTGACCAAATATTCACATTACGCCAAATCTTGGAAAAGACCCGTGAGTTCAACAAAGACACTCACCACCTATTTGTCGATTATAAAGCCGCTTTCGACACGCCGATAAGAGCGAAGTTCTTCGACGCCCTGTCTACACTACGTATCCCGGCAAAGATAATCCGTCTTTGCACAGCAACGATATAAAACACACAAAGCGTTGTCAGGGTGGGTAAAAACCTCTCCGACCTTTTGATACCAAGAGAGGTTTCAGGCAGGGCGATGCTTTGTCGTGCGATTTTTTCAATCTCCTGATGGAATACATCCTACGCCAATGCCCGTACATACAGAGTATGTCGGGCTCGATCTTCCAAAATGAAGTGAGGCTGCTCGCTTACGCCGATGACATCGATATCATCGGTACGCAGGAACGGCGAGTAGCAAGGTGTTCTCGGAGATTGAAAAACAGTCTTGGCTCATGGGTCTAGCGGTGAATGAGGACAAGACGAAGTTCTTGGTGTCTTCTTGCACTCTGTCATCGCGTCTTGGACGGTCAGTGACGATGGAGAATTTCAACGTCAGTGTTGTAGAAAACTTCGTCTATCTTGGAACAGAGACAACCAGTAACAACAACGTCAGCCTGAAGATCAGGCGAAGAATCACGCTTGCAAACAGATGCTTTTTTGGGCTGAGCAAGCAAATGAGAAGCCCTCTCTCGACTGACGAAAATAAAGATATATAAGACGCTGATACTCCCGGTCCTACTGTATGGCGCAGAGGCATGTACCGTGATTGAGTCGGACGAGATAGCGTTGGAAGTCTTCGAGATGAAGATTCTTCGCAGGATCTTTGGTCCTATTAGAGTCGGCGACGAGCTTAGGTCCTGTATGAACCGCGAGCTTGACGAGCTATTCGATGAGGTTGACATAGATAAGATTCCAGCGGCTGCACTGTGCTGGGCACATCATTCGAATGGATGAAAGAGCTCCAGCAAGCATGGTTTACATGGGGGGCCCAAACTTAATTGGTGGACGCCGACATAGAGGACGACCGGGCACTCTATGGAATGACCAGGTATGAAGAGATCTCTCCGTACTTGGCATTTAAAATGACTGGGGCCAGCGCGCACAAGATTATGGAGGCTGGTGCGGCTGCCTAGACGCGGCAGACGGTTGAGGGCCACATAGTAAGTAAAATCCCCATTAACTTCATACAAACCCATACAATACTATTAACACCATTGCCAAACAAAATTAACTACAAGATTGACGAAAATAAAGATATAATAGTTCAAATAAATAACGATACATATACATATAGTAGAGGATACATAGAAGAACGACCCATCTGTTTAATGGATGAAAAGTATTTTATATCAAAATTCTGGCTCGAATATGATTAATTTAAAATTGAAAAAAATTATTTTTAGTGATTATTTCACCCATGGTTTAACAAATAAAAACTTTTAATTTTTTTAAGAACTGTTCCCTGTCTTCTTTCGCAGCATAATTTTTCATAAACATTTGATTCCTAGCGCCATTCCCTCTAGTGCAGTGATTGACGCCATACATTTTGGCTGTAAACTCTTGAACAATATCTATTTTTTCATCAATTCGTCAGTTAATGATGTAAACATTTTTTGGCATTTTTCACTCCTTGAAAATATTTTAAATGGCCTAATTTTTCCTTTATTGTAAAATGCTGCCGTGTAATCACAACCTATGTAAGTATGGAAAGCAGGTAGACTTTGGCTTAATATTGGTCCCAATTTCAATGCTAAATCGATGCAGTAAACGCAATCAAGGTGTTGGCTATGTTGTTTCTTAGAAGTAGCTAGCCAAATTGCAGATTGTGAAATTTTGTGCAATTTTCCAGCAAAATAGCCAAAACATCAGTAGAAGCCTTTATTAATATTATTATTATTTTTGAGACTGGGCTACTTTATGAACGTGAAAAATAATCCTCGTATTCACCTCTTCGTGATAACATATAAAGTCAACTTCACCAGTATTTTTAATGTAACTATCCTGAACTTGGTACGAGTAGCACTGATGTTCACCGGTTAAAAATATTTTTTCTTTTAGATTAATGGAGCCCAATTTTTGTTTTCCTTGTGCACCTTTTAAAACTCGGCAACCGTCATTCAGGCCAGGTTGATTACAAGCAACCCTATATCATCGTATTCGCAATTAAATAGCGTTCATTTTGATATATGATTTATTTATTAAACAAATAGGTGAAGGAACCGTTAAAAATGTACCTGTACCATAGGCAACCCAACGTTTCTATTTTCTATAGGCTTCATACTTTCAGTTGGTATTAATTTTATTCGTTAAACACATGGGTGAAATAATCATAAAAAATATTTTTTTCAATTTTAAATTAATCATAGTCTGGCCAGGAATTTTTTAGGCAACCCACTCGAGATATATTTTCTAATATATTAATTTTGATATAAAATACTTTTCATCCATTAAACAGATGGGTGAAGGTCGTTCTTCTATGTATCTTAGAGTAATATGAGTCCGACCAAATTCTTAATGATTTAAAATTAAGTCAAAATTGTGTAATCAAAAATACATGTAAATTAATTCTTAGTGCAGAATCACAAATATAAATAATTGACGAAGGTACAATTCTCTTACAAAATGAAGAAAACACTATTCTAAATAACGAGTGTAACAAAATAAAAGAAAGTAGAATTAAAACCAAAACGTAAAAATAGAATTTATGAATTGTATCTTAATAATAAATAAAGAAATATTTCAAAACAGAAAATTTGTATATGAACCAAAAATTGTCGTGACTCAAATTACACACTTTATAAATTCAATAACACCGTATCCATCAAACAGATTATGTTGAGCAAATTTAAAAATATCGAAGAAATACAAGAACTAAAAATAAGAAACATTGTATCGAATCTTGTATATGTTTGTAACTTTAAGAACGATTGCAAACAAATATAGAATTCAGGAGAATTATAAGACAAAAGGGGGAGGAGGATTATGCTGGGAAAGACATCAGCATAATTGTCCAAAAATACTTAAAAGAAACATGAAACTCTTGCATCGCATAAAGAACGTAAGCATCGACGACACTTCAGTTGTTTATGCTTAGACGGGGTTTACACACACCGCGCTAGCTTTTCTACTCGTGTTGCTCTTTTACTCGTTAACTAACTCTAAAAGAAGAGAAGAGTTAGTTAGTTACTAAACGACTACAACTTTAATTTGTTTAAATTTTTATTGGGTGTTTAGGAGCAACTCAGTTTATAAAATCTACATAGTTTAACAAAATGATAATTAAACAGAAAAAAAAAACGATAAAGCTATATAAGGGCATAGCGGAATAAGCATTATAGATCTGCCTCTCCGCTTAGAATAATCTGAAAATAATGTCAGATGTTCGAATCAATGTGACAAAACTTCTTACCAAATATATTTTTAAAAAATCAATTTGTGTAGTTATGGAAGGAAAAAAATGTGCGTGTGCAATTCACATACGCCAGGAGCGAAACTTCTGAGAAGTAGCCAAAGAGAGATTGAGATGGATATAGAGTATCAGGAGTATTAGGATAAATGTAAGGTTTTTTTTTTTTTTTACCAAACTTAAAAACAATTCAATATTTTAATGTATTACATATATTGAACAAATGACACGAGAGGCTTTTGGGAACTAAAATAGGAAACAAATGCTCTAGTTTTGATTTGATTCATATATCTTTAGAACAAGGCGTCAATTACTATTTTTGATCTGGTAGTTGAGTTTTATGTCGAGGAACTCAATTAAAGGTAGTGAAGCATCAGATACGAAATTCACTTAAAATCAAAGGAATTTAATGGTAATCCTTTTCAGGAGTGTTTTCGACAAAATTTTCATATATGAATTTTTGTATTAATTGGTTGATTGGGAGAAATGTAAATTGCTACAATTACAACTAAATTATCATGATCCAAATCACCATCATCCATGAACCACTTTCGAAAGATAAACTGACAATTTATTTATTTATTATTATTAACAACTACATAAATCTAATCAGTTGCATTACAAATGTTACAAGGCTAAGTTGCTCACTGAACATCTTATTTCTACCTTATCGCTAAAATAGTAGGAAAGTTACGACCACTCAGACCCGTTGGAGGATTTTTGTTTGGTCGCCCAGTTGACCGACTGTGCCTCAACTCACAGCCAGGGAGTGGTCCAAGCAGTCGCAATTACAAATCATAAGATGAAAATGGAAAAATGAAATTACAATTTATTGACGTTCAGAATTAAGAACACATTTCTTTATAAAGTTTAAAGAAGAATTGTAGGAGAATAGAGAAGAAAATTTGTTATAGGTATAGCAGAGAGACCGAACTGAATCGTGGCAAGCATAGTTTATTATGCAAAATGACAACCATAAAGGCACATAGTTACGCGTAAAGCGTGAGGGAACATTTAAAGAAAGAGATTGCAGTAAATAAGGAGAATCGACTTCCCCACAAAGAATCTTGTGAAGGAAAACGACAGAGAGCATTGACCGTCGAGCAGATAGAGTTGGAAGATCAATAAGTTTCAATCGATCAACATATGGAGGGAGATGTAAATCAGAAGCCCAATTGAGGTTTCTGAGAGCGAATAATAAAAACTGTTTTTGAACAGACTCGATCCGATCTTGGTGAATTACATAATGTGGGTTCCAAACACATGATGCAAATTCCAAGATCGGACGAACAAGTGATGTGTATAGAAGTTTAGTAGTATAAGGGTCATTAAATTCCTTAGACCACCGCTTAATAAAGCCAAGAACACATTTAGCTTTATTAATCATACACACAATATGATTGGTATAGCTTAATTTTGGGTCCATAAGGACACCTAAATCATTTATACTAATTTCCCTACTAAGGTTATGTACACCCAGGAAATAGGTCATGATATAAGGTTTTCTGCGATGGAAAGTTACGCATTTACATTTAGAAATATTCAAATTAAGAAAGTTTGTTAAACACCAAGTGTATAACGAATTCAAATCTGCTTGTAATAGACTATGTTGGGAAGCATCAGAATATGACAAACATAGTTTCACATCATCCGTATACATCAATACATGAGCATGATTTATTGCTAAAGGAAGATCATTAATGAACAAAACAAAGAGCAATGGCCCAAGATGACTTCCTTGACGAACACCAGAAGACACATTAATAGATATAGACAAACAATTGTTAAATAATACCTTTTGAGATCTACCTAAAAGGTAGGATTGTATCCAATTAACTAAAGAATGTGGAAACCCTAAAGCTTTTAGTTTATTTATAAGGTGAATATGGCATACACTGTCAAAAGCTTTGCTAAAATCCGTGTAAATAACATCGGTCTGTCGGCCAGACACAAAACCTTTATTTACGATGGAAGCGAATTCTAAAAGATTGGTACAAATGGATCTGCCTTTAACAATTCCACGTTGTAATGGACTAACCAATGACATAACCGATCGTTGCAATTGAACAGTGATAATTTGCTCAAATAATTTTGGAATAGCACTTAATTTAGTAATACCTCTATAATTCGAGACATCAGATTTATTGCCCTTCTTGTGTAAAGGTATAATGAAAGATTGTTTCCAAAGAGTTGGGAATTTGCTTTGTTTTATAGAAAGTGAAAAAAGAAGAGACAATGGAACACAAATGGAGTTAGCACATTGTTTTAGTATACAACTAGGAATATTATCTGAACCAGGCAGGCATGAAAATTTAATAGATTTAAGAGAAATTAGCACATTAGATATGGTAATTACAGAAGATGATATAAAGTCGTAGGATGGGATAACATAGGGATAAGATGTTGGATGGTCAGAAGAAAAATTTGTGTATGTAGATTGAAAGAAAGAAGCAAACAAATCCGATATCTGAGAATCAGAGAATGCTTCATTACTATCAAGACGAAAGTTAGCGGGATAAGCTGTACTTTTACGCTTGATATTGACAAATTTGAAAAAGCTTTTAGGATTATTGCGCACATTGTTTTTAACTCTTAACATATAAGCAGCGTAACACTGTTTATTTAATGAGTTAAAGTTACAGCGAGCAATAGAAAATTTACTGTAATCGACAGTGGAACCGGTTTCTTTATATTTTTTGAAAAGGCGAGATTTAATATTTTTTAAACGACTGAGGAACCAAGGGAGCTTATTCGCCGAATTTAATACAGTTGTATAAGGAATACAGCTGTAAAAGTAATTGAAAACGGTTGAATAGAAAATATTCATTGCCGCCTCAACGACAGTGCAAGCCTCGAGACTTGTCCAATCAGTACTGAATAACAGCTGATTTAACTTGGCGTAGTCAGTTTTCTTAAAACATCTGACACGTTGAAGAGATGTAACATTTCCCACACGAGGAACTTTATCGAGCTGAAAAGAAAGCTGCAATGTAGGATGATAATTACCTTCTGGAGATATTACCAGAGGTATTCTCTCAACGGATATATAAAAACTATTGTCAACAAATACCAGAATCAGAATGTTGTTACACTGTTGCAAATCAAGAAGGCTATCTAGAATATCATTGTTGGCCCTTGGTATTAAAATGGAAGAATCATCCGTCATAGACCATTGTATATTGGGGAAATTAAAATCTCCCATAACTATAATAAGATCTTTATGATGTAAACGTGTAGCTATATACGAAATAGCTGTAGCGTGAAGCAAGTAAATACTCATATCTGAAGAAGGAGGGATGTATGAGCACGTAATGTATATGTTAAAATCACAAAATGAAATTTTAACACATAAAAACTCGATAGCTATATTGGATATGCAAATTTCTTCAGCCGTTAGAGATGATTTAACAGAAATCAGTACACCTCCACCATTTCGATTAGGACGATCTTTCCGAAATGTAACAAAGTTGTCAGAGAAGACTTCTGAATTTAAGATTTGAGGTTGAAGCCTGAAACATGGCTTCAAAGACGTCAGCACTTTCAGATAAACTTTTAAGGTACATATCTCTAAGTTTCGTTCTTAGCCCTCTCACATTTTGATAGTGAATAAGGAAAGAAAGTGAACTTAGTTTTTTGATATTTTAGCGGAAGTACTGGGCAATTCAACAGCGATTTGCTCAGAAGCACGTTTATTTTTATAAAGGTATTCATGCACAACAATACCTTTCGGCCAAAAACTAGCGGACAGCAGAGTATCAAAAAGTGACACCGGAACAATAACCTTAAAGGACGAAATCGAGCGGGTGTAATTGAAACTAAACTTTGAAACCGAAACATTTGGCTGAGAATTGATGTAATTTTTTATATCAGCTTCAGTGGTGGTTGATATAAGCCGGGAGCAACCACAGTAAGGCCCGTGGGATTCGGTACAATCAGAGTAGGTGGAACAATAGAAGGGTCAGCACGTACTGCTGCACCATTAACATTTATGGCAACAACAGGTTGCACTACAGATGGCGAAGAAGCCTGCGTAGTCGTTGGATTGACTACAATGATTGGAATGTCACCGATTACAGATTGACTTTCCTTAGAGAGTTCTACAACTGACATCATTTCAGCTGTAGACCCCTCAGAGTTTTCCTCGAAATTTGCTATTGGAGTAGCAAAAATCGGTGTCACTATCGGAGCAGTCGGAGTTTCCGGCTCAATAGGTGGGGAGATAGTTAAGGTTAAGACCGGCTTTGCCTTTGGTAAATTCCTCTTCTTACGCTTAGGCAAGGAATTCAAACATTTCATGTCACTAAAAACTTTTTCTAATTTCATGAACTTGTCAGACATAGCCTTGAAATCACGCTTGAGATTTGAAAAAACTATCTCTAGTCTGCTTCATGTATGTAAAAATCTCCGTTTCCGTCGATCTACATTCATTGCAGGTCCAGCGCAAACCTTTACGTTCTTTAATTGCATCAAGAACGCGGCCTGTTAGCCCAGCACATTTGCAGTGCGAAACATTATCGCAAAGCCAACACAACAACAATTCCTCATTGCAGATCTTGTTCTTGTAATGACAGCGCGTATTCATAATTGATTTAAATATCGTAAAAAATAAATTTTAAAAAAATAAAGGAAAATTAAAAAGGAACCTAGTTTTTGTTAGCACTGTAATGCGCAATGCAACGAAACGGTGAATATTGTCCAATAAGAATTTTTGAACAGAATGCAACCACAACAATATTGTCGCGTTAAATAACAACAATTTGTGTGTTGTTAAAGGCAAAAGCAAATAAATGCTTACCAGAAACCAAAAACAAATATTAAGGTAAAAATAAATGAAAAAAGCGAGAGAGTTACAAAACAAAAGCGGCGCGAGCGTATTAAAAATAATTTCAATAAAAAGCAAATGTAATGTAACTAACAAACAATTACACAGAATTTTTTTTTAAAATACGTTAAAATATGTACTATGTTTGAATTAAAAGTTTCAGCAAACGAAAATATAAAATACGCAAAATATAAACCGCACTGATTAGATGTTCAGTGAGAACTGCGAACAATGATTCCACTTGTGCATTAAAGTAACAGCACGGGCTCCGTCATTCACATTATGATAAATTGCTGCTCCGCCTGCCCTCGTACGTGGTCTTTTATAATAAACAACAATATTTGGCATTTCTACGATGTCATCATTATTCATCCATGTCTCGGAAAGAACAAGAAAATTAGACGACGGTGCTATTCTGTCTACTTGTAGATCTTATGAGCTCGTTAACTTTGGCAGGTAAATAGTGACATCCCTACCTTGCTCCCAATTCAATTGTACATACTGAAACTCTTCTACCATGATATTTTTTTTTTTTTTTTTCGCGATGCAAGCCGTCGATTGATGTGACTCGTGATAGTGCGACGTCATCGCACAAAGAGAAGACCGAGAATATAAAATAATGTGTAATGTATTGTATCTCATTCTCTCTTTTATGTGTTTGTTTAAAAAAATCATTAGCGTTAAAAATATTATATTTATTCAATATTTGGAATGTCATTAGTTCAAGTGATAATATTGAAATTATTGGTTTGTGATAACTACAATTAAATATGAGACATATGTATGTTTTTGATTCTAAGTTTTCGATATAATGTGAAAATATTCCCTCAATTGTAGTTATTGTTGTTTATTCATTTATTCTATTACTTAAGACCAGTCCAAATTTTTCGCGAAGAACATTAGTAAGCTGTATAGAGTCATCTGATGCATAATTTTCGTTAAAATCTCCAAGAGTCATAGCGTTTTTATCTTTACCTAACTAAGTCCTCCCTCCTCTCAGAGTTAGTTACCGAGTAGATGAACAAGACGAGTAGCAAATTAGCGCGGTGTGGTAAAAAAAAGTTACACACCACAAATTCGAATTTTGCGCTAACAATTATATTAAATAAGCAACTGAAAAACATTAAATTTGATACAATTTATTACTACATTAATATTTGATCTTAAAATATAAAAGTCAATACGTAAAGCACACATATACGCAATATAATTATACATAGACACTACATACACATTTGTTTTTACAACCCACTTGACACATAAGCATAAGAAATATTCGCTTCAAGTCAAAGTAAGTCGAAAGTCCGTTTGTCGATGTTTGATCGATTCAAGCGAACAGCGCGAAGATCTCTCGTTCTCTTTCGTGGAATTGTAAAAGGCAGATAGTATAAAAGAGTATTTGACCTGTCAACCGTTTGACGGCGTACGCTTAGAATAGATACTGTAAAAGGGTTTGTTTTTTTTTCAATCAGCTGCAGGGCGTTCATTTTTCATAATTCATTTAATTTTGGTTAATATTTACTATTTGATATGAGAGTTATTGTTTTAATGTGATTGTCTAAAGTGTTGTTGTGCATGTGTTAATTGTTTTGATAAAAAATTTAAATCACAGGCAAAATATGTCATTTTGTTTATGAAAATTTGCTCATATACATTTTTCTAACACATTTTTAGAATCATGCCTTCTAAAAAATCTTCAATGAAGAGACCAACAGCACCCACAATATGTTAAAAGGTATGTACAGTTTTGTTTTACAAATAATAAATATTATGATGATATATGATGAATCGTTAACATGCAGATATTAAATTTTAAACACCTGTGCTTACATACGTGAAATTCCATACATACACATTTGCTTTTCCGAAGCAGGCGCTAAAAGCAGAGCTCGCAAGAATTGGTCCCTCTTTTACATATTGTTAGCAAAAAACCTGTCGCTTGCAGACACAATTCGAAAAGGTTTTGAAAAAACACTCATTCGTTGTTTTTACTCGGCTTGCTCTTCGCTCAACCAAGAGCGGTTTGATTTGCCGTCTCTGCTCATCGGTCCACTCAAGACCCATTGCTTCGTAAAAAATCGTCAAAGGGTCTTTTGCGCATGTATGTGTATTGCGTGTGTGGATAAGCAAACAGCAAATATGCATGAGATTATGCCTATCCCTCTCACATTTCCTCTTCCATGCTTTGCTTGTGATGAAATATCTAAGGCAACAACATAAGGCAAACGCAACAACAACAAAAAAAGACCTTTTTCGCGGACAGTTTGTTCGATTGGGTCAGTGGCTGAGCGACGAACGAGTCTGTTCGTTTTGAGCGGTCAACAAAAGAGCGATCGTGTGTTTCGCTCAACCCGAAACCCGAAAGCGAGGACACCAACGAAACGAAAAATTCGGTTGCTGTTGAGACCGGGAACTGCCCGTTTCATTTTTTTCGGTCTTCTGAGTGAGCAGACCGCGCAGAAAAATTTGGTTGAGCGTATTTTATGAGCTCTGGCTAAAAGGCATCGCACAAAAAAAGGAGAACGAGAATATAAAATAATGTGTTATGTATTCTATCTCATTCTCTCACTGACTTAATCATATACATTTATGTGTTTCTGTCTTTATCGTGACACATTTTCGTATCATCGAGTTACAAATCACAACAGTTTCTATTCTAATGTCAACAAGTGCGGTCGGTGACAATTGCCGCGGACAATACTAGTGGACAATAAAAACTAGAAATTAAAACAATAACAACTAAAACAGTGTTCCATTACACAAAAAAAATAGAAGAAATTTGATTACTGGATGTGCGCACCATTAATGCAAAGTTAACCGCGCTAGAAAAAATGCATTCTAGTGGCGAGGAGCTTTGTAGCTGGCAAGCTGAGTATGTCAATGAAGTGAGAACAAAAATAACAAAACGAAAATCATAAAAAGTCACCCAACATTGAATGGAAGCAATTACAAAGTGCAATTGCTCTTGCTGATAACAGTGATAGTGAGAGTTCCATTGGTGAAATAATTAATCCGACCGCGAGCGCATCTACAAATGCTTTAATAACTAAAAATAACATCACTGAGTTCGACTAGATATGCACTGCTTGATCCAACTTTCAATGCTGATTCAACTGCTGAGAGATGAACCCAATGTTGTCGCAAGTGCAGCTAGTGAACCTAGGCCACCACCTCTACTTATTCCATCTGTGCATAATATACCAGACATGTTTCAACTTTTTAATGAATATATAGGTAAGGATTCGTTTGGTTGTAATTAAAACCAAAATGGCCAATTTAGAGTTATAGTTAATTCGAGTGAGAAATAATGTATTTTGGCTTCCGTGGTAGTTGACGCAAACAGCGGGGTCTCCTTTCTTAAAGATAGGACAGAGAACACTGAGATTCCAGTCATTGGGTATGTGTTCATCGGACCATATCTTGTATACAAGTTGGTGCATACTCCTAACCAACTCTTCGGTGCCGGTCTTAAATAACTCAGCTGGCAGCCCATCAGAACCTGACTCTAAGAGAGGACTTAAAAGGAAGGAGATCCTGTTGTTGGCGCTAACTACCGCGGAATAAGTCTCCTTTCCATTGGATATAAGACTCTGTCGAGCGTATTGTGTAATAGGCTGAAGCCATATACCGACTCACTGATTGGACGATATCAGTGTGGCTTCAGACCAAAAAGGTCGACCAGTGACCAAATATTCACATTACGCCAAATCTTGGAAAAGACCCGTGAGTTCAACAAAGACACTCACCACCTATTTGTCGATTATAAAGCCACTTTCGACACGCCGATACGATTGAAGTTCTTCGACGCCCTGTCTGCACTAGGTATCCCGGCAAAGATTGTCCGTCTTTGCATGACGACGCTGTCTAACACACAAAGCGTTGTCAGGGTGGGGAAAAACCTCTCCTACCCCTTTGATACCAAGAGAGGTTTCAGGCAGGGCGATGCTCTGTCGTGCGATTTTTTCAATCTCCTGATGGAATACATCCTACGCCAATGCCCAAAAGGAAGTGATGCTGCTCGCTTAAGCCGATGACTCGATATCATCGGTACGCAGGAACGGCGAGTCAGCAAGGCGTTCTCGGATATTGAAAAACAGTCTTGGCTTATTCTCGCACTCCGTCATCGCGTCTTGGACAGTCAGTGACGATGGAGAATTTCAACTTCAGTGTTGTAGAAAAATTCGTCTATCTTGGAACAGAGATAAACAGCAACAACAACGTCAGCCTGGAGATCAGGCGAAGAATCACGCATGCAATCAGATGCTTTTTTGGGCTGAGCAAGCAAATGAGAAGTAAAGCCCTCTCTCGAAAGACGAAAATAAAGATCTATAAGACGCTGATACTCCCGGTCCTATTGTAAGGCGCAGAGGCATGGACCGTGATTAAGTCGGACGAGACAACGTTGGAAGTCTTCGAGAGGAAGATTCTTTGCTGGATCTTTGGTCCTATTAGAGTCGGTATGGAGAGATCTCTCCGTACTTGGCATTCAAAACGACTGGCGCCGGCGCGCACAAGATTATGGAGGCTTTCGAGCCTTCCTAGACGCGGCCATGACCGGTAAATGGTTGACGGCCATATAACTAACTAAAAACGACCAAAATTTTTGGTTAAATTTAACCTTTTTTTTAAAAAAACCCCGCCATTTTGTGAATTTTTGATTATTTTTTTTCGACCGTAGGTCATCGTACGGACAATATCTTTTAGTTTAACGAGAATTTTTTCATCCACGGAGAAGGGCGGAATCACTGCAGCAGTGCAGGACCTTTTTTTTTTGCGCCGTCGGAGATTGCGTGTAACTATAAAACTATTTAAATTTTTTTCTTCAAAAATTTTACTATGAATAAATGTGCTCTTAAAATTTTAAAACAATTGATACAGCAGTTTTTTTTTTTAAATACCCAAAAATCGCCATTTTTTTAGGCATAGGTGTGCTCCTTAATGACAATTCAAATAAAATTTAAAAAAGAAGAAAAACTTATGTATGCATAAGATTATGTCTATCCCTCTCACCTTTCCTCTACCATGCTATGCCTGTGATGAAATATCTAAGGCAACAACACAAGGCAAACGCAACAACAAAAAAAAGACATTTTTGGCGGACAGTTTTGAGCTGTCAACAAAAAACTGATCTAGTGTTTCGGTCAACGTAACGAAAAAGTCGGTTGCTGTTGAGACCGTGAGAGATAGAATTTCATTTTTTTCTGTCTTTTGAGTGAGCAGACCGCGCAAAAAAATTTGGTTGAGCATATTTTGCGAGCTCTGACATATGTATTGTAGAACAAAAGTATGTGGAGGGGTTTACAATTGACGGTTTGGTAGATCCAAAGGACGAAGTCGCTTCAGTCTACGTGGCGTGTTGAGGTTTAGTAGATTTGCAGGCAATTCATTAGGATGCGAATTAAGTCTTCCTAGGTAATTATTGGAATGGCGAGCAATTTCTTCCATAACCGTTGGTAGTCTACGATCTCTGTGCTATTATTTCGAACATACCAAGGTGCGCCAGTGATCTTGCGAAGTGTACTATTTTTATATTTTTGTAATATATTTATGTTAGACTTAGCAGCAGTGCCCCACAGCTGCATTCGATAAGTACATACTGGCTGGCTTTAGAATCGCTTTATATAGCCTAACTTTGTTTTCAAGACTAAGTTTTGATCGGGAGCCAAGTAACCAATTCATTCGCTGTGTTTTAATTTTTAATGGTTTTTTCTTAGCGAAGAAATGGTTTTTCCATGTGAGCCCTTTATCTAAAATCATGTCCAGATATTTTACTTCATTGCACATGGGTATGAGAATATTATTAAAATGAGCTCGGGAACTAGTTTTTTCTAAGAGTAAATACTGTATGTTCTGACTTTTCAGTATTAACTGCTAAATTACATGCTTCGATTCGACATAAATATCTTTTTGATTGGCGCGTTGCAGCTATGTCAGAATTTGCTCTGGAAAGTATTGCCGTATCATCAGCATATGTAGCTAATCTTAGCACGAGTAATCCAACATATTGGCCATTAGGCCCAAGAAAACATCCCGATTTATTGGACATATCATTTCATTGTGGTATCGACCGAAGAAGGTTGCAAAAAAGTGAGTTTCCAGATCTGTGTTCGGATCATTCTGCTCATCCTTGTTAACATTCAAGTTGACGTAAACACATGTGAACGAAATTTAATAAGCAAAAATACTTACTTAGCATTATTCCGCTGCTGGTTAGATTGTGAAATTAATCTGAACATTGAACTAAGAAATAGACAAGATATAGATGATACAGTTAAATGGATGAACAAAAAAATTCCTGAAGCTGTTGACATAGCCTACCCAGTTCGAAGAGAAACAAAGTATCCGGCTTACACAAACTAGAAGACTGCGCCGTATACAAACACATTGTCCTACAGATAAAAATGTCTTCAACAGAATTTCGAAAAAGCTTTAGTCAAAACTGGTAGAACTTAAAAATGAAGCCGTTGGAGATTTTTTTCAAAATGTGGAACCAAACGAGGCAGATTATAATCTGTGGAATGCTAAAAAATATTTGCAACGTCCTGCTAGGCGTATTATTCCTTTTAAGAAAATATGTGGAGAGTGGTGTCACATCAATAAAGAAAAGGCTGAAGCGATTGCTTCGCATCTTGAACAACAATTCACATACTTTTCATTGTGTAGTCGTGCTGAGGAAGAAGAGGTCGACCTTGCTCTTGATACACCTTGCCAACTTAACCCACCAATGTCACCTGTAACACTTTCTGAGGTTCAAACTAAAATAAAAAGACTTGATCCAAAAAAGTCAAAAGGATATGATAGAATTAATGTGACAACTATAAAAGCGCTCCCAATAAGAGTTCATCTTCTGCTTGTCCTCATATTCAATGTTTGCTTTAGGCTAAGCAATTTCTCCAGCCAATGGAAATAAGCACAGATAATACTAATTTCAAACCTGACAATGAAGTATCATCATACCGACCAATTAGCCTTCTGGGAATATTTTCGAAAATATTTGCTCGAAGAATGTTTCCACCACTTGATGGTGTCATACTTCGAGATCATCAATTCGGAAAAACGAAAACAACAAAATATGGCTTTACAAAGCAATCCTTGAGCCAGTGTGGACGTACAGAATACAGCTAGGGCCAACATAAATATTTTGCAGAGATACCAAAATATTGCACTGCGCAAGATCACTGGCGCACCAATTTATATTCGAAATGATAACCTATACATAGATCTTGGAATCCCAACGGTTGTAGAAGAAATTGCTCGTCTCATCCAAAACTATCTTGGAAGGCTGAACCTGCATACAAAAACTCTGGCTTCTGAACTTCTAAACTTGAATATTACGCGCAGACTCATCAGAATTCTACCTTTGGATCTATCTGCCAAACCGTTCATCACAATTTTTTTTTATTTTAAATTATCATTTCATTTGAAATTAATTATCACATCATTTTAAATCATTTGTTATTATGTCATCTACATCTTGAATGCTCTTACTGTTTTTATGGTTAAAATATAAGGTTACTATCACATTTGATTATAGTTCTTAAATTTGAACTGATTGCAAATTAAGTACGCAAAAAAAAAAAATTAAAGCGTCACTTCAAAAAAAATCATTTTTTTATTTTTTATGAAAATTTAATATGTTATATAATCCAATTACTTAAAGAATAAATAATTAATTAAACTATTTAATTTAAAAAAAAAAAAATAAAAAATTGTCAAAAAAATCTTTGGTAACAAATGAAAATGAAACTCGTTTAACCATCGTTTTAACATTCGAGTGCGATATCGCGCGCGAACCTTCGCGTACGATACTTCGCCTGCAACAAACTGAGCGACTGATGAATCGTTAACGAATGAAAATCGAATACAAAGCGAAATCGCGAGCGAAGGTTTCTTTCGCTTTTTATTCGATTTGAAATTCGTATACGTTATCGCGCGCGAAAATTTGGTCAAGTGGCAGTGCTGTCCAAACGGGGAGGCAGTCTGCGTGAATAAAATGAATCGTTTAAACATTTATTACTATTTTATTACTATGTATACCATATATATTTACTCTACCGATTTTTTTTAAATATAGTAAATACCTCCTGCGTACCATAAAAATGACAGGTAGATAGGTCAATTTCAAGCTTTTTTTTAAATAAACCCCTTTTGCCAAATCTTTTAAAAATAAAAGTAATTTACTTTATTGCATTTTTAAATGAAAATTTTGTTGGATTGGTTTGAGTATTGAATTATTTCTTCTATTTTGAATGGTCTTTGCATAACATTTTAATCTTAAAAGGTCTTCCAAATGTTCGTTGGTAATAGAATTGCGTTGTAACCTTTTAATCAATTTCATAGATGAACACACACACGCACTCTTCGGGTTCCGTTAAAGAACTCACTTTATTTACAATGTTCTTGTACTTATGGGGAAATATTCCTGAACTGCCCCAACTTTTCAACGGTGATGGCTACATCGATAAATTCAAAAGCTCATAAATTTTTTTTCTGTTAAAGCAAATTAAACTTCTAAAATCGATTCTGAAAGGTTATTTTATGCCCTTTAATAATATTTTAATTAACATAGAAAAATTATCAATTAAGTTTTTTTTTTTTTTTTTTTTGAGGCCTTTGGACATTTTTAATTTTTTTTTCTTTTTTTTTAATCGAAAGCCTATCTTTTTTACTACAAAAACTTACAAGGACAAAATGGAAAACATAATACTTACCGAGATACAACAGTTAAATGAGCGCAAGGTCGCGTCGAAGACGCGTCCACGCGAGCACCTTGCGCTCATTTAACTGTTGTATCTCGGTTAGTATTATGTTCTCCATTTTGTCCATTTTTAACGACATTAAATTATTATTAAAGGGCATAAAATAACTTTTCAGAATCGATTTTAGAAGTTTAATTTGCTTTAATAGAAAAAAAGTTATGAGCTTTTGTATTTATCGATGTAGCCACCAACATTGAAAAGTTTGGGGCAGTTCAGGAATAATGCCCCTTATATACTATTTTTAAGAGCTAGTTGGACTGTATAATTATATTTCTATTAATATGCATCTTGCGTACTTATGTTTCTACTTCTATTTTTATTTTTAAATTTATACCTAGTACGGTTTTATGAGTTTATTGACACGGTACTAATGTTTCTACATTAAAGATGAATGCGCTGCATTGATCGTTCCGTCATCTAAGCACATAATTTATGGATGATCGTAAATTTAATCTTAAGAAGCGCATGCTCAGCTTGCACACATTTTATCTTACAACGTGTTTATTATTACACGCACAAGCAGCGGGAACAATTTGTTTAAACAATAGAAGAAAACGTAGATTCGCATATGTAAGTAGTCGAAAAATTGATAATTTAAGCATTGCATGTTTGGTTACTGGATATTTTTCAGAATTTTCAGAATTTTGGGGAATGTGAGCTTCTTTTTGGGTAATAATATCGACCATCCGTTTATTCTTTAAGTTAAACGATAGTTTCAATAATCAAATTAATTCTCTCCTCATTATCTATTGTATGCATCTCCTTATTCACTTGTAAGTAGTGGCGATCAATATTATACTTTCTTATTTTACCCACTATTCGATTGCATACTAAGGATTCCGCTTCATTTACCATATTTAATGAAAATAAATATAGGTATTCCCACTCCTTTTTAATAATTTGTAATATTATTTAATAGTTAGTAAAAATAGTAATGTTAAAAATAATGAAAAATTAATAATTATAATAGCGATAATAATAGTACTTTATAATGTGAATAGTGATGAATTACAAAAATAATACTACTTTATAAACCTACTTATTACACAATATATAAACATATATCAATTTCTTATTAAACTCCTATGAATATAAAATAACTATCTACAATCCTTTCCGCAGTGAAGGCTTAACAGCAACTGAGTAAATATTATTCTTTCTCTTAAGCAAAAAGCCGCCGACTTCGACAAGACTTCGTGCGTATGCGTGTAAAAAAACAAAGGTGGCTGTACAGCCTGGATTTAAACGAAAAAAAAAAGGAATTGAATGAGTGGGAATTAGAGGTTGATTTCGTGTATATTCGAATTTCAAAATTTTTTTTATATTCTGAAAAAAATCACGAAAAAAATCTATAATGCATTGCGTAGTAGACATATATGTATGTATAACGCAAATACACTTACAGACTCGTCGGCTTGATTTTTTCCGTACACTTACTTGTACGACTTCTCGCTTCCCTCAAAATGAAAGAATGCACAAAGTAGACATACAATAACTTGAGTGATTCGAGTGTCTTCGGCTATGCCAAATTTTTCATTTCGTTTCGCACACTTCTCCATTCTCACTCATCCAAAAGAATGCCGAATGTTGTCAGACTCAACGCTTCCCTCAAAATGAAAGAATGCAAAACGTAGACATACAATAACTTGAGTGATTCGAGTGTCTTCGGCTATGCCAAATTTTTCATTTCGTTTCGCACACTTCTCCATTCTCACTCATCCAAAAGAATGCCGAATGTTGTCAGACTCAACGCAAACTCATATTTTCATTCAATTTAATTCGAATTCATTCTATTGGGCTTAAGTTGTAAGTGAAGCCATGCAGATCTCTACACTGTACCTGCTTGAAAAAATTGGTAACTTTTGATAGTGTATTTCTAAATAGCAAAAAAAATTACACAATACTATGACATAGTTTAATCATATACAGTGTACTAAATATAAGTAAGTAGCGATTACATATAACGGTAATCAGTATTTCACCTAGTTTTCTTATAACGGTAATCAGTATTTCACCTAGTTGTCTTATAACGGTAATCAGTATTTCACCTAGTTTTCTTATAACGGTAATCGGTATTTCACCTAGTTTTCTTATAACGGTAATCAGTATTTTACCTAGTTTTCTTATAACGGTAATCAGTATTTTACCTAGTTTTCTTATAACGGTATCCAGTATTTTACCTAGTTTTCTTATAACGGTATCCAGTATTTTAACTAGTTTTCTTATAACGGTAATCAGTATTTTACCTAGTTTTCTTATAACGGTACTCAGTATTTCACCTAGTTTTCTTATAACGGTAATCAGTATTTCACCTAGTTTTCTTATAACAATAATCAGTATTTCACCTAGTTTTCTTAGGACGGTAATCAGTATTTCACCTAGATTTCTTAGAACGGTAATCAGTATTTCACCTAGTTTTCTTATAACGGTAATCAGTATTTCACCTAGTTTTCTTAGAACGGTAATCAGTATTTTACCTAGTTTTCTTATAACGGTAATCAGTATTTTACCTAGTTTTCTTATAACGGTAATCAGTATTTTACCTAGTTTTCTTATAACGGCAATCAGTATTTTACCTAGTTTTCTTATAACGGTATTCAGTATTTTACCTAGTTTTCTTATAACGGTAATCAGTATTTCACCGAGTTTTCTTATAACGGTAATCAGTATTTCACCTAGTTTTCTTATAACGGTAATCAGTATTTCACCTAGTTTTCTTATAACGGTAATCAGTATTTCACCTGCTTTTCTTATAACGGTAATCAGTATTTCACCTAGTTTTCTTAGAACGGTAATCAGTATTTCACCTAGTTTTCTTAGAACGGTAATCAGTATTTCACCTAGTTTTCTTATAACGGTAATCAGCATTTTACCTAGTTTTCTTATAACGGTAATTAGTATTTCACCTAGTTTTCTTATAACGGTAATCAGTATTTTACCTAGTTTTCTTATAACGGTAATCAGTATTTTACCTAGTTTTCTTATAACGGTAATCAGTATTTTACCTAGTTTTCTTATAACGGTAATTAGTATTTCACCTAGTTTTCTTATAACGGTAATCAGTATTTTATCTAGTTTTCTTATAACGGTATCCAGTATTTTAGCTAGTTTTCTTATAACGGTAATCAGTATTTCACCTAGTTTTCTTATAATGGTAATCAGTATTTTACCTGCTTTTCTTATAACGGTAATCAGTATTTTACCTAGTTTTCTTATAAAGGTAATCAGTATTTTACCTAGTTTTCTTATAACGGCAATCAGTATTTTACCTAGTTTTCTTATAACGTTAATCAGTATTTCACCTAGTTTTCTTATAACGCTAATCAGTATTTTACCTAGTTTTCTTATAACGGTATCCAGTATTTTACCTAGTTTTCTTATAACGGTAATTAGTATTTCACCTAGTTTTCTTATAACGGTAATCAGTATTTTACCTGCTTTTCTTATAACGGTAATCAGTATTTTATCTAGTTTTCTTATAACGGTAATCAGTATTTTACCTAGTTTTCTTATAACGGTAATCAGTATTTTACCTAGTTTTCTTATAACGGTAATCAGTATTTTACCTAGTTTTCTTATAACGGTAATCAGTATTTCACCTAGTTTTCTTATAACGGTAATCAGAATTTTACCTAGTTTTCTTATAACGGTACTCAGTATTTCACCTAGTTTTCTTATAACGGTAATCAGTATTTCACCTAGTTTTCTTATAACAATAATCAGTATTTCACCTAGTTTTCTTAGGACGGTAATCAGTATTTCACCTAGTTTTCTTAGAACGGTAATCAGTATTTCACCTAGTTTTCTTAGAACGGTAATCATTATTTTACCTAGTTTTCTTATAACGGTAATCAGTATTTTACCTAGTTTTCTTATAACGGTAATCAGTATTTTACCTAGTTTTCTTATAACGGTAATCAGTATTTTACCTAGTTTTCTTATAACGGTAATCAGTATTTTACCTAGTTTTCTTATAACGGCAATCAGTATTTTACCTAGTTTTCTTATAACGGCAATCAGTATTTTACCTAGTTTTCTTATAACGGTATTCAGTATTTTACCTAGTTTTCTTAAAACGGTAATCAGTATTTCACCGAGTTTTCTTATAACGGTAATCAGTATTTCACCTAGTTTTCTTATAACGGTAATCAGTATTTCACCTAGTTTTCTTATAACGGTAATCAGTATTTCACCTGCGTTTCTTATAACGGTAATCAGTATTTCACCTAGTTTTCTTAGAACGGTAATCAGTATTTCACCTAGTTTTCTTAGAACGGTAATCAGTATTTCACCTAGTTTTCTTATAACGGTAATCAGTATTTTACATAGTTTTCTTATAACGGTAATCAGTATTTTACCTAGTTTTCTTATAACGGTAATCAGTATTTTACCTAGTTTTCTTATAACGGTAATTAGTATTTCACCTAGTTTTCTTATAACGGTAATCAGTATTTTATCTAGTTTTCTTATAACGGTATCCAGTATTTTAGCTAGTTTTCTTATAACGGTAATCAGTATTTCACCTAGTTTTCTTATAATGGTAATCAGTATTTTACCTGCTTTTCTTATAACGGTATCCAGTATTTTAGCTAGTTTTCTTATAACGGTAATCAGTATTTCACCTAGTTTTCTTATAATGGTAATCAGTATTTTACCTGCTTTTCTTATAACGGTAATCAGTATTTTACCTAGTTTTCTTATAAAGGTAATCAGTATTTTACCTAGTTTTCTTATAACGGCAATCAGTATTTTACCTAGTTTTCTTATAACGTTAATCAGTATTTCACCTAGTTTTCTTATAACGCTAATCAGTATTTTACCTAGTTTTCTTATAACGGTATCCAGTATTTTACCTAGTTTTCTTATAACGGTAATCAGTATTTCACCTAGTTTTCTTATAACGGTAATCAGTATTTTACCTGCTTTTCTTATAACGGTAATCAGTATTTTATCTAGTTTTCTTATAACGGTAATCAGTATTTTACCTAGTTTTCTTATAACGGTAATCAGTATTTTACCTAGTTTTCTTATAACGGTAATCAGTATTTTACCTAGTTTTCTTATAACGGTAATCAGTATTTCACCTAGTTTTCTTATAACGGTAATCAGAATTTTACCTAGTTTTCTTATAACGGTACTCAGTATTTCACCTAGTTTTCTTATAACGGTAATCAGTATTTCACCTAGTTTTCTTATAACAATAATCAGTATTTCACCTAGTTTTCTTAGGACGGTAATCAGTATTTCACCTAGTTTTCTTAGAACGGTAATCAGTATTTCACCTAGTTTTCTTAGAACGGTAATCAGTATTTTACCTAGTTTTCTTATAACGGTAATCAGTATTTTACCTAGTTTTCTTATAACGGTAATCAGTATTTTACCTAGTTTTCATATAACGGCAATCAGTATTTTACCTAGTTTTCTTATAACGGTATTCAGTATTTTACCTAGTTTTCTTATGACGGTAATCAGTATTTCACCGAGTTTCTTATAACGGTAATCAGTATTTCACCTAGTTTTCTTATAACGGTAATCAGTATTTCACCTAGTTTTCTTATAACGGTAATCAGTATTTCACCTAGTTTTCTTATAACGGTAATCAGTATTTCACCTCGTTTCTTATAACGGTAATCAGTATTTTACCTAGTTTTCTTATAACGGTAATCAGTATTTCACCTAGTTTTCTTATAACGGTAATCAGTATTTCACCTAGTTTTCTTATAACGCTAATCAGTATTTCACCTAGTTTTCTTATAACGGTAATCAGTATTTCACCTAGTTTTCTTAAAACGGTAATCAGTATTTTACCTAGTTTTCTTATAACGGTAATCAGTATTTCACCTAGTTTTCTTATAACGGTAATCAGTATTTCACCTAGTTTTCTTATAAAGGTAATCAGTATTTTACCTAGTTTTCTTATAACGGTAATCAGTATTTCACCTAGTTTTCTTATAACGGTAATCAGAATTTCACCTGCTTTTCTTATAACGGTAATCAGTATTTTACCTAGTTTTCTTATAAAGGTAATCAGTATTTTACCTAGTTTTCTTATAACGGTAATCAGTATTTCACCTAGTTTTCTTATAACGTTAATCAGTATTTCACCTAGTTTTCATATAACGGTAATCAGTATTTTACCTAGTTTTCTTATAACGGTATCCAGTATTTTAGCTAGTTTTCTTATAACGGTAATCAGTATTTCACCTAGTTTTCTTATAACGGTAATCAGTATTTTACCTGCTTTTCTTATAACGGTAATCAGTATTTTACCTAGTTTTCTTATAACGGTAATCAGTATTTTACCTAGTTTTCTTATAACGGTAATCAGTATTTTACCTAGTTTTCTTATAACGGTAATCAGTATTTCACCTAGTTTTCTTATAACGGTAATCAGAATTTTACCTGCTTTTCTTATAACAGTAAACAGTATTTTACCTAGTTTTCTTATAAAGGTAATCAGTATTTTACCTAGTTTTCTTAAAACGGTAATCAGTATTTCACCTAGTTTTCTTAGAACGGTAATCAGTATTTCACCTAGTTTTCTTATAACGGTAATCAGTATTTTACCTAGTTTTCTTATAACGGTAATCAGTATTTTACCTAGTTTTCTTATAACGGTAATCAGTATTTTAGCTAGTTTTCTTATAACGGTAATCAGTATTTCACCTAGTTTTCTTATAACGGTAATCAGTATTTTACCTGCTTTTCTTATAACGGTAATTAGTATTTTACCTAGTTTTCTTATAAAGGTAATCAGTATTTTACCTAGTTTTCTTATAACGGTAATCAGTATTTCACCTAGTTTTCTTAGAACGGTAGTCAGTATTTCACCTAGTTTTCTTAGAACGGTAATCAGTATTTCACCTAGTTTTCTTATAACGGTAATCAGCATTTTACCTAGTTTTCTTATAACGGTAATTAGTATTTCACCTAGTTTTCTTATAACGGTAATCAGTATTTTACCTAGTTTTCTTATAACGGTAATCAGTATTTTACCTAGTTTTCTTATAACGGTAATCAGTATTTTACCTAGTTTTCTTATAACGGTAATTAGTATTTCACCTAGTTTTCTTATAACGGTAATCAGTATTTTATCTAGTTTTCTTATAACGGTATCCAGTATTTTAGCTAGTTTTCTTATAACGGTAATCAGTATTTCACCTAGTTTTCTTATAATGGTAATCAGTATTTTACCTGCTTTTCTTATAACGGTAATCAGTATTTTACCTAGTTTTCTTATAAAGGTAATCAGTATTTTACCTAGTTTTCTTATAACGGCAATCAGTATTTTACCTAGTTTTCTTATAACGTTAATCAGTATTTCACCTAGTTTTCTTATAACGCTAATCAGTATTTTACCTAGTTTTCTTATAACGGTAATCAGTATTTTACCTAGTTTTCTTATAACGGTAATTAGTATTTCACCTAGTTTTCTTATAACGGTAATCAGTATTTTATCTAGTTTTCTTGTAACGGTATCCAGTATTTTACCTAGCTTTTCTTATAACGGTAATCAGTATTTCACCTAGTTTTCTTATAACGGTAATCAGTATTTTACCTGCTTTTATTTCACCTAGTTTTCTTATAACGGTAATCAGTATTTTACCTAGTTTTCTTATAACGGTAATCAGTATTTCACCTAGTTTTCTTATAACGGTAATCAGTATTTTACCTAGCTTTTCTTATAACGGTAATCAGTATTTTACCTAGTTTTCTTATAACGGTAATCAGTATTTTACCTAGTTTTCTTATAACGGTAATCAGTATTTCACCTAGTTTTCTTATAACGGTAATCAGTATTTCACCTAGTTTTCTTATAACGGTAATCAGTATTTTACCTAGTTTTCTTATAACGGTAATCAGTATTTTACCTAGTTTTCTTATAACGGTAATCAGTATTTTACCTAGTTTTCTTATAACGGTAATCAGTATTTTACCTAGTTTTCTTATAACGGTAATCAGTATTTTACCTAGTTTTCTTATAACGGTAATCAGTATTTTACCTAGTTTTCTTAGAACGGTAATCAGTATTTCACCTAGTTTTCTTAGAACGGTAATCAGTATTTCACCTAGTTTTCTTATAACGGTAATCAGTATTTTACCTAGTTTTCTTATAACGGTAATCAGTATTTTACCTAGTTTTCTTATAACGGTAATCAGTATTTTACCTAGTTTTCTTATAACGGTAATCAGTATTTCACCTAGTTTTCTTATAACGGTAATCAGTATTTCACCTAGTTTTCTTATAACGGTAATCAGTATTTTACCTGCTTTTCTTATAACGGTAATCAGTATTTTACCTAGTTTTCTTATAACGGTAATCAGTATTTTACCTAGTTTTCTTATAACGGTAATCAGTATTTCACCTAGTTTTCTTAGAACGGTAATCAGTATTTCACCTAGTTTTCTTAGAACGGTAATCAGTATTTCACCTAGTTTTCTTATAACGGTAATCAGCATTTTACCTAGTTTTCTTATAACGGTAATTAATCAGTATTTCACCTAGTTTTCTTATAACGGGTAATCAGTATTTTACCTAGTTTTCTTATAACGGTAATCAGTATTTTACCTAGTTTTCTTATAACGGTAATCAGTATTTTACCTAGTTTTCTTATAACGGTAATCAGTATTTTAACTAGTTTTCTTATAACGGTAATCAGTATTTTACCTAGTTTTCTTATAACGGTAATCAGTATTTTACCTAGTTTTCTTATAACGGTAATCAGTATTTTACCTATTTCACCTAGTTTTCTTATAACGGTAATCAGTATTTTACCTAGTTTTCTTATAACGGTAATCAGTATTTTACCTGCTTTTCTTATAACGGTAATCAGTATTTCACCTAGTTTTCTTATAACGGTAATCAGTATTTTACCTAGTTTTCTTATAACGGTAATCAGTATTTTACCTAGTTTTCTTATAACGGTAATCAGTATTTTACCTAGTTTTCTTATAACGGTAATCAGTATTTTAACTAGTTTTCTTATAACGGTAATCAGTATTTTACCTAGTTTTCTTATAACGGTAATCAGTATTTTACCTAGTTTTCTTATAACGGTAATCAGTATTTTACCTAGTTTTCTTATAACGGTAATCAGTATTTTACCTAGTTTTCTTATAACGGTAATCAGTATTTTACCTAGTTTTCTTATAACGGTAATCAGTATTTTACCTAGTTTTCTTATAACGGTAATCAGTATTTTACCTAGTTTTCTTATAACGGTAATCAGTATTTTAACTAGTTTTCTTATAACGGTAATCAGTATTTTACATAGTTTTCTTAAAAGTATTTTACCTAGTTTTCTTATAACGGTAATCAGTATTTTACCTAGTTTTCTTATAACGGTAATCAGTATTTTACCTAGTTTTCTTATAACGGTAATCAGTATTTTACCTAGTTTTCTTATAACGGTAATCAGTATTTTACCTAGTTTGCTTATAACGGTAATCAGTATTTTACCTAGTTTTCTTATAACGGTAATCAGTATTTTACCTAGTTTTCTTATAACGGTAATCAGTATTTTACCTAGTTTTCTTATAACGGTAATCAGTATTTCACCTAGTTTTCTTATAACGGTAATCAGTATTTTACCTAGTTTTCTTATAACGGTACTCAGTATTTTACCTAGTTTTCTTATAACGGTAATCAGTATTTCACCTAGTTTTCTTATAACGGTAATCAGTATTTTACCTAGTTTTCTTATAACGGTAATCAGTATTTTAACTAGTTTTCTTATAACGGTAATCAGTATTTTACCTAGTTTTCTTATAACGGTAATCAGTATTTTACCTAGTTTTCTTATAACGGTAATCAGTATTTTACCTAGTTTTCTTATAACGGTAATCAGTATTTTACCTAGTTTTCTTATAACGGTAATCAGTATTTTACCTAGTTTTCTTATAACGGTACTCAGTATTTTACCTAATCGTATTTTACTAGTTTTCTTATAACGGTAATCAGTATTTTACCTAGTTTTCTTATAACGGTAATCAGTATTTTACCTAGTTTTCTTATAACGGTAATCAGTATTTTACCTAGTTTTCTTATAACGGTAATCAGTATTTTAACTAGTTTTCTTATAACGGTAATCAGTATTTTACCTAGTTTTCTTATAACGGTAATCAGTATTTTACCTAGTTTTCTTATAACGGTAATCAGTATTTTACCTAGTTTTCTTATAACGGTAATCAGTATTTTACCTAGTTTTCTTATAACGGTAATCAGTATTTTACCTAGTTTTCTTATAACGGTAATCAGTATTTTACCTAGTTTTCTTATAACGGTAATCAGTATTTTACCTAGTTTTCTTATAACGGTAATCAGTATTTTACCTAGTTTTCTTATAACGGTAATCAGTATTTTACCTAGTTTTCTTATAACGGTAATCAGTATTTTACCTAGTTTTCTTATAACGGTACTCAGTATTTTACCTAGTTTTCTTATAACGGTAATCAGTATTTCACCTAGTTTTCTTATAACGGTAATCAGTATTTTACCTAGTTTTCTTATAACGGTAATCAGTATTTTACCTGCTTTTCTTATAACGGTAATCAGTATTTTACCTAGTTTTCTTATAACGGTAATCAGTATTTTACCTAGTTTTCTTATAACGGTAATCAGTATTTTACCTAGTTTTCTTATAACGGTAATCAGTATTTTACCTAGTTTTCTTATAACGGTAATCAGTTTTTTTTCCTAGTTTTACTTATAACGGTAATCAGTATTTTACCTAGTTTTCTTATAACGGTAATCAGTATTTTACCTAGTTTTCTTATAACGGTAATCAGTATTTCACCTAGTTTTCTTATAACGGTAATCAGTATTTTACCTAGTTTTCTTATAACGGTAATCAGTATTTTACCTAGTTTTCTTATAACGGTAATCAGTATTTTACCTAGTTTTCTTATAACGGTAATCAGTATTTTACCTAGTTTTCTTATAACGGTAATCAGTATTTTACCTAGTTTTCTTATAACGGTAATCAGTATTTTACCTAGTTTTCTTATAACGGTAATCAGTATTTTACCTAGTTTTCTTATAACGGTAATCAGTATTTTACCTAGTTTTCTTATAACGGTAATCAGTATTTTACCTAGTTTTCTTATAACGGTAATCAGTATTTTACCTAGTTTTCTTATAACGGTAATCAGTATTTTACCTAGTTTTCTTATAACGGTAATCAGTATTTTACCTAGTTTTCTTATAACGGTAATCAGTATTTTACCTAGTTTTCTTATAACGGTAATCAGTATTTTACCTAGTTTTCTTATAACGGTAATCAGTATTTTACCTAGTTTTCTTATAACGGTAATCAGTATTTTACCTAGTTTTCTTATAACGGTAATCAGTATTTTACCTAGTTTTCTTATAACGGTAATCAGTATTTTACCTAGTTTTCTTATAACGGTAATCAGTATTTTACCTAGTTTTCTTATAACGGTAATCAGTATTTTACCTAGTTTTCTTATAACGGTAATCAGTATTTCACCTAGTTTTCTTATAACGGTAATCAGTATTTTACCTAGTTTTCTTATAACGGTAATCAGTATTTTACCTAGCTTTTCTTATAACGGTAATCAGTATTTCACCTAGTTTTCTTATAACGGTAATCAGTATTTTACCTAGTTTTCTTATAACGGTAATCAGTATTTTACCTAGTTTTCTTATAACGGTAATCAGTATTTTACCTAGTTTTCTTATAACGGTAATCAGTATTTTACCTAGTTTTCTTATAACGGTAATCAGTATTTTACCTAGTTTTCTTATAACGGTAATCAGTATTTTACCTAGTTTTCTTATAACGGTAATCAGTATTTTACCTAGTTTTCTTATAACGGTAATCAGTATTTTACCTAGTTTTCTTATAACGGTAATCAGTATTTTACCTAGTTTTCTTATAACGGTAATCAGTATTGTACCTAGTTTTCTTATAACGGTAATCAGTATTTTACCTAGTTTTCTTATAACGGTAATCATTATTTTACCTAGTTTTCTTATAACGGTAATCAGTATTTTACCTGGTTTTCTTATAACGCTAATCAGTATTTCACCTAGTTTTCTTAGAACGGTAATCAGTATTTCACCTAGTTTTCTTAGAACGGTAATCAGTATTTCACCTAGTTTTCTTATAACGGTAATCAGTATTTTACCTAGTTTTCTTATAACGGTAATCAGTATTTTAGCTAGTTTTCTTATAACGGTAATCAGTATTTCACCTAGTTTTCTTATTACGGTAATCAGTATTTTACCTAGCTTTTCTTATAACGGTAATCAGTATTTTACCTAGTTTTCTTATAAAGGTAATCAGTATTTTACCTAGTTTTCTTATAACGGTAATCAGTATTTCACCTAGTTTTCTTATAACGGTAATCAGTATTTCACCTAGTTTTCTTATAACGGTAATCAGTATTTCACCTAGTTTTCTTATAACGGTAATCAGTATTTTACCTAGTTTTCTTATAACGGTAATCAGTATTTTACCTGCTTTTCTTATAACGGTAATCAGTATTTCACCTAGTTTTCTTATAACGGTAATCAGTATTTTACCTAGTTTTCTTATAACGGTAATCAGTATTTTACCTAGTTTTCTTATAACGGTAATCAGTATTTCACCTAGTTTTCTTATAACGGTAATCAGTATTTTACCTAGTTTTCTTATAACGGTAATCAGTATTTCACCTAGTTTTCTTATAACGGTAATCAGTATTTCACCTAGTTTTCTTATAACGGTAATCAGCATTTTACCTAGTTTTCTTATAACGGTAATTAGTATTTCACCTAGTTTTCTTATAACGGTAATCAGTATTTTACCTAGTTTTCTTATAACGGTAATCAGTATTTTACCTAGTTTTCTTATAACGGTAATCAGTATTTTACCGTAATTAGTATTTCACCTAGTTTTCTTATAACGGTAATCAGTATTTTACCTAGTTTTCTTATAACGGTATCAGTATTTTAGCTAGTTTTCTTATAACGGTAATCAGTATTTCACCTAGTTTTCTTATAACGGTAATCAGTATTTTACCTGTTTTCTTATAACGGTAATCAGTATTTTACCTAGTTTTCTTATAACGGTAATCAGTATTTTACCTAGTTTTCTTATAACGGCAATCAGTATTTTACCTGTTTTCTTATAACGGTAATCAGTATTTTACCTAGTTTTCTTATAACGGTAATCAGTATTTTACCTAGTTTTCTTATAACGGTAATCAGTATTTCACCTAGTTTTCTTATAACGGTAATCAGTATTTTACCTAGTTTTCTTATAACGGTAATCAGTATTTTACCTAGTTTTCTTATAACGGTAATCAGTATTTCACCTAGTTTTCTTATAACGGTAATCAGTATTTTACCTAGTTTTCTTATAACGGTAATCAGTATTTTACCTGCTTTTCTTATAACGGTAATCAGTATTTTACCTAGTTTTCTTATAACGGTAATCAGTATTTCACCTAGTTTTCTTATAACGGTAATCAGTATTTTACCTAGTTTTCTTATAACGGTAATCAGTATTTTACCTAGTTTTCTTATAACGGTAATCAGTATTTCACCTAGTTTTCTTATAACGGTAATCAGTATTTTAACTAGTTTTCTTATAACGGTATCCAGTATTTTAGCTAGTTTTCTTATAACGGTAATCAGTATTTCACCTAGTTTTCTTATAATGGTAATCAGTATTTTACCTGCTTTTCTTATAACGGTAATCAGTATTTTACCTGCTTTTCTTATAAAGGTAATCAGTATTTTACCTAGTTTTCTTATAACGGTAGTCAGTATTTCACCTAGTTTTCTTATAACGGTAATCAGTATTTTACCTAGTTTTCTTATAACGGTAATCAGTATTTCACCTATTTTTCTTATAACGGTAATCAGTATTTTAACTAGTTTTCTTATAACGGTAATCAGTATTTTACCTAGTTTTCTTATAACGGTAATCAGTATTGTAGCAGTAAGTCATATTCTAAGCCTTCTATACATAGGTTAAGCCCACTGTGCAAAGAGCTGCTGAGAGTGTGTTCTCAGCAGCGCTAGTGCAAAGCAAAGTACACTTATATAAGCTACTGACAACGCCAGCTTCTCAGCAGCAGCAACGTGCAATTTTAGCACGCATCTCTCTCTCTCTCGGCTCGAGCATCAACAGCGTTATGAAATTGCACGTTGAATGCAGATAGGACCTAGCTGATGTCATAACCATATATAAGTGAACTGTGCGCTAGTGTATATACAAGACGCGCAATAAATGAGCGAGTCAGTCTGTGCTGAGCTCGCGAAGAGAACAAACGTACTTCAGTTGAGAAGCGGTCTAATCACGTCAATACAACAAATATATATATGTAAAATAAAAAAATAATAAATATCTGATATGGATTTAAACAATTTATCGTTAAAAACATTAAAAGAGTTGTGCGTAAAGTTTGAGCAAAAGCCGAGCGAAATAATAAAACGTTTAAACAATTCGGATGTGCAAGTACGGATAGAAGTAGCAGTAGACGCAGAGGGACGAGGCAACGAGGCGGCAAACGTAGAGACAGAAGACAACGGGATGGAAAATTCCACCGGTGGAACGAGCAACGTAGAGGAGCAAAGCAACGCAGCGGCAAACGTGGAGAAACATAACGAAGAAGCGACAAACGTGGAGGCGGAGGACAACGCGATGGAAAATTCCATCGGAGAGAAGACAAAGCAAACAGAAAAAAGACGTTACAAAACGACAAAGAAGCGTGCCATAGCAACAAGGACAACAACGACGCTAGCGACAGCAAAAGAAACGTAAACAACGATCACAATATGCAAATAAGTGCGAGTGAAACGAAAGCATTATTACACACAATCGCCGAGTTGCGCAGTGAAAATGAGAAACTGCAAAGCAACAATGCCATTGTCAACGATCAAAGAGTTGGTGCCAGAATACAATGGTGAGAGCGTGATAGGCGAGTGGCTGTTACGTTTGAATAATATTAGAGCAGCATTCAAAGTAAGCGACGACGACATGCGTGCAATACTTTGCATGCGGTTGGTGGGCAGTGCGAGTGCATGGCTTATGTCAAACATGTTGTTACTAACGAGCAACATAGACAACATGTTGGAACAACTAAAACTAATGTTCGGAGCTAAAGAAAATATTGTGGAGGTTCGAAAAAAGTTCGAGAGACGCAAATGGGTTGCGGGCGAAAAATTTATATTTTATTACAAAGAAAAAGTGGCACTTGCTGCGAAAATGAAAATGAACGACGACGAGTTAGTAAATTATTTAATTGACGGAATATCGGACTCCCAGATGAAAAATGTTGCTAAGCTTCAATGTTTTGTTTCACCGAAGGCAGTGCTACGAGCGTTCCAAGTTGTGGAAATTCCAGTGCGTGCGACAAAGAGAGCACTGACCCCGGACCAGCGGGTTGGTGTTAAAACTACAAGTGGTGGAAGTTTGGACCGACAGTCCAGCTGAGTGCCGCAAGCCTGCTCGTGTAGATGGTGGCTGTTATGCGTGTGGTATGCTAGGACATCTAGCCAGAGACTGCAGGAGCTACAAAAAGCCGAAAATGGAAGACACTTCAACTAAAAACAGCAAAGAAAAAGAAGCCGATGAATCGAATTATGTAAGGTATTTTAATATAAGTTTTGAAAAAAGTAGTAACAAATGTTTTCCCGTAGAGTGCTTACTAGATTCAGGAAGCCCAATCTCGTTTATGAAAAAACCTACCTTACCAAGCAAAGTGGCGGTACAAAAAATTACGCTAAACAAAAAATAAGTTGGCATTAATAATAGTGCATTAAAAGTAATAGGAAAAACTGTTTGCTTTATTAAAATGTTGAATAGAAATATTGAAAATGATGTACTGATTGTGGAAAATGAATCTATCGAGCACCCTATGATACTAGGTAGACATTTTATAAAGGCGAGCAAATTGAAATTGGTAGTTTAAAAAGTAGTAGATCAAAGTAAGGAAATTATAACAAAGTCACAACAAAGTATGAATAACGAAAATGCCAAAGACAAAGTAGTAAAACACAAAGACAAAAAATGTGAAAAGAAAAGAAATGTTAATGATAATGCAAAGACAAGTAAATTAAAAGAAAAATCAAATGTCACTGAAAAAAATGTTAGAAAATTTACCGAAGAAAAAGATTTTGGAATGCAATTAATGGCAATCGATATTACAGATACTGAAAAAGTAACGTACAAACTAGGAGAACAGATAAAGTACAAAGATAAGCAAATGTTTAGGAAACTTTTCGATGATTATTCCAAACAGACCTGTTGAATCAGCTATCAAAAGTGAAATGAAAATTGTAGTTGAAAATGAAAAACCTTTTTGTTGTGCACCAAGAAGACTGTCCTATGCTGAGAAAAGAGTTAGTGAAAATTTTAGACGAAAATTCGAAACAAGGGTTTATACGGCCAAGCGAATCACAATTCGCTTCACCAATAGTACTAGTGAAAAAGAAGACCGGTGAACTAAGAATGTGTGTGGACTATCGGAAGCTTAATAAGATTACAGCAAGAGACAATTATCCGATTCCGTTAATTGATGATCTTCTTGAAAGATTAGTAGGGAAGAAGTTATTTTCAAAGCTAGACTTGAAAATGGATTCCACCATGTTTTTATACATGAAGACTCGGTAAAGTTTACGTCGTTTGTTACCCCGTTAGGACAATTTGAGTTTTTGTGGATGCCTTTTGGCCTACGAAACGCACCATCGACATTTCAAAGATACATAAACAAAATTTTCGCGGACTTAATAAAGGAAGAAAATGTAGTGATATATTTAGATGATATATTTATAGCAACAGAAAATGTAGAGGAACATTTTAGAATTTTAAAAGAAGTTTTTAAACGAATGGTAGAAAATAAGTTAGAGTTGCGTTTAGACAAACATGAGTTTTTGTTACCTACTGTAAAGTATTT